>JASUUG010000324.1:0-527500 GCA_030449905.1 Luvunga scandens | reverse complement strand
CGCGGGCGTGGGCAGCAAGCCGCGCGCGGGCGTGGGCAGCATGCCGCGCGCGGGCGGGGGCAGCTTGCCGCGCGCGGGCCAGCGAGGCCTTGCGGGCTAGGTGCCTGGTCCGCGCGGGCGAGGGACGCATGCTGCGCGCGGGCCAGCGAGGCCTGGCGGGCGAGGGCAGCAGGCCGCGCGCGGGCGTGGCGGCATGCTGCGCGCGGTGCGCGGCGCTGATGCCGCGCGGACGAGGGCTGCAGGCCGCGCGCGGGCGTGGGCAGCATGCCGCGCGCGAGCGAGCTTGTGCGGGCGCGCGCGCTGCCTTTTTCCGCGCGAGGCCCAGCGCGCGTTCGCCTGGCGCGCTGGACGCTGCTGGACTGCTGCGCGCGCGCGCGCGCGGTCTGCATTCCGCGCGCGTCCGCTGGGCCTTTCTCGCACAGAGGTTCCAAGCTTCTGCCCCAGCTTGAACCCTTCGGCGGTCAAAAGGGCAAAGAAAATTTCAAGACCGTTCATTGAAATAAAAATGTCTTAAAATTTATATTTGGTAAAAAATTAATTATAAATTAAATAATTAACAATTTCACATCACAATTGGGTTAAAAATAAAAATGTCTTATGGTAAAAAAAAATTAGGGTTAAAAAGTTCGTGGTACAAAAAATGTGTCAAAACATAAGAAAAACACAAAATTAAGGATCGGAAAAGCCCCCAAGCTCCTTCGGAACTTGACCACCGCGATCGTCTCGAAAAGTTATGCAGTTTAAAAAAAAAAAACACCTCAATCGGACCTCCGAGCAAAGAGTTATCGCATTTTGAAGATTTCGACCGTTTCCGAATGTCCCCACGCGCGCCAATAACGCTAGAACGCACCGTTTCTTTTATCTTAGTATTCCCGCACAAATGAAGCACACTTTTTCAACTTCCCCCCAAAACCGTATTATCCTCTCCAGTTCCCATTCATTGTTTCTCCGTTCCCTCGTCTCCTCTCACGGGCTATTTGCATTCCTACAAGGTATAGTGCTGTCCGTCGACAATTTGGTTCAAAAAATGCTGGCCCTGACACCCAGGTATTGCCACAGAACCCATTTCTTTTAAATAGTATTGAGAAATCTTTTAATGTTTGGGCATCTAACTTTCATATGCATGCGATAAAAGAAAATTTCTGGTGAGAAATCTTTCAACTTTCTTTTTTAAAAATTATGGATATAAAGCTACTTCTTTTTTACTATATCACATGCATTATATTTACCATCGGGAACTTTGTTACTCTTGCAGGTTCTGTTCAAGCATTAGCAGGAGAAGCTTTTACTTGCAGAGGTACTTTATGCAGAATTGATTTGTTAATAACTTTTTATCACTTGTTTTGCTCCTGCTGGTTTGGTTTATGATAGTGTGATATATCACGCAGCATTACTTTCTGTTTCCACAATGAATCAATTGTGTTGATACTGTTCTTTCCCTGGTCCCAGTCAAAACTTAAGGAGTCACAGTATCAATTAGTATCAACCACCACGGTGGGTTGGGTGGTATTGGGAAAACTCTGGATGATGACATGAGGAGGTATTCACCTCTTGCAAGCAGGTGAACTGAATGTCAAATTACAACCATCTGCATTTGTTGGTGGGTTCTGTTTTCATTGGATCCTTATGTCCTGGCGTCATAGTGCTCCCATATGTGGTTGCTTTAGTTGCACTTCTTAGTTTTGCTTTAAATTAACTGCTAGACCTTTTCAGTTGCAATCTTACAGAAATTGTGCTCTGCTGCTTCAATTATACTTTCCCATGAGCGCTAGTATTAGCTTTTGTCTCCTGAAATGAGAAATAAAAGATGCTCTATATTTCTACATTTATAGTGAGACTCGGTCATTTTTCAGGGATTCTGCTACTCAATATATACCTGTGCAGCTTTGTTGGTACTCATGATGATGTACATGCTTCTCAGTACGTTGAAGAAACAGCCAATAAGCAAGTTTAAGTACATAGATGGTACCCTTCTCCGTGTTATGTATGATATTTTCCTGTGATTGTTGTTCCTGCTCTTATCATAGAATCTGTGTCTCAAGCTGTTTATGTTGACAGGAGCAAAGCAGCCAAACTTTCTTATTACTGCTGATGATGTTGACACATATCTTGCTATACAAGTGCAGCCTTTGGATGACTGGAAGTGTAAGGTATTAACTCTTAGCTGCATTATTGATAGTTCATCACACTTGCCAATCTGTTGCAAGTTCTATGCATCTGTGTATATTTAATATCTATTTTTTCCATCTCCTGAATTTGGTAAATATTTGAAAACATATAAAGAAATTAGATAGGATTAATATTAGAGTTGCCTGCAATAAGCCTTCATGCTAACAAGAAATAAGTTCAACACCTTTCGGTTAGCTAAACATATCAATGTTGCTTTTAGCATAACATCCTGCAAATTTATTTTTGGGCCTGTTCTGGAGTTATAGCTTCTACACTCAGAAAACAAAGACTAGCACTATTTGTACTGTACAAAACTTATACCGAATCACCTCTATACAAGGTTAGAATCATTTATAACTCCCTATCTCCAAACCCCATCCCAATTTAGATGTATGAAGAAAAAGGATGAATCTTGAAACTCCGTAGAAACTGACGCCCAAAGTGAAGTAAGAAGACAAACTCTATCCCACAGTTCCTCAGCAATATCTATACTTTTGCCCTCAAAAATGCAAACGTTTCTTTCCTCCCATATTACCCAAAACAGTGCTGCCACTGCACATTCCCAAAGAGTTTTAGCCTTTGTTCCTCTACCAAAAGCAAAGAAATTCGCCATAAGAAGAGAATAATATGAAGAGAATGACCCACAAAAAATTAGCTTCTCTGCACAACTTATACCTCAGCTTTCAAGTGACAAAAGTAAAAAGATGATTTGAAGCTTTTGCACTTCTCTTGCACACCACACACCAACAAGGAGACAGACAAAAATTAGGAAACTTTCTTTGCATCACTTCTCCAGAATTTAATTTTACCTCTGCCAAGGCCCACAACAATACTTGAATTGAATTTTAGGGGGGTATGCTACCCTTCCAAATCATTTTGAAGGTAAAAACTCTCCACCAGAATGATCATTGCACAGCTTCTCAAAATATGGCTTGCAAGTATATTGTCCAGATGCTTCCACTTCCATTTCCTCTCGTCTTCCTCCAGTTCAACAATATTGATATTTTCAATACTCGACATCAGCGTTGCAAGTTCATTAACCTCTCCATCATTCAAATTTCTTTTAAAATTGAACTTCCAATTCCAATTCATAGTCGGTGGACAGAAAGCCATGATAGAGAAAATTGAGATATTCCTAGAAAGGCATAACTATTTCTCTCAGAACAAACCATCACCCCTCCATTTATCCACCAAAATACGAATAGCCTTCCCATCTTCTCTCCAACCAGCTTGCCTGCTCTTCTCTAATAGGAACCCAATTTAGTCCTTTAATAAAAGGCCTTGAAACTCCTCCATCTGAGTACAAAACAGAGAAGTATCTGAATGTTTCAGCTTCTACACCAGCATCATCTTAATTTTGGATCTGAATATTGCAGATTAATTTTGGATTGTCTCCTCTCACTACAAAGGCTAATGTTCATCAACCCTCCTCTTCTAATTTGTCAATCTCTTGAATTCTTCTCTCAAATCTAGCCTTTTCTTCTAAATTTCCAAAGACTTCTTTATTCCATCTTTTCAGCCTATTCTTGATTCCACCTAACTTTCTCATAAATTTGTATGCTTGAATCCTTCAAATGGCTCTTTGCTCCACTAATCCTTAATGCTGCTTTTAAATTGATGATGACGCGGCCACACATTGTTGAATTTTGATGCCACAGGTCTCCACTTCACATCACTCGAGTCAATGTAGACTGTTTAACACGGCTTCCAGATTTTTCAGGCAGATATCTGACCACATTCAAGTCTCCCCCTACACACCATCTCGGGCCACAATTTCCATACAAACCAGCCAGTTCTTCCCAGAATATTTTCCTAACTTTAGTATTATTAGGCCAGTAGACTCCAGATAGCCACCAATCTTGGTTCCCTGCTTTCTGAATTTTTATGGAAACAGAAAATTTTCCTAGAAGAGATTCTTCAACTTTTGATTACCCTTGCATCCCAAGCCAAAACGATTCCTCCAGCCTTCCCAGATGAGGGAAGATACTCCCAATCTATGAATCTTCCTCTCCAAAATGATCCTATTACCCTCCTGTCAATCTCTTCTCTCTTTGTTTCTTGCAAAATTATAACACCTACATGTCACGGGATGAGTATTTGCGCAGCAAACCCGTGCGGCACTTAGTCGACTACTAGCACGCGAGTCGCCAAGTAAGCCTTGAACACTTCTCGGAATAGCTAAGCGAAGAATGCTTATGTAAAAGCTAAAGAGAAGAAAGAGCAATGTGGCCAAATTATAGAGCTTTATTACTTCACAAGAGTAATTACAAGAGAGCTTGTGTGTGCTGGAAAATGTAGTGTGTTGTATACAAAATGGCAAAGCTATTTATAGAGTTGGATGGAAGGCTCTAGAACTAGCTAGCAAGTTGCCAACTTGCCCACTTGCCAACTTGCCCACTTGCCCACTTGCCCACTTGCCCACTTGCCCACTTGCCCACTTGCCTAAATATCTAAAGGCTTCTAGAGAGTTCTAGGGTATTTACAACTTGTAGAGAATTCTAGAACTTGGGCTGGACTTTTAGCCTCCAATTGTGGAGATTTGAGCGGGCAGTAACAATCCTCCCCCACCTATGTTCGCGGCGTCCTCGTCGCGTTCTCGTGCTTGTAGCTTTGAACATGTTCCGCGAATTGCCATAGGTCTTCCTCGCGTTCCCATGTTGCTTCGCTTTCAGGGAGGTTCTTCCACTTCACCAAGTACTCGTTGTATGCCGGAATGCCCCTCCTTCGAATGACTCGGTCAGCGAGGATGTACTCCACATCCTTGTCATATGCTGTGACAACCGCGGTTGGGGCACGCCTTGACTCTCCTCGGTTGGGGTCTTCCGTATCTCCATGATATGGCTTGAGCAAGCTCACGTGGAAGACCGGATGGATCTTGAGTCTTGGCGGAAGTTGGAGCTGGTACGAGACTTTGCCGACACGTCGGATTACTTGGAAAGGCCCCTCGTAACGCCTCACTAACCCCTTGTGCACTTTCCGCAAAGTCTTGAACTGTTGGGGTAGGAGCTTCAACATGACTTGGTTGCCTTCCTTGTACTCAACATGGCGTCTCCTTGAGTCAGCCCATTTCTTCATTTTCTGTGCAGCCTTGTCAAGATACGCTCGCGTGATGTCCGCTTCCTCGTGCCATTCGCGGGCGAGCTTGTGAGCCGCTGGGCTTTTCCCTCCATAAGTCGAGGCTATGGCATTGGGCGTCATGGGTTGGAATCCCATGATGATCTCGAAAGGACTCTTACCCGTAGCCTCGCTCCGTTGAAGATTGTATGAGAATTGGGCAACATCCAGCAACTTTGCCCAATCTCGCTGGTGAGCGCTACGTAATGCCTTAGATACATCTCGAGAAGGTTGTTGATGCGCTCAGTTTGGCCATCGGTTTGCGGGCGGTGGAAGCTTGTTGAGAATTTGAGGTCGGTTCCCAACATCTTGAAGAGCTCGGTCCAAAAGCGGCCAGTGAATCTTGGGTCTCGGTCGCTCACGATTCTCTTCGGAACGCCCCATAACTTCACAATGTGCTTGATGAAAAGGCGAGCAGCTTCATCCGCTTTGCAATCGGTTGGTGCGGCGATAAATGTTGCATACTTGCTATAGCGGTCGACCACGACCATGATGCTTCCGCACCCTTCGGATTTCGGCAAGGCCGAGATGAAGTCCATGGTTACATGCTCCCATGGCTTTGATGCTATTGGCAGGGGCTCCAACAATCCTGCTGGAAGTTGGTGATCCGTCTTGTCTTGTTGGCACACAAGGCAAGTTCGCACATAGGCCTCGATGTCTTCTCTCATGTGCGGCCAAAAGTACGAGGCTTGAACAAGTGCGGTCGTGCGCTCTATTCCGGGGTGGCCAGCCCACTTCGAGTCGTGGCACTCCTTGATTACCTCTTTCCGCAAATTTCCCCACCTCGGCACGAAGAGTCGATCTCCTTTGGTGAGGAGGATGCCTTCCTCTTGCCAAAATCGCCTTGTCTTGCCTTCGAGAACTTTCCCCAACAAGTCTTTTGCGAGAGGGTCTTGTTGGAGGCCTTCTTTGATGCGTTCAACAAGGTCGGACTTTGGTTGGCTCATACTTAGTGTCGCCAACTCCGCTTTGCGACTTAGAGCATCCGCAACAACGTTGGCTTTGCCGGGCTTGTACTCGAGCCGGTAGTCGAATTCCGCAAGAAAGTCCTGCCACCTTGCTTGCTTCGGGCTCAACTTCTTCTGCGTTTGGAAGTAGCTTGTGGCTACATTATCTGTTAAGATCAAGAAGTGTGAGCCAAGCAAGTAGTGTCGCCACACACGTAGGCAATGAATGATTGCGGTCATCTCCTTTTCTTGTACGGTGTAGCGGCGTTCCGTGTCATTTAGCTTTCGGCTCTCGAACGCTATAGGGTGGCCTTCTTGCATAAGTACTCCGCCAATGGCGAAGTCGGAGGCATCCGTTTGCACTTCAAATGGTTTTGTGTGGTCCGGAAGAGCGAGGACAGGTTCTTCGGAGATTGCCTTCTTCAACTCTTCAAATGCGTGTTGGCATTCTTCGGACCAATGCCATGTGCGGTTCTTCTTGAGTAGATCAGTCAAGGGTGCCGCTCTCGCTGAGTAGCCCTTGATGAAGCGGCGGTAGTAGTTCACCAATCCAAGAAAAGAGCGGAGTTCGGGTACCTTGGTGGGAGGTTGCCACTCGAGGATGGCCTTCACCTTTGCATCTTCCATCATCAACTTCCCGTCCGCTATCTTATGACCGAGGAACTCCACTTCTTGTTGAGCAAATGAGCATTTCTCCAGCTTGAGGTAGAGTTCGTTTTCTCGTAGTACTTGGAGAACTTGCTGCAAGTGTTGTGCATGTTCCGCAAGCGTGGTGCTATACACCACTATGTCGTCCAAGTACACAACGACGAATCGGTCGAGAAATGGTTGGAGGACTTTATTCATAAGAGTGCAGAATGTGGCCGGTGCATTGGTGAGACCAAACGGCATAACAAGGAATTCGAAAGATCCGTACCTGGTTACGCATGCTGTTTTTGGCTCATCTCCCTTGGTGATGCGCACTTGGTAGTACCCGGACCGCAAGTCAAGCTTGGTGAAGTACCGCGCTTCGCCAAGTTGGTCGAACAAGTCCGCAATCAACGGGATTGGATACTTGTTCTTGATGGTGATCTTGTTGAGCGCCCGATAGTCGATGCACATCCGGAGAGATCCGTCTTTCTTCTTTTGAAAGAGCACGGGTGCACCGAATGGAGCCTTTGATGGGCGGATGTAGCCCGAATCCAGCAAGTCTTTGAGTTGTCTCCGCAACTCCTCTAGTTCCGGTGGCGCCATGCGGTAGGGTGCCAATGCCGGTGGCTTTGCGCCTTGTTCCAGCTCGATCTCATGATCCACCTCCCTTCTAGGTGGGAGCTTTTGTGGAAGCTTCGGAGGCATAACGTCCTTGAACCCGTCGAGGACTTCTTCAATAGGTGCGGGGACTTGGCTCGTTGGGCTGGAGCGACCTTCTCCTTCGTTCAGCTCCCGGATGGAGACCAAGAAGCTAGGATCCTTCCCAAAAGCTTTCTTGAATTGCATGGCCGAGAGCGTCTTGTCCATGGTCTTGGAGCGCTCGGCGGGAACCATGCATGCATTGCTCCCATCAAGGATGCTTAGGGAGTTTGTAGATGGTAGAGGGAAGGCATGTACCTTGTCGAAGAATTCCATGCCGAGGACCATCTTGAAGTCATCCATGGGCACAACGGAGAAGTTGAGCTTTCCGCTCCACGTTCCAAGTGCTATACACACCCCTTGTGCGGTACCCGCGATTGGCTTGGCGGGTGAGTTTACCGCTTTAATGGTGCCTCCTTCCTTGGTGATCTTGAGGTCTAGGCGCTTTGCCTCTTCTTCAGAAATGAAGTTGTGCGTGGCTCCGGTGTCGAGCAATGCACGAACTGTGTGGCCGTTGATGTGCGCACTCACGTACATGAGCCCATTCTTCGTGGCTGCTGGTGCGTGAGTCTTGAGTGCGCCAAGGCGTTGGAGGGTACCCATGTTGTGTTGTGGCTCCTCCGTGGAAGATGTGGGTTGGCACTTGAGCTGTGCAGCTAGAGCATTAAGCGACTTCTTCTCCGGACAGTCGCGTACCCAATGAGGGCCATTGCATATGAAGCATGGGCTTCGTGGCTTGGGTGGCTGCTTCGCATCCGGTTTGCTTTGCCCGCTCTTGCCGCTTGGAGGCTTTTTCTGCCCCCAATCCTTCCGGCCCTCTCCCCCACCTTTGCCATGGCTAGGCTTCTTGTCTTTTGATTGAGCGGAGTAATCGGTAAGCGATTCCGCAATGGCGATGGCGTCGTCAAGAGTTTGTACGCCACGCCTATCAATTTCTGTCTTGGCCCAATCCTTGAGGCCATCTTGGAAGTAGAAGAGAGAGTCCTTGTCGGACATATCGGTTATCTCAAGCATGAGGGTAGTGAATTCATTGATGTAATCATGGACGTTACCTGTTTGCTTGAGCCGACGAAGGCGCGCTCGTGCTTCCTTCTCCGCGTTGCTTGGAGCAAAGTGCTTGCGGAGTTCTCGTTGGAACTCAGCCCAAGTGTTGATGGTGCATATTCCCTTGCCCATCTCACCATGCTTCCGTCGCCACCATAGCTGTGCAGCGCCTCGAAGAAATGTGGGCGCGGTGCCTACCTTTGATGCCTCCTCACGAACACCCATGGCATCGAAGTATTGTTCCAGACCAAAGAGGAATTTGTCCACGACAGTGGCATTTCGTGTGCCATAATAAGTTTCGGGCTTTGGCACCTCAATGCGACGCGCATCACTCGTGCTTGTCGGCCGGGCTGGGGGTGAGTGTGCGCTTGTGCCATGCCCAATCCGAACGGACTTCATCCACCTCCGTACGGATTGCTCGTAGTTCGCTTTGCATGAAACTACGCAAATTCAGCAGCTCCTCATGGAATGCTCGAAACTCCCCTCGTAGAGAGTTGGCTTGGTCATGCATGAGGGTCTTGGTGGCTACCGTGAACTCACCATACTCGCCCTCAAGACCCTCCACCCTTACCTCCAAAGTGTCGAGGGTGTCCTGGACAGCGGACATAGATGTTTCGAGCGTGGCGACGCGAGGCTCCAGGGCGTCTACGGAAGTTGCCTTGGACTTGCCACGGGACTTAGCTTGAGCGCGTCCCTCCTCGCGGCCACGAGTTGTCTCAAGAGACTCCACACCAACTACGCCCTCTTGTGTTGCGCTAGGAAGGTTGGCCATTGCTTGTGAGCTAGATTGCGTGGGTGCAAAACTCAGCTCTGATACCACTTGTCACGGGATGAGTATTTGCGCAGCAAACCCGTGCGGCACTTAGTCGACTACTAGCACGCGAGTCGCCAAGTAAGCCTTGAACACTTCTCGGAATAGCTAAGCGAAGAATGCTTATGTAAAAGCTAAAGAGAAGAAAGAGCAATGTGGCCAAATTATAGAGCTTTATTACTTCACAAGAGTAATTACAAGAGAGCTTGTGTGTGCTGGAAAATGTAGTGTGTTGTATACAAAATGGCAAAGCTATTTATAGAGTTGGATGGAAGGCTCTAGAACTAGCTAGCAAGTTGCCAACTTGCCCACTTGCCAACTTGCCCACTTGCCCACTTGCCCACTTGCCAACTTGCCCACTTGCCCACTTGCCCACTTGCCTAAATATCTAAAGGCTTCTAGAGAGTTCTAGGGTATTTACAACTTGTAGAGAATTCTAGAACTTGGGCTGGACTTTTAGCCTCCAATTGTGGAGATTTGAGCGGGCAGTAACATACAGCTGCCTTCTTCAATGTTTCCTTAATCATACTTTGTCTTTTAGTATTCCCCAGATCTCTTACGTTCCAGCTATGAATCCTGTAAGCTTACTTGAACTGCCTACCATGCCTTTCCCCTTTCTTTGAAACTTTATGACGTTTGACCCGGTGTTCTGGCCTATGTGCTTTTCTTCTTCCTCTGTTAACAGCCTTTGCAGCCCAAATCTTCATCCTGCGCTGATTTCTGCCTCTTATTGCTCTCATAACCACTACTACAATAGAAATCATCTTCAATGTCGTCAAAATCATCCTCAGAATCCCCTATTACAGTCTCACCTGGTGACTGTCATTTTCCTGCTTGCTTTGATTCTACCTGTAATCACCATTTCATTCTTTATAGCAGTGTGCAGAATATTTAGTGAAACTGGTGAAGCTCTATTTCTAATTCTGTTTTCTTGATTTCATAACTTGCATGTTAAATCGTTTTTGTCTTTTTATTTTTTTGAACAATACTGTCTCCTCAATGGAAAATGAACAGGTGTTTAATGTTCCTTAATTCCTCTCTTTTCTTTTGAAAAGAACCTACGATATAAAATATAGTGGCATAAATAACAATATGCAAAAGATAGTGTGGTCATATTATTTTACTTTCTTATTTCTATATAACTTGCTTCTTTGGTGATTCTAGGGTGATCTTGTAAGAGTCTTTGCCAACGAAAACAGAAAGATCACTTGTGGTAAGTGATTATGCTTGCATTTCTACTGTTTTCAGTTGTATGTTCACGAATTAACATTTCACAATTATCAACTCCAATCACAATGTATACAATGTGAAAGTTGAGAACTTTGCAAATCCCTTATGGAAACTGCAAATTTGAAATCAGTTGTAAGCGTTGCTTTCATATCAATTGTTTTTTCACCATTACTGCATTGCTGACAAACAAAAGATGATACAAATGTGACAACAAAAGACTGAAGCCTGTAATTGTTGTCACTACTTGTTAGGATCTTACACTTCAGTTATAAACCCAAATTCTTTACTCCTCTCAAATCCCAAGGTTTGGATCGACTGTTGACTAGGTTCAGATTATCAGTTTACTCATTTCATACCCGAGCGTAAAAATGTTTACATTTGCACTTCATATTGCTTCACAAGCTTTTGGGATAATATCAAGGAAAACTGAGCCAATGCAAATATCAAGGAAAAAGATAAAAGGAAAAGAAAATATCTCTTTAAAATAAAAATCTCTTTCTTGTCTTGGGGATCTGCTTAGAATCGAACCTTGGGCAGAATGCTTCTTGTGTGAGTCCAATGCAATTTTACATTCTCTCATATTCTGATAATAGCTGAGAAATGCTGAAATCAAAGTTTGTAATAGCACAAGATCAAATGTAAGCTTTATGCAGCATCACATTACAACTTGTTTGTTTTGTCTAAAAGAATAGTTTTTATTTTGTAAATGTAAGAATTACATGGAATGATCCTAGGTACTAATTTGGAGTCACTGGTCGTCTTTGCATTAATACATGCACATATTTTGATTCTTGTGAAATCAACTTGCTAGACTCCAGATCCTCTCATTGACTTAATGAATTCTTGATATGTTTATATTATATTGGGCCTTCTTCTTTTTCTTCTTTTTCTTTTTATTTGGAAACTATGTCTCATCTTGAGCCATTAATGGTTGAAAGTCATGACAATGGTGTGGAAGCTCTTTGCTTAGCCCCTCACCCTTTTTTTGGATCAATTTGTAGGTTACAATTCCTTATGGAAATCCTACGGAGTTCTTCATAATTGGCTCCAATGGCAGCGAGCATCTCTTACGAGTGGATAGTAGCACAACAGATGTTGGTTGGTAAGTTCAAATTTTTATGTAATAGTCTGTGATGACAGGCAAAGTTCTGCCCTTTAATACTTATGCAAAGGTTTGGGTCAATTCCATTTCTGATAAATTTGAATCACCCTCTTTTTTAATAGAGAGGGTGTCTATAGTTGGATAGATAATTTCCTGAATTATGACATTATCCATCTTAATCCCTAGTACTCCAGCTTACATTGCTTTTTGATCTATGATTTTTTTCCCCTTCTTTTTATTTAAATGATTAATTACCACCTTGTATCCATATGTACATAGCTTAGTTGGCTAGATTTTCATTGTAGTAAAATGTTCGGAGATAAATACCCCCTCATGCCAACCTTGGAGGGGATTTAGTTTCTGCTTCGGCTTGTAAAGGGAATTAGATCAGGTGTGTCAAGTAAAATTAGATAAATAAACAACTTATACCTGCTTGAGACGGGCTAAGGTTGTTTTCTTAAGTTCATATCAGGAAGGAGCAAAGCAAGTTTTCATGAGGTGATGGTTTAGTTTTTTGGGATTGATGGAGATAGAGAAGGATATAGAGAGAGAGTGACGGTCTACAATACTGCTTATTTAAAGTATTAAAAAAAAAAACGACCAGACATGTTCTTCTAACTTGCAAACACCAACTGAAAATCCATTTTCATTTTTCACAAATGATTTCTGAAAACACCGATTTTATAATCATGGTAGACAACTTAAAAGACTTCTTCTTCTGTAAACAAGATGGTAGGAAGCAAAAAACTTGGAAAAACGGTTCAGGTGTGGAAACTAAATAATTGTTGCTGACTGATAATAACGGTGGACAATAAGTTCAAACAGAGAAATCATGGAATGGGAAGTCATTGATAGAAAAGTAAACCTCCCAATTCTGCACATAATTTGGTGAAGAAAGATTAAGGAAACTTCCTCTTAAAAAACTTTTCAACTGTACGGTTAAAAATGCTGTATCTCAGCATGGATTTTTATCTGCATATTCACTAGAGCGCATTGACAAACGTGAAATACTTCAAACGCCTTAAATCTAAAGTCTTTTTCATTTTTCTTTAAAGGTGTGACTAATGTTTTATAGATTTTCTTTCTGGACCCTTCTTGATGTAACATTGTGTTCCTTTTTATTATTTAATTTATTTATTTATCTATTTTGCAGATGAAAAGATTTACAAATTTTGTGGGAAGTTGGGGTGAAGGCTTATGATGCCTATAGAAAAGAGTTCTTTAAGTTGCAGGCTGTGTTATTATGAATTATAAATGACTTTTAGGCATATGGGAATCTAGTTGGTTGCAGTATTAGAGGATATAATGCATGTCCATATTGTGAAGTAGACATTACTAAATGTAGACTTATACATAATGATAAAAATGCATATATCAGTCATCGTTGTTGGCTTCCTCATGGTCATGAATTTCGAGACCAAGAAAAAGCCTTTGACAACATAGAAAGAAAGTTTGCTTTGAAACCATTGAATGGAGAGGGTGTTTTATGGTTGGTTGAGTGTGTTGATTATAAATGGGGGAAGAACAACTCAAAAAAATGCAAAAGTTCAGACAATAATGACCGTATTTAGTGGAAGAAGATTTTGTATTCTATAATTTTGAGTATTGGAAGCATTTACTTGTGCGTCATCAATTAGATGCTATGCACATTGAAAAGAATGTTTGTGACAACATCTATAGAACATTGCTTTGTATTCCGGGAAAGACCAAAGATGGTCTTAAGTCAAGGAATGATCTTGTGGAAATGAAAATTCGGGATGAATTAGCACCAACTTTAAAAAAGAACAAGCGCACATTCCTTCCCTCAGCTTGTTACACATTAATTCGAGATGAAAAGATAATGTTCTGCAAAGCTTTGAAAAGTATTAAGGTTTTAGCTAGATATTCCTCAAACATAAAAAATCTTGTGTCAATAAAAGACCTTAAACTTCAAAGCCTTAAGTCACATGACTGCCATGTTCTTATGTAATAACTTTTGCCTATTTCCATTCGGTGTGTGTTGCCAAATCATGTTAAAAAAGTTGTGATCAGGCTGTGTTTCTTCTTTAACTTGTTGTGTTCCAATGTGGTTGATGTGTCAACATTGGATAAATTACAGGCAGAGATATTGTCACGAGCCGCTCAAATCTCCCACAATCGGAGGCTAAGTTTGCGCGAGCGGGCTCGCTCAGTAAAATGCGGGATGCACTTAGCGAAGTCCAACCCAAGTTTTAGAATTCCAACCCAAGTTTTAAATATCTTACAATTCTCTATAAATTGTAAATATCTTAGAATTCTCTAGAATTTAGCATTTAAGCCCTTAGATATTTAGGCAAGTTGACAAGTTGCTAGGTGGTTCTAGAGCCCTCCATCCAACCCTATAAATAGACCACCACCCTTGCCATTTACAGCACAACACACACATAAGCTGTCAAACTCTCTTGTAAATTATTCTTGTGAGTAATAAAGTTCTCTATTTTTTGCCACATTGCTCTTGCTTCGCTCTAGCATTTGCATAAACATTCTTTGCTTAGCTAGTTCGAGAAGTGTTCTAGGCTTACTTAGCGACTCACATGTTAGAAGTTGACTAAGTGCCGTACGGGTTTGCTACGCAAAATACTCATTCCCTGAGAATATGGTGACTTTGTGCTTGCTAGAAAAATATTTTCCTCCTTTCTTTGACATTATGGCACACTTGACTGTGCATTTAGTTAATAAAGTTAGACTATGTGTCCTACTTTACCTTCAGTGGATGTAGCCTTTCGAGAGATACATGAAAACTCTCAAAGGTTATGTCTGAAACTGCAACTGTCCTGAGGGTTGTATAGCTGTTGTGTAAAATTTAATATACTCGCAAGCGCACGAATTTAGAAATAGAATAGTGGTAATGAGGTCGAACCCATAGGGATTGATTCAAAATTGAAAAGTTTAATTTAAATTTAAAATTAATATTAATCCTAACCTAGTTAACCAAATTGAATTTTAAGAAGAATTAAACAAATTAAACTAACAAAATAATTAAAGCAAAGGAGAATTCAATAAGGCAAAGGTTACCAAGGTTTTAGAATCCAGCAATATTCAACTAGTAATTATCTAGTTATCAATTAATCCCCAAATTTAGAGTGACAACTTGAAATCAATCTATGTCATCTAATGAATCTAACAATTAAGACCAATTAAAATTAATCTTGCGTACGTTCTTTTTCTACTTAATGATATGATATCTAAGCATCCCATGTAAACATATTGAATAACAAAGAATCAAAGTTTTTCTAAGCACTTTGTGTAAACAATTTAATGAAAAACACAGAGTCGAAGATAATCATATGTAGACTTTATAGATCCAAGTATAGAATTAGTCAAACATTAATCTTAACAATTAATAATGCATGACAGAATTGGTGAAAAGATTTAATAATATCCAACTAATTATGTGAAACAAGAACCATAAACATTAAAAAACATATGTAGGGAATTAATTAAATAAATAAAATAATTATTTCATTGAATAGGGTTTCATCCTTAATCTTGGTATAAGAAAAATTAGCTAGACATACTTGGATTGAGAGCAACAAAAGAAATAAAATCAACCATGGAAAAATTGAAATATGCCGCTGCTCCTCTCTCTGCCGTGTACCTCACTTTCCGTTTTTCTCCTTCCTGCCGTGTGTGTGTCTTGCCTTTATATAATGCACGCACTTGCTTTAATCCTTGTCGGATTCTAATTGCATTAATTCTTACATCCTACCACAAGTTAAGGCCATCCACTGACTTAATGAAGCCCACTCACCAAGCCGCTTTTAAATTGGTTCCTTATTAATGTTTGAAAGGCAGCCACTCATTTGAGTTAAAAGCAAAAGGCCAATTAATAATGTCTCCTTTTAGCGCTTGGCACATGCATTCCCAATTGCCAAATCAAATCTTTCTTTAATTAGTTTAAGCCCATGCAGCAGCTTGTTTGGACACTTTAAGAAAAATCATCCATGAACACTTTAAGAAATCTCTCAACCATATAAAAAAAAATACTAAGCATGCATCTTTGAAAGGTAGTAAGTGCATTGCATAAACCAAATGCCATTCTCCTATATGCAAAAGTTCTAAAAGGACAAGTGAAAGTAGTTTTCTCTTGGTCCTTTAGAGCTATAGGGATCTGATTATTACTTGAATATCTATCTAGAAAGCAACAAAATTCATGACCTGCAAGTCTATCCAGCATTTGATCAATAAATGGAAGAGGAAAATAATCTTTTCTTGTGACTGAATTCAATTTTCTATAATCAATGCAAACACGCCAACTTGTAGTTACTCTAGTAGAGATTAATTCATTATTAACATTAGTAACTACTGTAACATCAGATTTCTTTGGAACAACTTGTACAGGGCTAACCCAAGAGCTATCTGAAATAGGATAAATAATTCTTGCATCTAATAATTTTATTACCTCAACTCTTACCACTTTTTTCATATTAGGATTTAGCCTACGTTGCATCTCCCTAATAGATTTAGCATTTTCTTCAAGATGAATGCGATGCATGCAATCTACTGGATTAATAAATTTAATATCAGCAATGGTCCATCTTATCGCCTCTTTATTCTCTTTTAGAATACCCAACAACTTACCTTTTTGCTTAAGATTAAGGGAAGAAGAAATAATAACAGGTAGGGTGTTAAATTCTCCTAAGAATGCATATTCCAGAGTGTCGGGCAGTGCTTTGAGTTCCAATTTCGGTGGTGTCTCCGCAAATGGGCTAAGCTTCCCCTCAGGATAAGGCAGTGGTTCTGACTTTGTCTTCCATTTACTTATGTCCATAATTGGAGTTGCATCAAGCAAGGTGTTGACTTCTGTAATTACACTGTCATCATCAAAACATAAACCAGAATGAGTTAAACATGCTTCTAATAGAAGATTCATTCATTTCTAACCATAATGATGATCTATTAGAAGCATGTTTAACTCATTCTGGTTAGAAATGAATTAATCTTCTATTAATTCTTCTATCATATTTGCTTCAACACATTCATCTTCTTCCCGTGGCTGCTTGGTAACATTAAAAATATTTAATTCCATGGTCATATTACCAAAGGACAGTTGCATGTTTCCATTCCTACAATTAATAAGAGCATCAGCTGTAGCTAAGAAAGGATGACCTAAAATAACTGGGGTGTGTTTCTTAGAACCTTGCACATGCTGAGTATCAATAACAATAAAATCAATAGGATAATAAAATTTATCAATCTGTATCAACACATCCTCTATAATACCACGGGGTATTTTCATTGACCTATCTGCCAGCTGTAAAATAATAAAAGTTGACTTGAATTCACCAAGGTCAAGCTGCATGTAAACAGAATAAGGCAAGAGATTAACACTAGCTCCTAAATCCAACAATGCTTTATCAAAAAATTGGTTCCTTATAACACATGAAATAGTAGGAGAACTTGGATTTTTAAATTTAGGTGGCATTTTACATTGAAGTATATTGCTAGTTTGTTTAGTTAAAAACGTCTTTTTGGTGACATGCAAGTTTCTCTTTTTAGTGCATAAATCCTTCAAAAACTTGGCATAAGAAGGAACTTGCTTAATAGCATTGAGTAAAGGGATGTTTATATTTACCTGTTTGAAGATTTCCATAATCTCACCTGTTGAAGTCCCTTTCCTTACCTTTGTTAACCTTTGAGGAAAAGGAGCCTTAGGAATGTAAGCTGGTGGGCCATTTTCTTCTAAATCATTTGGTGATGAGTCTTGTGATAGCACTAGATTTGAAGAAGTAGGTTCAGATGTCTTTCTTGTTAGAACTTCCACTCTGTTGTCAAATAAGTTTCCTCTTCTCAAGGTCATAATAGATTTTGCTTCTTCATGCTGATGGCTCGAACTCGATCCAACTTCATGCACTCCTTTAGAATTAGGAAATGGTTGACTTGGAAATTTTCCTCTTTCTCTCTCAGCTACAGTAGTTGCTAATTGACCCAATTGATGTTCAAGCTTTAAAATAGATTGAGTGTTAGACTGAAAGGCTTGTTGGGTTGACTTAATGAAACTTTGAAGCATATCCTCTAAAGAAGGTTTTCTTTGTTGGGGTGCAACAAATTGAGGCATAGGCTGTTGGGCAGGGGAATATGCTTGGTTAGGAGAGACAAATTGTTGATTGTGCATGCTAAATTGTTGTCCTCCTTGGTTTGATAAAGGCTGATTTTGTTTCCAGGAAAAATTAGAGTGATTCCTCTAATTAGGATTATATGTGGGTGAATATGGACTATTGGAGGTTTTCTCATATGATTGTAAGGCATGTACTTGCTCAGAATAAGCCTTTTGATAGGATGGTAATGAAGGACAATTTTGTGCTGTATGAGATAGGTTGGAACAAAGAGCACAAACCTCATTAGCTACACTAGGGTGATAATTCATTTATTGGTTCAAAGCCAAGGCATCTACTTTCCTAGAAAGAGTAGCTAGAGTGGCTTTTACATCAACATCATCTTTAACTTCATATAGGCCTTTTCTAGAAACTTGAGTTGATTTTTCCCTTTGATTTGAAAAATCCCACTGTTGAGAATTCTCAGAAAGTGAATTAAAGAAATCCCATGCAGCCCCTTCATGTAGGTTAAAAAATCTCCCACAATTCATAATCTCTACCATATGACGATTTGACATAGTTAGACAATTATAAAAGCATTGTATAAGTCTCCATTTCTCAAAACCATGGTGGGGACATTTAAGAAGTAAATCATTGAATCTTTCCCAACACTCATAAAATTGGTCACCCTCTCTTTGATAAAAATCACTTATCTCTCTCCTAAGGGCATTTGTTTTAGACATGGGAAAGAATTTAGTGAGGAACTTATTGCTTAAATCATCCCATGTAGTAATAGATCCAGCATGAAGTGAATTCAACCAAGCTTTTGCTTTGACTTTTAATGAAAAAGGGAACATACGAAGCCTAATTGACTCATCATTGAAATTTTGAAAACGGAATGTAGAACATATGTCAAGAAATTCCTTAATGTGTAAATATGGGTCCTCTCTCTCTAACCCATGGAAAGATGGAAAAAGTTGAATGACAGAAGGCTTAAGTTCAAAGTGGACTACTGTAGTTTGTGGCAACACAATACAAGATGGTTGGTTGACTGCAAGTGGTGAAAAATATTCTCTAACGGTTTTCTCTGCTTGCACTGGTGGTAATATTGGCAATATTCGATTTGGGCCATCCATCACTTGAGAAGAACTAGCTTGATTGCTATCAATTTTAGACTCTTTTTTTACCAAACGATTTGTTGAATCGCGTTCCCAAACACTCATAAACTAACTAGAAAAAGAAAGAAAAGTAAACCAACAATAATGAAAATAAATGAAATAAAAAAAATAAACAACTAGACAATGAATTTAAAGTCTAATTCTAAATTAAAATAAAAAATAAAAATAAAAGACAACCTAAATTATAACTAGTTGAAGAATTAAATCAACCAAGATTAAATTGATTTTCTGGCACAATCCCCGGCAATATCGCCAAAAACTTGTTGTGTAAAATTTAATATACTCGCAAGCGCACGAATCTAAAAATAGAATAGTGATAACGAGGTCGAACCCACAGGGATTGATTCAAAATTGGAAAGTCTAATTTAAATCTAAAATTAATATTAATCCTAATCTAGTTAACCAAATTGAATTTTAAGAAGAATTAAACAAATTAAACTAACAAAATAATTAAAGCAAGGGAGAATTCGATAAGATAAAGCTTACAAAGGTTTTAGAATCCACCACAATTCAACTAGTAATTATCTAGTTATCAATTAATCCCCAATTTTAGAGTGACAACTTGAAATCAATCTATGTCATCTCATGAATCTAACAATTAAGCCCAATTAAAATTAATCTTGCGTAGGTTCTTTTTCTGCTTAATGATATGATATTTAAGCATTTCATATAAACATATTGAATAACAAAGAGTCAAAGTTTTTCTAAGCACTCTGTGTAAACAATTTAATGAAAAACGCAGAGTCGAAGATAATCATATGTAGAATTTATAGATCCAAACATAGAATTAGTCAAACATTAATCTTAAAAATTAATAATGCATGACAGAATTGGTGAAAAGATTTAATAATATCCAACTAATTATGTGAAAGAAGAACCATAAACATTAAAAAATATATATAGGGAATTAATTAAATAAATAAAATAATTATTTCATTGAATAGGGTTTCATCCTTAACCTTGGTATAAGAAAAATTAGCTAGACATACTTGGATTGAGAGCAACAAAAGAAATAAAATCAGCCATGGAAAAATTGAAATATGCCGCTGCTGCTCTCTCTGCCGTGTACCTCCTCTTCCATTTTTCTCCTCCCTGCCGTGTGTGTGTCTTGCCTTTATCTAATGCACGCACTTGCTTTAATCCTTGTCGGATTCTAATTGCATTAATTCTTTACATCCTACCACAAGTTAAGGCCATCCACCGACTTAATGAAGCCCACTCACCAAGCCGCTTTTAAATTGGTTCTTTATTAATGTTTGAAAGGCAGCCACTCATTTGAGTTAAAAGCAAAAGGCCAATTAATAATGTCTCCTTTTAGCGCCTGGCACATGCATTCCCAATTGTCAAATCAAATCTTTCTTTAATTAGTTTAAGCCCATGTAGCAGCTTGTTTGGAAAATAATCTTCAATTACTTTCTTGTTCAATGAAATAATTTAATTAATTAAAAATAACAAATAATAATAACTAAAAATTATATAATTAAGGGTAAAACATGTATATATTATATGCTCATCAATAGTAGAGAGTTATATTAAGGAAGAAGCATTAGAATTTTGTACAAAATATATGTCAAACATGAGTACAGTTGGGGTTCCACCTGAACATATGCAATATCTATCAAAAGATAAGCCATTGTTTGGTGGGAAAGTGGTATAAATTCCTACTTTGTACAAATTCCAAAGAGCACATGTACGTCTTGCATATCACACAAGGCGCGGTACCATACATTAGATAATTTGCTTAATTTGTTCTAATCAAATCTATATATTTTATTTTCTATAATTTTTTGTCTAATTTTTTCATGTTTTGGACATTTAGTAACCATATGCAGTGGCTTAAAACATGTTATCCACACCAATATGACAAATGGTTGCAAAAGGAACACAACCTACATTTGCCAATTGGCTAACTAATAAGGTTGCAGCATGTATATAATTAATTTTCACAAAGAAATCTGAATCTTTTTTTTCACTTAGTAAAGATGTTTACTTTTCTTTCTTGTCTTGCTAGGTATATGGGTTGATTGAAAAGCTTACCACGTATTAGATACCTTGCGTTGGTTATCATATAGGCCTCTTCCTTTTGCAACTAAACATATTGGTTATGAGATTAATGGTTTTCATTTTGTTACACGAGATTGAGATTCAAATCAAGTAACTCAAAATAGTGGAGTTAGTGTAGTTGATTCTGAAATATATGATATGACATATTATGGAGTTATAGATGAGATTTGGGTACTTGACTATTATTTATCAAAAGCCCCTTTGTTGAAGCGTGATTAGGTTCAAAGTAGTTGCGTTAAGAAGCATGAGCTTGGATTCATCTTAGTAGACTTAAACCGATTAGGATATAAATATGATTCATTTATATTAGCTTCTCAAGCCAAACAAGTATTTTATGTAAGTGATCATATTTAAACAAAGTGGTCTATTGTATGTCATATGCCAACTAGAAGTAATTTCTTATTAAATAAATGAAGATGAGATCAATAATATAGCAAAATATTCACCATTCACCAAAGAATTTCCAAGTAATGATTTGTTACATTCCACAAATGGTGATCGAGTGGTCTATGCACATAATAGCAAAGATGGAATTTGGGTTACAAATTGATTACCTTTTTGCAGTAATTGTTTACTTAACATTCATTGTCTATGTTATGTTTGGGTTACAAATTAATTACCTTTTTGCAGTAATTGTTTACTTAACATTCATTGTCTATGTTATGTTTGGGTTACAAATTAATTACCTTTTTATTATATATTAGCTTTTTGTTCTTGCAGCTGATTGATGGTTATGTAGGTTGATATTATCATTTAACTAATATAGTTTAATTTACTTATTTCAAGGGCAATAATATGGCTAAGGGAAATCATATTATGGCTAATGGTGCTTCTGATCATGACACTAATTTGAAAGATGATTACCATGACTTATTTGCTGATAATGCTGATTTAGAAGATGAAGAAGCTAACCTCAATTTGGATGGTGTTGAGTTTGATAGAGGTGATAATAATGGTGTTGATTTGGATAATGTTGAGAGAGATAGTGTTAATTTTGTTGCTCCAGATGTTGACATTCTTGAAAGCAGTAACTCTAGGAGAGATGTAAATATGGGAGCTAAGTAAAATAAAAGACTTAAAACAAATAAGGGAAAAATTATGGAACAATGCAATGAAATGGGTGTTCCAGCAGGTGATGAAGCCACTGAGTTGGCCTCCTTTTTTGGGATATTGGCTTGTACATCAGTTTTAATTCTTTATTTCAATTGGCGTAAGGTTCCTCTAAAGACAAAGGCGCGTTTGTGGAAATCTGTTATGGTAATTCTTAAAAAACCCATTGCATTCTACTTAAACGTTTTCTTGTCATTTTTCATTTATTAGTTATATGATTTGGATTTTTATTAACTATCACTTAAACAATCTTCCTCTATATCTAAGGTCGTTTCATTGTTCATTCGAGAAGTTAGAAGCAGGTGACACAATCAATTGGAACCGCATTTTGAAACTTCAAGTATATTGTTGATTGATTTCTTAATATATGGGTGTTAGTGCACAAGTGTACAATATAAATAATAAAGTGATGAGTATTGAGTATCGTCTTCACAGAGACTGATGCTATCAGAGTTGTAATAGGCTGCAGCAATTAATTGTGGTGCAAATTCAATTAAATCAAATCAAATCCTTTTAACAACTAAATTAAACTAAGTAATCTAAATGACAGAAAATAAAATGCACTAAACAAGTCAATACGTCTCACACAAGGATGTAATCACTAAGAATTATGTAGTTGAGTGAATCAACTCACTTAATGGTGTTGACTATTTTTCTGTTATAGTACCATTGCTATAGCAATTACTATAGCATTGGGCTGAATGTTAATACATCCTTAGCTGTCGCCTATTGGACATATTATATCTATATACAACTTAACAATGACTAGTTGTTGTGCCACACAAGATATAGTATTAAAAGATCTAGGTTTCTAATTACCTTACAAGGTAATTCGCTATGTTTAGTTCATAACTAGTTTTAGATTAGACATAGCCTTATTCAAATTGAGTAACCTAACTTGGGAAACCTAACCTAAAACCAAGTATTGTTTTGATATTATTCACTAAGACAAGCCCTTTTGTGGCTCTCTCTTAGTTAGTATCACTAAATGGGTGGTCAACCAAAATAATGACTTGAATTAAGCTTTATCAAAACAAAATGCTATAGCAATCATGTAGCAGGGTAATAAATTCAGTTAATAAGCCATAAAGTTTGTCTATCACTCAACCACAAATAGATTTAGTTTATAATTTGTATCAAAACAGAAACAAAAACTTATTCAACCATCATAAACATCATCACAAATTAAAGAAAACAGAGAGAATAGAGATAAAGGCGAGTGATCTGTGTGGATTTCTTGATTTCTTCTTCTTCACGCCTTCAATCTTCTTGTTTAGCCTGAACTTCTTCTCTTCTTTGTTGTTTTCTTTTTTCTTTTCTTATTATTTCTTGTAGTTGACGACTCTTCTTTTTCTTTGTGTGGGCTTCCTTTTATAATTGAAAACTAGGGCAACTGAACGTCTACGGCACGTATCTTCAAGATTTGAAAACTGCAGATCGCAGATTTTTTCTGAGATTCACACAAATTTTCCTCATCTTTTGTTCCAGGATTGCTACAGCAATAGTTGCTACGGCATTGGCTATAGCACTGCATTGTTTCAGACTAGCTTCCACTTTTTCTGCAGCTAATTGCTTTCCTCACTTTTCCAAGCCCATTGCACAACATTCCTTCTTTGAATTTGCACTTCCAATTGCCAACAATTTAAGCACATAATTTATTCTAAAATCACCTAATTTATTTCAAATAACTAAAAATAGATAAGTATCCAACATTAAGCTAAGATGCAACTAAAATGTATCAATTACTTTCTAAGGGCCAGTTTGGTAATACTGTAGTTTTTAAAATAATTACTTTTAGTTGTGCTGTGGAAATAATCATCTATGAAGAGAATCAGTTAAGTGTTTGGTAAATTTTATTTTCAAAAGTATTGTGAATTTTAAAAGCAGTTATGAGTGTTTTGTAAATCTTACTGTTCAACTACTGTAAGAAAATAAATGAGTAAAATATACATAATTTAGAATGAAATTTACTTACCACTATAAAAATGTGCCCATACAATATCTTTAATTGTGTATTATAATAATTTTAACTAAAAATAAAATTTATACTATATTGATTTTTTTCTTTTATTTTTTTATCTTAAAACAATTGATAATTAAAAAATTAACTACAATTTCATTCAATAACAATCAGTAAAATATAACTAGATATTCAAAAAATAAATATAAAAAAATGTAATGAGCTACAAAAACTCAAAATGAAAATAAATAATAAATTGTCATGTAATATTATATTTTCATTAAATTAGCAGCTATATTATTTCTTAGAACAAAAAATTATTAGAATAAAAAATTATTAAAGTATTGATTTTGTTTCGAATTTAAATAAGAATAATTTGGGGTTTAGGTAGTAGTTGTAAAAATATTTATGGAATTATGTTATAGGACAAAATTGATTTTCAAAATTAGAATTTAAAAGCTACTCCTTCCATGCTTTTCAAAATCAACTGTATGATGGGCTGATTTTGGTAAAAGTGATTTTAATTTTTTTTTACCAAACACCAAAATTGACTTTTAAATTTTTAAAATCACTTTTAACCCTCTCAAAAGCAATCCCAACTGGGCCCTAAGTATTCTTGATTTGAGTCCAAAAGTGCTATAGATAACTCTCATTTCATAGAGTTATCACACACTCAAACTTAAACCATTACTTGTCCTCAAGTAATGAAAATAACACTAAAATTTGAAACACGCAATCATGCAACAAACTTAGCTCTATTATACTGTTTGCAAGGATTTTCCTAACCTTCAGATTACATCTTAAAGCATGCACAATTGCCATAGCAATTCAGTTCTAGACTTAGGCTTCATTTTATCCAAAGTGAGGGTGTGCTGTTTTAACCAAGTCCAGAGATACTGCAACATTGCACAATTATCATTCCATTCTCAAAGGCATAAGTCAATTCAATGGTGCTCAGGGCAAAAATCGCAACATATTTCAACTGTGTTATAACAAATTTTTTTTTTCAATATTTCGCTTCAATGTGGAATTGGTTTTTCATGTGAATGTCTATCACTTATGATGATCACACCCAATTACTTACCCAATGCATAAATCCGAGTTGCTGCAGCAAGGCTCATAACAAGGTCTTATCTAAAAACACCTTTAACTCAAGGCTAAACATGGGGCTCATGAACAGACTTGGTTACTCAACATCTCAAACAGAGGACCTGATTCCCTTTTTTTTTATTACTAAAATGCTCATAGCATATGTTGCCTTTGGACTCAAGTTATACTCAACCATAGTTACTTAGTAACTTCAGCCATTGGAGCAGAATTATTCATAACCAGCACAATTTTAAAAACTTTCCCCCAAACTTAACATGTTTTCTACCCTTCAAACACACAATGCTTTGCTACAACATTCTTATAGAATTCGGTTAAAACCTAAGTGTTGAGATAAAAATTCAACCCTCAACTTTGAACAGTCCCTAGTTAACAATCACAAAACTTGACACTCAATTTATCTTCATTAGGTATTCAATATATACAAAAACTTATACAATAAAGCCTTACACATATTTACTAACATACACAAAACGCTCAAGGCTTAAAATTATTCTTAAGATAAAATTCCCCCAAACTTAGGAGGTGCTGCGTCCTCACATGCACAAGAACATATAGACTACAAACTAAACATGCAAACTAAATATGCAACAGAGAAATAAAAAGTCATAAACCATCAAACCAACAAAATAAAAATAAGAAAAATAGAACAAGTTTATGATGAAAACTTAAAAATTGAAAATGGCAGGGGCACTTCCATGTTGGTGTAAAATCAATTCAGAAAATGATGGTTACTAGATGACATCACTTCTTTTTGGAGCTGCTCCGCAAACAGTCCTTAGGGGAACTCATTGGGGTAGTAGTTGACGGCTTCTTCTTTTTGTTGGGTGTTAGGCTGATGGGAGGGGTAATAGTTGGTTTAGAACGCTTGGGAGGATGGGACCTTGTACGTTTTGGGTCTAACTCTTCTGGTGCCATAACACTTCCAAACTGCTGTACCCCTTTTCATTTGCTGGACCTCTTTGTAACTGGTGTTGCAGTAGAATGTTTCGTTGGAGTTGGTTGTTGAATAGCTGAAGTAGATTCTTAAGCAGTAATTTCAACAATGACATTTAACAGACTCTTTCTTTGGTAGCTGTCCTTGTAACCCTGCTAATTGGTACTTCAATTTCAACATCAATCTTCGCTTGGTCATCATCAGATTCTTCCTTACTCACAATTTTCTCTTTTCCTTTCTAAGAGAAAACTGGTGGTTTATCCTCCTACTCCTCCTCGTCTTCCTGGTCAGGTTGCTCTTCTTCTGTCTGCTCACCTTCTTCTTCTTGCTCATCTGGAGCTTCCTCTGTTACCGGAGCTTCCTCTGCTGCTTCATCAAAGTTAAATTGCTGCAACAAGTCATTATAAAGATATGTTTTCTTACCTTTCATGTACTCAACAAATTTATGCAAATGATTCTCAAAGTGTCGTAGGTAGGTCCATAACTAATCATTCTCCCTTCTTTATACCTCAGCACATTAGGTGATGCTGTCACTCAATTTCTGTATCTTTTTTCAACACCAAGGGCTCTCCTTGCTCCAATGACAACAACAGGCTTTGGTGGTGCTCCAGCAGTAGTGGATTCTCCAACAATTCTTTCAATTATTCGAGCAGTGAATACTCCTTCATTTTTAATTCTCGCATCTTTAGCAGAGACACGCACTCTAGAGATAATGTAAATACTAATAATGAAGGAAGAAAACAACAAACCTGTAGTTTTGTTTTTGTTCATAGCGCAGTCCCTAATTTCCCTATCTATAATGGTTCCAACATCTATCGGTAAACCCTTAAAGAGAACATACTAGAGAACCAATCTCTCTTGGGACACTGTAGTAGTGTGTGTGGTGGGCATCAGTCTAGACTTTAAAAATTTTATCCATACTTTTACAATCAGCTTTAGGTCTATCCTATTCACTACTCTAACCTCCTCATTGGCCCAAGAACTACCCTCCACAGTCAGGGCCTTACGCACCTCATTCCACTTCTTGTTAGTCATTGTTCCAATCATCTTAGAATATTCACAATCAACATTAAAGGGTAAATTGTAAAAGGCATTAATGACTCGTGGTTCTAAGTGAACCTGAGAATTTCTTACCTATATTATGCGCTAGTCTTGCCGTAACATATTAGCATAGAACTCCTTTACTAGTGGCACCATTAGATCCCTTGGGTGGGCAAAAAAGTCTAACCACCCTCTTCATGCTATAGCAACATAAATTGTGTTGCATGTCCTAGATGGTTGTAGATGAATTGGATACCTTTTTCCCTCAGAATCTTTCTTGGCTCGATAAATTCATCAGATTTGTCATCAGCTTTTTAGCTATGAAAGCGAGAAGGGTCTTTCAGTCTATCTGCGATTGACTTATATCTCATCATGATAGAAACACTAAGGGTTGTGCTATAGGGTGTTAAGGGGATAGGTTAGACTCACACGATTTTGTGGTCCTTTTGAAAGCTGCAAATGAAAGGAACAAAGATTTCTAGTGAGAAATCTAAGGCACAATAAACCCTTAATATATAGTGTTGGTAAAAGTAAATAAATAGGAAAATTAGAAGAGGAATTAATTAAAGAATTGATTGTGATAAAGTTGGAAAGAGGAATAATTTAAATTCAAAACCGGATTAATTTAAATAGGCAAGATACTCAAATTCAAAAATTTAGGGATTATTCAATTCCTTATTATTTCTATTTGAATTTGCCATGCTAGCTATCATATTTGTGCCAACGGTAAAAGTCCTCTATTTTTAATCTCTTTTGACACTCTAAACTCCTATTGCAGCAGATAATCTGGTGCTGTAGCAATCTGCAGCAAAGTCCCCACTTTTGTTTTTTTTTTCTTCAAATTTACTGCAAAAAATAAAAATCAAATCAATGAACACATTAACATTGACATAAAATAAAATGACAAAAGTAACCAAATAAGATCAAGCATTAGCTAAAATAACAAAAACAACCATAAGTATTTAAAATATTTCCCTCATTGGGTTGCCTTCCAATCAACTCTTCATTTAAGGTCTTGCAGCCTAACCTTCTTTAAATTACTCTAACTGGATCTTCGAGGAATAACTCTTCTCTTGAGTCATGCATGGCATCACCAATATAATATTTAACTCGCAGACTATTTACCATGAACTCTTAACCAGTTTTTTCATCCTTAAGATCTGCGGCACCATAAGGATAAACCTTGATAAGTCTAAAAAGGCCTAACCATCTTGATTTTAACTTCCTTGGGAATAGCTTTAATCTTGAATTATAGAGTAACACTTGCTGACCTGGAATTAAATTCCTTTGCTGAATGTGTTTGTCATGCCATTGTTTTGTTTTCTCCTTGTAAATCCTTGCATTTTCATAAGAAAACAATCTCAACTCTTTCAATTCACAAAGTTAAAGCTTCATATTCTATACTGTAGCATTCATGTCCATGTTAAGTTATTTTAGTGCCCAATATACCTTATGCTCCAGCTCTATTTGCAAATGGCAAGCCTTGTCATACACTATTCTATATGGAGATATGCCAAGTGGTGTCTTATAAGCTGTACAGTAAGCCTATAAAGCATCATGCAGTCTAAGAGACCAATCCTTTATAGTAGGATTCACCACCTTTTCTAAAATCTTTTTGATTTCTTGGTTGGATACTTATGCCTGTCCATTTGACTAAGGGTGATTTTAGAAAATGAGTCCTTTCATCACTAATTATGGCCCTAGGAGTCCCAAACCTTCAGAAAATATGCCTCAGAAGGAATTTCACTACTTCCTTGACATCATTTGTAAGTAAGGTTACAGCATTCACCCATTTGAATACATAATCCACTGCCACCAAAATGTATAGGTTGCCAAAGGAAGGTAGGAATGATCCCATGAAATCTATCCCCCACACATAAAAAAGTTCCACCTCCAGAATGTTTATGAGTGGCATCTCATGTTTCTAAGAGATGTTTCCAGTTCTTTAACACATGTCACAACATTGAACAAACTGATAAGCATCTTTAAAGATAGAAGGTCAGTAATAACCTACTTGTAACACTTTTACTGCTATTTTGTAACCTCCAAAATATCCTCCATATGCTGCAACAAGAAATGCCTGTAATATGATTGGAATTTATTCATCAGGCACACTTCTTCAAATGATCTGATTTGAACACACCTTGTCTGAATAAGGGTCATCCTAGTAATATGCTTTGACATCATGGAGAAACTTTTTCTTCTGCTGGTAGGTTAAGTCAATGGCAACAATCCACTCACTATGTAATTGAAAAAGTCTGCATACCATGAAAATCCTAACTGCTACAGCATTTATGCATGCTGAAGCATTAACAGCTGCTCATCAAGAAAGGTTTCTATGATGGCTTGTCTGTTCTGAGTGCTTGCATCTGTCTCCAATCATGATAGATGATCTGCTACCTAATTTTCATTCATTAATTTCCAAATCAAACTCTTGTAGCAAAAGTATCCATCTAATCAGTCTTGATTTGGCATCTTTCTTGAAGATTAAGTATTTTATTGCCGAGTGGTCTGTATAGACAGTCACCTTGGTGCTAATTAAATATGCCCTGAATTTATCAAATGCAAACACAATAGCCAGCAGCTCTTTTTCAATGGTGGTATAGTTGAGCTAAGCATCTGCTAGTGTCTTGCATACATAATAAATTGAATGAAAAATCTTTTTCTTTCTCTATCTTAGCACTGCTCTAATAGAATGGTCATTGGCATCGCATATAAACTCAAATGGCATGCTTCAATCTAATGCTACAACAACATGTATTGTAATAAGGGCTTTTTTTAATTCCTCAAAGGCCTTTAAACAGTTATCATCAAATTTGAATGGCCTGTCATGCTCAAGTAACATACATAAGGGCTTCATTATCTTTGAGAAATCCTTAATGAATCTCCTATAAAAACCAGCATGACCCAAAAAACTCCTTATGCTTTTAATTGAGGTAGGTGGTGGAAGTTTGTCAATGACCTCCATTTTGCTTTATCCACTTCAATACCCTTCCTCAAGACTCTATGGCCTAATACTATCCCTTCTTGTACCATGAAGTGACACTTTTCTCAATTAAGAACTAAGTTTGTCTCCTCACAACTTGTAAGCACATTCTCCAGGTTGTGCAAGCAATCCTCATATGATTCACCAAAGATTGAAAAGTCATCCATGAATATTTCAAGTGCTTGCTCCACCATGTCTGAAAATTTGCCATCATGCACCTCTGAAATGTTGCTGGAGCATTGCACAAGCTAAATGACATCCTTCTAAATGCAAAGGTGCCATAAGGACAAGCAAATGTTGTCTTCTCCTGATCCTCTAGTGCTATGGCAATCTGGTTGCACCCTGAATATCCATCCAATAAGCAAAAATACTCATTTCCAGTAAGTCTGTCCAACGTTTGATCTATGAAAGGTAGTGGGAAGTGATCCTTTCTTGTAGCTTTGTTTAACTTCCTATAATCCATGAAAACTCTCCAACCTGTGACTATTTTTGTAGGTATGATTTCATTCTTCTCATTTGCTATAACAATCACTCCTCCCTTCTTGGGTACACATTACACTGGACTTACTTATGAGCTATCTGATATAAAGTATATGATTCCAGTATCCAACCATTTGATTATCTCTTTCTTCACTACTTCCTTCATGATTGGATTTAACCTTCTCTGTTGCTCTACTAAATTGCTATAACTTTCTTCTAACAGAATCTTATGCATGCAAATTGATGGGCTAATTCTTTTAATGTCTGCCATAGTCCAGCCAATTACTTTCTTGTGTTTTCCTAACATATTCATTAAACTTTTCTCCTAACCTGCATCCAAAGAAGATGAAATAATCACTGGTAATGTGTCATTGTCACCAAGATATACATATTTTAATTATAAAACTAGTGGAGATTCCACAGAAGGTACAAGAGGTTTTACTTCCCTGTGTAATAAATCCAAAGGTTCAAAGTATTTGCCTACTCTGAATGGTTGCTTCTCTCTTAGCCATGCTATATCAACTGTCTCAGCATCTTCATCATCAAAAGCTATAACATCAAGTTGCATGTTACTGCAGCAACTGCCTACCTGTTCAACTACAACAAGATCTACAACACTGATGAAATTACAGTCCTCAATCTCATCAGGATTCTTCATGGCTTCTAACACATTGAATATAACTTACTGATCATTAACCCTCATTATTAATTCTCCTTTTTGCACATCAATGAGAGTCTTTCCATGGCTAAGAAATGTCTTCTTAAAATGATTGGTACTACTTTATCTACCTCAAAGTCCAACATAATGAAATCCACTAGAAAAATAAATTTATCTACTTTCACCAATACATCTTCAATTTTCCCTCTAGATAAGCATGAGATATGTCTATAAGTTGCAAAGTTATTGTCATTGGTCTATATTCTATAACTTTTAGTTGCTTGAAAATTGAAAGAGGCATAAGATTAATGCTAGCCCCAAATCACAAAGTGTCTTTCCACTGTATTTGGTTCCTATGGAACAAGGAATTGTAAAGCTACTTGGATTTTTCAGTTTCTGAGGTATTTTTCTCTAAAGCATGTGACTGTACTCTTGTGTTAGAGCAATAGTTTTAAGTTCTCCTAGCCTCCTTTTTCTTGCTAAGATGTCTTTCAAAAATTTCACATAATTAAGCATTTGTTCCAGAGCTTCTACAAATGAAATATTAAGTAGAGCTGCTTCAACATCTCTAAAAATTTATTGAATTGTTTATACTGCTTCTGCTTTTGAAATCCCTGTGGAAATGGTGGTGGATGTCTAAATTACTATGCTACACTTAGCTACACAAGTTGTTTTTCACTTGTTCTCATTTTTTCTGCTGCAACTGATGATTCTGCAACATCCCTTTTGATAGGTAGTGGCTCATCTGCTTCTGCAAGTGCTGCAACTCTACTGCTCTCACCAGTATGTTAATTGGTGCAAGTAATTGACTCTTTTTCATTTTGAACTTCTTCTTAAATCTGAAAAGGCTTGCTTCTCTTCTTTTTGCATATCTATTAGAATATGCACATCCTTTCCAAATCTCATATTGATCATTTTGCATTGCTCTTTTCCTTCTCTTCTTGGATCCTCTGTATTGCTGGGTAAACTTTCTTGAGGTTTGTTGCTGAGTGTTGTGGCAAGTGTTGTGCAAATTTTATTGAACTCGCAAGTGCATGAATCTATTGTAGAATAGATTAATGGTGACGAGTGTCGATCCCACGAGGAGGTGGATTTTAATTATGTGTAGAATTAATTTTCTGAGTTGGTGGTTGGATTTATAATGACAATTATGTAGGCAATGTATTAATTTGAATTAAAGCTATTGGAATAAACTATTAAAATAAAATGCTTGGATCTCCGGATCTGTCTCAACATGTACCATCGGCTTAATATTCATTATTAGTACCAATTAAATCATGAAGGGGGAACTTCCACTCATCATGAACCACACTTTAATAGATATGGTGTTAAGGGCTTCCCGTGCCAAATAGTAATAACCTTGCTGGGGGGAGGCGGTTATTCCAAATAGATATCCGGAAAAGATTATTACTATCTGTCTACGAAAAGTCAAAACAACCACATAAATTAAAGGGGAAGGAAAAGTAAATTTACCAAATTAAGCCCATGGAGCATGTTGAGACTTCACCTTCAACCCAAGTTTGAAAGGAAATTAGCCACTCATATTTGAACTAGGGGTAAAATGGGAATTTTATTAAAATACGTAGAAAATACAAGATGGAGATGGAATTACAGAAAATGGAATCCAAAAATGGATTCAGGGGTGTCAAATTAGGGGGGGAGCCCCCTTTTTATAGATACACTGAGTAAATCTTGGCCATCGGATTAAAACAATTTGGACGCTCAGGATTACACCACGTGGCAAGTTCCTATTGGATGGAACACATCATCAGGGCTGTTATTCTGTGTATATGCATGTACCGTACACACATTTTTTTTTATCCACTAATATTCTGCCATGTCACCGGTCAACATTTTTGCTCCAATAGGATCATGACACGTCATCAGTCAACGCCACATCATCAGTCAATGCCACATAAGCGGTCAATACCACATCATTCGTCCAATCAAATGCCGCCACGTCATCGTATAGTGCCACGTCATCGCAAATGCGATGCCACGTCGGCATACTGATATAGGTGAACAAGCAGTCGCGTGAAACGTGTAGGTATGCGATCTGTATATATCAACCGTCATCAGTATGTGTGAACAAGATCACAGTATATGTGAACGATGCCATTTTTCTTTTTATGCTCCTCCTAAGGTTTTATTGTCACGAGTTCAAAAGTCTGTCCGTTTTTCCATATGATCTCTCGTTTATTGTGAAATGACCATGATATCCCCTAAAATACATAAAATACTTAATTAAAATAAAACATACATAATTAAATTACAAGGGACTTAAAGACATAAAAATAGGGATGTTAGTGAGACTTGGAGTATAAAATGATGATTTTCTCCATTATAAATACACACTTTCTAGTACTCAACAGCAAGCTGTCCAACTTGATTATCTAAGTTTCTTTACGACACAACTTAGCTTTGAACAACTGCCTCATTCTTCACAATATACTCTGTAATTAAGGCTTCAAGTGAGCTGATCTGGTCATTACTGGTACTTCTTTGACCTTGATTTTATTGGTGAAATCTAGGTAGTTATATTGGTCTGTTTTGTCCACTGGTTGCTGCAGCATGCTGATTCTGATTGGCTAATAAGAAATTTGGGTGTTATCTCCATCCTGGGTTGTAGGTGCTTGAATATGGATTGTTATGGCTCTGTTTATTGAAATTGCCCACATAATTTACTGAAGCTAGATTGCCGGGACAATTATCAAATAATTACCCATTTCCATAATAGACACAAGACACTTTTGCAGCTTGGTTAATTGTTGTTGGAGTAGTGGTGAGAGCCTTCACCATGTTTGTCAATGAAGTTACTTTTGCTGATAAAGCTGTCAAAGCATCCACATTATGCATCCAGCTGCTACTCTCATTGAAGCCTGCCTGGTTGATGGCCACTAATAATTGTTGTTGGCTATTCTCTCTAAAATCTCATAAGCTTCATTATAGGATTTGGATAACAAAGCTCCATTGCTGAAGCATCTACCATCAGTCTTGTGCTTGAGTTGAGACCATTATAGAATGTTTCCAACTATATACAATAAAGAATACCATGATATGGACATCTTCCTAATAACTCTTTAAATCTTCCCTTGCACATATAGACTCTCATCTTCCAATTAATGGAAAGAAGTGATTTCATTTCTCAATTTTGCATTCTTGGTGAGGGGAAAATACTTCATCCAAAACTTGTTAGCCAAGTCATTCCATATTGTGATAAAGTCTGGTGGTAAGGAATTCAACCATGCTTTAGCTCGGTCTCTCAAAGAAAATAGAAAAAGTCCGAGCCTTAATGCTTCCTGTGATGCTCCCGCAATTTTAAAAGCATCACTCACCTCCAAAAACAACTTAAGATGAAGGTGAGGATCTTGTGATACCAGTCCATCAAACTGACCCACAGTTTGTAACATCTGAAACATCACTAGCTTTAACTCAAAGTTATCTGCTTGAACTTCAAGTTTAACTATGCCCTGATGTATGGCTCGATGAGTCAATACAGCATAATCTCAAATGGCTCTTTCTCTGTCATTTTCCATATGAATGATATTATTTCCTGGTTACCCATATGTCCATTATGACCTCCTAGTGCAGTCAATGATTGCAATTCTCCTCGGTTGTTCAAATCTCTCATGTTTTATAAATCATCCATTGCTACAGCTACTTTTGAATTTCTTTGCTCATTTCTTAATCTTCTAACAATCATTTCAATTTCTAGATCAAAGTGAAACTTAACTTGTTTGTCTTTTCACATGCAACAGTTGCTAGAACAATTTTGTCAACCATAGAAAATAATGATTAAACAAATACTTAAATAAACACCATAAAAATTAATTTCACAAATTACAAATAAACAAGTCCCCTGCAACGATACCAAAAACTTGTTGATTGATTTCTTAATATATGGGTATCAGTGCGCAAGTGTACACAACAAGTAATAAAGTGATTAGTATTGAGTATCGTCTCCAAAAAGATTGATGCTATCAGAGTTGCTACAGTAATTAATTAGGGTGCCAATTCAATTAAATCCAATCAAATCCTTTTAACAACTAAATTAATCTAAGTAATCTAAATGACAGAAAATAAAATGCACTAAACAAGTCAATATGTCTCCCACAAAGATATAATCACTAAGAATGATGTAGTTGAGTGAATCAACTCACTTAATGGTGTTAACTATTTTTCTGTTACAGTACCATTGCTGCAGCAATTACTACAGCACTTGGCAGAATGCTAATGCATCCTCAGCTATCGCCTATTGGACATCTTATATCTATATGCAACCTAACAATGACTAGTTGTTGTGCTACAAAAGATATAGCATTAAATGATCTAGGTTCTTAATTACCCTATAAGGTGATTCCCTATGTCTAGTTCATTACTAGTTTAGATTAGGCATGACCCTATTCAAATTGAGTAACCCAACCTGAGAAACCTAACCTAAAACCAAGTATTGTTTTGATATTATCCACTAAGACAGGCCCTTTGTGGCTCTCTCTCTTAGCTATTATCACTAAGTGGGTGGTTAGCCGAAATAGTGACTTGAATTAAGCTTTATCAAAATAAAATGTTATAGCAATCATGCAGCAGCACAATAAATTCAGTCAATAAGCCATAAAGTTTGTTTATTATTCAACCAAAAATAGATTTAGTTTATGATCTGTATCAAAACAAAAACAAAAATTGATTCAAACATTATAAAAATCATCACAAATTAAAGAAAACAATGAGAATAAAGATAAAGGCGAGTGATCCGTGTAGATTTCTTGATTTCTTCTTCTTCACGCCTTCAATCTTCTTGTTTAACCAGGAAGTTCTTCTCTTCTTTGCTGTTTTCTTTTTCCTTTTCTTATTATTTCTTGTGGTTGACGGCTCTTCTTTTCCTTTGTGTGCACTTTCTTTTATAATTGAAAATTAGGGCAACTTGACGTCTAGGGCACATATGTTTTAGATTTGAAAATTATAGATCATAGATTTTTTCTGGAATTTGCGCGAATTTTTCTCCTCTATTGTTTTAGGATTGCTACAGCACTGCGCTGTTTTATACTAGCTTCCACTTTTTCTGTAGCCAATTTCTTTCCTCACTTTTCCAAGCCCATTGTACAACATTCCTTCCTTGAATTTGCACTTCCAATTGCCTACAATTTAGGCATATAATCGAAGAACACAATTTATTCTAAAATCACCTAATTTATTGCAAATAACTAAAAATAGATAAGAATACAAAATTAAGCTAAGATGCAACTAAAACGCATCAATTACTCTCTAAGTACTCTTAATTTGAGTCTAAAAGTGCTATAGATAACTCTTATTTTATAGAGTTATCATATATGCTAGCCAAAAACTATATCTGAAAGTTTAGAAAATGATGAAAAGAAATTGTATGCACCCTCAATTGAGTACCCCCAGATAAAGCGTCTTGTTTGGATAAAGTTTGTCGACCAACGTTTGTCAAAAGCATTTGAAGTAAATATTTTCAAGTTAGGACAAATAATATGTTAGTAGTTACATTATATTTACCTTGTGTTATAAAAGTGTTTCTTCTTATGTAGAAAATTAATCGTGTCAATAAGAATAGAAAAGCTTTGAACAAGTGCAATCACCGCCTTAGTCGAAAAGGATATGTTGGGTTAATGAAAGAAATTGTAATTACACACACACACACACACACACATAACAGTTAACTATTAAATTTTTTAACAATTAACTAATATAATTTCTTTATCAAACTAGTGTGCAGAATCAGGTCTTTCTGAAGACTTAATTGATAGGAGTGAACTGTGGAAGAGAGTTCAGATGCTAAAGAATGAAGGATACGATTTTGAAACCGAACAAATCATTAAGAAAATGGTAATCAAGTTTAACTAGAACAAACATTGTTATGATATTAGAACTATGCTCATTTAATAATATTAGTTTATTTATGGTGGGCTATTAGGAAATGTTAGAGAAGGAGGACAAAAAAGACTCCTTGAATTCGGATGCAAGAAATGACATACTCGCACAAGCATTGAGAAAGCTTCTTGAACTGGTCATATGCAAGGCTTGGGCAAATTTATATCTGCTTCTATGTAACCATTCGGAGTGAGAGAGAGTGAGAGCTAAATGCTTGGAAAAAATCAATAGATGACTAGTTATGAGAAATTTGCAAAGAGTTGAAGAGAACACCTCACCATACAGATGTCGGAAGTTCAACTTTCCCACAAAATAAAGTTAATGATGATGATAGTGAGGGAGATGTACATAAGGTTATTCAGTTATAAAATTACCCAAATTTTTCTTGGTTTAAGTATTTTTCCTTGTATATCTTCCACTCATTAGAGTTTAATTTACTTACTCTTTATCAATAATGCTAACAAGAGCTAGATAATTTAGGCAAGTCAAGTGTGAAGAAGAGGAAATTGATGTCTGATAAAAGGGAAAAACATCCTAAAGTATCAACATTGAGAAAGAAAGAAGAAGTTCGAAAGAAAAAAGAAACACCAAAAAACACTACTGCTGCCATTCTGATGAAGTGTTCTACCATTCCGATGAAGTCAACCAAAAATGATTATTATGATGATGACAGTGAAGAAAATGCACATAAGGTTAGTTTATTCATAATAAATGGTTGTATTTTTCCTAGATTATGATTTTTTGCCTTGTATATATATTATTCAATCTAGTTTAATATACTTACTATTTCATATAATTTATCTTCATAGGAGGTAGATAATTTTGGCAAGACACGAGCAAATACCGTTGCTGCCATTTCGATGAAGTCAGCCAAAAATAACAACAGTAAAGGAGAAGCACATAAGTTTATTTTATAAAATTAATTGTATTTAAGTTGTTTTTATCTTTGTATGTGGGATTTCATTTTTTGTTGGCTAATTTTTTTAATCAATATAATTATGCAAGTCAAGTACAATGTTTAAAACAGGGGCAGAGTTGCAATAGCTAGCTTTGTAGCTACAAAGTATTTATATATGTTGCTGTATATTTTATATATATATATATATATATATATATATATATATATATATATATATTGTTTTAATTATTTGAGTTTCTTACATGTGAGTCTCGTGTATTATTATTTTTAATTCTTTGCTTGTATTATATTTTTTTCCTTTTCCAATATGTTGTATTTGTTGAATATTAAGTGAGATGGTTATTTGTGTGCTTGTTAGAAATAATTTTAAAAGTGGAATTGCAAATCACCTAGTGAAATATATTTGGCCCATTTTTAAAAAACTTGGTCGGTATTAATGCTTGAATTATTCTTAAGAGTGAATAAAACTTAATAAACTTACAATTTGATAGCATTGATATTCATAGGAGCCAGATAATTTGGGCAGGCCACCAAAAAACACTATTGTTGCCACTTTAAGGAAAAGTCCAAGACTCAATCCTTCAATCCCAAAGGATTATGCAAAAGATGAAAGGAAAAAAGTTGGAAGCAGTAAAAGGCAATTGGATTTTGACTATACCGATGGTATAGCTAATGGTATACAGGAGATTCATCCTGACAGCCCAACAAAAAAGCCACTTTTGAAAAAGTATAAAGCTAAAAAAGTTGTAGTGTAGCCTATGAGGAGCACAAAGAGTGCAGTATTCAAGCACCAAAACAACCATTCTGTGATACTACCATTTGGGATATTGTGCGCGAAATACCTACCTGATGAGAATGACGATGTTCTCACATATATGATTTATGATAATATATTTTAAAGAGATGCTTGTGCTTATATTAGGAAGAAAGATTGCAATGAACTATTGTCAATGCAAGCCGTAGGAGTAAATGTTACTCAAGTATATATCGCATAAGTGGTTTTATGAGTTTTCTTTACACTACTTTACATTAACTTAGTATACTTTTTTGTTAATGCACTGATTTTCTATTCAGGATGTTGGATTCTACCATTCTACCAACCAAGAAAAGAATAAAACCATTTGGATTCATGTGTCCAAGTTTGGTTTGCCCATCAGATCCAACGGCTGCAGAAAAATTTCGCTCAAAGAAAGTTGAGCATATTCACGACCACTTGAAAAAAGCCAAAAACGAACAACTCATTCTCATGCCATACAATCCTTTGCAAGTTTTAATTTTCATTTAAAACTTTTACAATTGTTTCTGAATTTATATTACTTTAAAGCTATTTGTTAATTCATGGTTTTGTTCTTTGCTTTTTTTCAATTTCCTTCTCCTATTGTAGCTACCATTGGGTATTAGTTGTATTTGATATGGTGAAAAAGGAAGTTTTTATATGGATCCTATGCAGTCCAGTCTTGATACTGATTAGAACAGCTCCTTAAAATGTGTGTATGCCAATCCATTTCACGCAATCGATATTTTAAGCTTTTTCAATATGATTAATAGATAATAGTTTAGTTCTTTTTTTTACAGGACCATGACACTCTTCACAGCAGTGAATAGTAAGGAAAAATGGAATTGTAATACTAAGATAAGAATTGTGAAGGCAAAAAAAAGTAACCCTCTAGAAACTATATGTGCCTATCATGTACATACCTTAAATAAAATGGATGAGTTTTGTATTTTTTTTTTCTGCATTAACAGGCTCCGAAAAAAAAATTCCAAAATTGGAGTATGGCTATTATGTGTTAAGTACATGAAGGAAATAATGGCTTATGTTAGTTTGTTAATGAACAATGTAAGTTAATGATGAGATTTCTTAACTTTCTTTTATTCCATATACGTGACATTATTTTTGAAGTTTGACCTCTTAATAATCTTGTGATTAACAATTTAATGGAAAGAAAGTATACACTCAGGATGAATTAGATGAGGTTCATTTAGAATGAGCTAATTATTTTTCTGATATCCTTGTCGCATTAGCAAAATGGTTAGTATAAGTATGAAACTATAAATATTAGTTGTTAAAATTTGTTGAAATTAAAGTTATAGTGTCAAATTACAATGGTTATTGTTAACGATTGTAGTGTACATGTTATACATTCGATAACATTGGGTATTTTGATTGATTTTTAATAGATTGGTTTGCTGGGTTTAGGTTGGAATGTTGTTGGGTATATGGGTGGAGTACCAGTGGTGTAGGAAGATGCTGGGTTGCTGCTGAATATGTGTTGGAGTGTTTTTGGGTAAGTGGTTATTGGACTATTGCCGCTGGAAGATGTATTGCTGCTAGAAGTTTAATTGGATGAATATATTTTTTTTAATTTGGGATGTTGATTATGTATTGGTAGTGATGACAATATTGGATACTAGATGTATTTATTTTGAAATTAACTTGTTGGATTGAATGGATGTTAATCAATATTAATTGCTTCTAGGAGGTTTTTTTTTATGATATTCATTTTATTAATTAATTAAATGTGTAACTAAGAATTCACAAATAAATTATAATCATAATTTTCTTAAAAGAAATAACTGTATGATAGGAAAAACCCATCATAAAGTCTGTTATAAACAATTTCTCTCCAAAATCAAATAGTAAATTTACAAATGATAATATAATTTTCTGTCAAAATCGAATAATAAATTTACAAATGGTAATATAATTTCCTGCCAAAATTTAAAAAAATGGCAAGAAAATTTAAATAAATTCAAATTTTAATTTAATTATTTTTTCACATTATAATATTGTGTGACAGATATATGACAATAAAATGCCATCGTGAATGCATGACCGAAACTATTCTATCATAAATTAATGATAGTGGCATAGATGACGGATGAACCGTTTATCATGCACCTCTTTTTATGACAGTTATTTCCCATCATTTATTGCCTATTTTTTTGTAATGAATAGACTTTCTTTTGTTAATATGGTCTCCTTTCTCCAGTGATTATGCCTTTTAAGGTGTTCCACATCAATCAAATAAGTTTTTCATAATTTTTAGGAATTTTTCAAAAATTAGTGGGAAATTATTCTTGTGGTCTTATAAGACAAGGTAAAACATTACTCGATCCTTAGTACTAACTCCTATTTGATTTTGTGGTATTGTCTTGTGAATATCTATGTCCATACAAAATATCTATTAAAAAATTAATCGCACACCCTTTCAATGGTGAATGCGCCTCTAAAAAGGCCCAAGAACATGGCTATAACCTTTGGTTCTAGATCCAATGATCATAGATCCCATCCAGGCTTCAGAATTAACTTTCATTTGTTCTTGTGGTCTTGTTTGACCAGTGTCAGTGCCTTCCAGGGAGTTTTGGGTCAATTTGACAAGTTCTCAAAATTTTTTTGAAATTTTTTAAAAAATTATTAGATATTACTCCTATAGTCTTGTAAAACCTCACCTAGGCCATGAAATCGACTCTTATTTGATCATGTGGTTGCGTATTGCTAATGTGCAAAAAAATGCAGCCTGAAATTCAACCTCAATCCCTTCAATGGAAAATATACCCCTAGAATAACCATGAACTACATATTATAGCCTTCAATTCTATGCCCAACTAGGTGCAAAATCTTACCCATGTCTCAAAATTGACTCCCGTTTGATCCTGTGGTCTCTTCTCACCAATTTCTGTGTGTGCAAAAAAAAAACTTGAAATTCAACACTTAACCCCTTACTAGTAAATATGCCATTACAAAAGCCTTAGAATATGTGCTATAGCTTTCGGCTCTTTGCCCAAATGGCCAAAAAAACTCAACCGTTTTGTTTGTTCATATACTCTCATTTGCAACTGTTAAAGATTTTTATGATAATTCAAGAAGTTCTCCATAATTTTTGTGATTATTTTCAAAAAATTATTTGCAAATTATTCATTTACTGTTATAAAGACGTAGTAAAAATTTAACTGGGCATTGGAATCAACTATTGCTTGATCCAATGGTGTTATGTTGCCATTGCCTATGTATGTGCAAAAAATCAATTCAGAATGCAATCCTTAATTGCTTAAACAATGAATACAACTCTAAAAAGGCCTAAACAGTATGTTGTAGCCATCGATTTTGTGCCCAAATGGATGCAAAACTTTACCTAGATCTTGGAATTAATTCTCATTAGATCCCATGGTCTCCTCTAGCCAATTTCTACATAAATACAAGAAATTAACTCATAATTCAACCTTAGCTCACGAGGAATATGCCCCTAAAAAGGCCCTAAAATTGTGTGCTATAACCATCAATTTTAGGCCCAAATGCACACAGACCTCAACTGAGCCTTAAAATTGACTCTCATTTAATCTCACAGTCTTATATTACCACGTATATACAAAATATTAGCCTGAAATTCAACCCAAACCCTACTACAGTGAATAAGCCCTTTGAAAGACCACAAAACATTATGCTATCGCTTTCAGTCTTAACAAAAATGGTCCTATAAACTCATTTAGGGCCTCAGAATCAACTCTCATTTAATGGTACCGTTATGAAATTGTCCTACTTTCCAAAAAGTTTCAAGCCAATCCAACTAGTTCTTGATAATTTTCAAGAATTAGTTTGAAAATTACTGAAAAATTATTCTTGTTTTCTCATAAAGATGTTGTAAAACCACACCGAAGTCTTATATTCAACTTCTCTTTGAGTCTATACTCTTGCCAAGCTAATATCTACGTGCATGAAATAAATTAGCTCGAAATTCAAAACCCAACCCCTTTCACCCATGAATACACTTCTACTAGGCATAAAATGGTGTGCTATAGCTTTGATTCTGGGTCTCAATGGCACAAAACTTCACCAAGTCTCAACTTTCTCTCCTATCGTACTTTATCTTACCAATTTCAACATATAAGTAGAAATAAGCCCTAACGTCCACCTCATTTTTCCTTCAATGGCAAATATGCTTTTAAAAAGGCTATAATCATGTCATATGGGTATAAAACCTTACACAAGCCTTAGAATCAACTCTTTTTCGATCTTGTGATCTCGTCTCACTAGTGTCTATGCATTTTAAAGAGTTTTACGTCAATCCAATAATTTCTCCATGATTTTAAGGACTTTTTCTAAAAAAATTATTACGAATTATCGTTATGGTCTAGTAAAGACCTCGTAAATCCTCACTTAGGCCTTCAAATAAACTCCAATTGATTATATAGTCTCATTTCATCAATACTTATGCACATCTAAAAAATCAACTCAAAATTCAACCACAAACTTTGTTAATATTAAATATGCCCAAAAAAGTGTCTAAAATTGTTTGCTATAGCCTTCAATTTTAGACTTAAATGGGCTTAAAACCTTGGTCGCGCATCAAAATTGACTGTTGCTAGATTTTGTGGTCTCATTTGCCAGTATCTACATATGTGCAAAATATCAACTTGAAATTCAACCCCAAACCACTTAAATAGCGAGAATACCCCTAAAAGGCCCCAAAAAGTTTGTTATAGCCTTCAATTTTAGGTTTAAATGGTCGTAAAACTTCATTTGGGCCTCGTAATGAACTTCTTTTTGTTTGTGTTGCCTCGTTTTGCCAGTGTCCCTGCTTTTCAAAGAGTTTCAAGCTAATCCAAGAAGTTCTCAATAATTTTCAAGAACTTTTATCAAAATTGCAATAAAATTATTCCTATAGTCTCATAAAGACCTTATAAATCCTCACATTTGCCACAAAACTTCGGTTTTATCTCTTGCCAATATTAATGTGCATTTAAAAAATCTGCTCAAAATGTAACATGTATTCCTTCAATTATGAATATGCCCTAAAAAGGCTTAGAACCATGTGCCATAGCCTTCTATTCTAGGTCTAAATGGTGTAAAACTTCACCTGAGCTTCAAAATCTACTCTCTTAGTTTCTACAAGCGCATAAACTATCAGCCCGAAATGCAATCTACAACCTGTTCAATGGTGAATATGCCCTTAACAAGGCCTAGAACATGTGTTATAGCATTTGGACCCAAATGATCATATAAATTTACCCGTGCCTCAAATCAACTCCCGTTTAATCCCATGATCTTGTGATAACTCTATGAAATGAGAGTTATCATAGAACTTTTAAGTTTAAATCAAAATTACTTAGAAAGTAAATGATGTGTTTTTATTGCATTTTAGTTACGTTTCACATGAGCATTCATTCTAGTTTAATTTTCTATAGATTGAGTTGTTTAGGAGCAATTTTTGTGCTTACATTTTGTGTATAATTATAGGTGATCAAAAGCTCAAGTTTTAAGGGAAGAATACTGTTGCAATAAACTCACATAAGCAATGAAATAACTTGGCCATAGAAGAATTAAAACAAATCTAGAATAGTACGGATGTTGTAGCCAATGCTACAACAATCCTAGAGCATTGACAAAGAAGATTTCAAGCGAAATAATTAAAAAATTGTAATATAAAGTTTCCAAAAATGGAGGACATGTGCCACACACGTTCGGTTGCCCTAGTTTTTTATTATAAATGGAAGTACGCATGTAAAGAAATAGAGAACCGACACTTATGGAAACATTACAAAGGAAAATAAGAGAAAAACATAAAATAAGCAGGATTTGAGGGCTGTAACAGAGACTTCAGAGTGGACAAGAAGGAGAGCTCTCAAGACTAAGCGGACTTCAATTCTTTCTCTTATTTTCTTTTTTTTCTATTTAGTCATAAGAATATATTTAGTGGCTGAACTTATTTTATTTACTATTTTAACGTAAATCATAAGCTGAATTTGACTGTAGTTGAGTGATAAATAATTTTAATGGATGTTTGACTGACATATGAGTGTTACTCTGTGTTTGTTATAGCATTTTGTCTTAATTGTATTCATTTTAATTCCTTATTTCAACTGACCACCTATTTAGTGGATACTGACTAAGAAAAAGCCTAAAAAAGGTCTAAATTAATGGAACCTATTAGAACAATACTTGGTTTTAGATTAGGTTTCCCAAGTTAGGTAAATCTCAATTTAAATAAGAGTCATGCTTGATCTAAAACTAGTGAAGAACTAGATATAGGGATTCACCTTGTAGGGTAAAAGGAACCTAGAACGGTAATGCTATATTTAATGTTGGCATAACAAATAGTCACTGTTATGTTACATTAGATATAAGATATTCAACATGCAACAGTTAAGGATGCATGAGTAACTCTGCCCAGTACTGTAGTAGATGCTATAGCAATAGACCTATAATTGAGAAACAAGTCAATGCCATTAAGAGAGTTTATTCACTCAACTACTCTATTTCCATTAATTTATCCGTGTTTGACAAGACAATTTTCTTTATTGCCTTTAATTTATTGCCATTTTAGTTTAATTAGTTTGTTATTTTTATAAATTGCCCTATTTCATTTAAAACAACAATGCACTGTTAAGATTGCTATAGCAATTCTTATAACATCAATCCTTATAGAGACGATCTGAATACTCATCAATATATAATTTGTTGTATACACTTGCACATTGACATCTATAGCAATAGAGTTAATTAACCCAACATCTTGTCTCGCTAGTTTTTATGCCTTCTAAAGAGTTTTGCATCAATCTAACAAGCTATTCATGATTTTTTTAAGAATTTTTTTTCAAAAATTATTGGAAAATTATTCATGTAGTCTTATAAAGACCCCACAAATATTCACCGTGGCTTCGAAATCAATTCATGTTTGATCACGTAGTCTCGTCTCCCCATGTCTATGTTTGTCCAAGAAAATAAACTCAAAATTCAACTCCAAACTCCTTTAATACCAAATGTGCCTCTAAAGAGCCCAGAATTGTGTACTAACCTTCAATTCTTGGTCTAAGTGGGTGTAAAACCTCACATGGGCCTCAAAATTGACTCTCAATACATCCTGCTATCTCGTCTTGTCTCTCCTTTAAATATTGAATACACCTCTAAAAAGGCACCAAAACGTATGCCGTAGCCTTCAGTTCTAAACCCAAATGGTCATTTACTTCACCTTGGCCTCATGATCAACTTTTGTTTGTTCAAGTCATCCCATTTCACTAGTGTCCATGCTTTCCAAAGAGTATTGAGTCACTTTGACAAATTCTCTATGCTTTTTGGGAATTTTTTAAAAAATTAGTAGAAAATTATTCATGTGGTCTCATAAAGACATTGTAAAACCTCATCCGGGCTTTGGAATGGACTCTTGTTTGATTTTGCAGTCTCATAAATGTCTATGTGCATGCAAAAAGTTAGCTTGAAATTCAATTCTCAAAACCGTCAATGGTGGATATGGCCCCTAAAAGCCTAAAACCATATGCTATAGCCTTCGGTTATTGGCCCAAGTGGGCATAAAACTTCACTCGAGCCTCAGGATCAACTCCTATTTGATCCCATGGTCTCATCTAAGGATAACAATAAAATCTAGATCCAACCCCCATCCACAAGGATCCAAAAGATCCGGATCCACATATTAAAAAATGTGGATGAGTATGTGAAAAGTTGAAATCCACACGGATCTAGATATGGATTCGAATACAAGTGCATCTAAAAAGCCGAATATTCAGATCCAATTAAATTTTATTTTAAATTAAAAAGTAAATTAAAAATATATATTAAAAATTAAAAATTATATTTTGTTTGTTTATTTATGATGTTGTTCTATGTTATTCATGTAAATTGTTAATTATTGAATTATGATTCAATTTTATTTAATATTATTAGGTAAATTTTTGAATTTTTAAATTATATATTAAATTATTGAATTTTGAATTTTATGGATCTGGATATCTGGAATATCTATCTGCATTTATTGTAGATATTACCTATATCTAGATTCTCATATTTTTTTGCAAATTCGGATATAGAAATATATTTCCCCAACCCTAGTCTCATCACATCAATGCCTACATGCACACGCCTCTAAAAAATCACCTCCAAATTCAACCTACAACCCCTTCAACGATAAATATGCCCCTAAAAAGGCTTTAAAAAATATGTTGTTGCATTCAATTTTAGGCCTAAATGATTATAGAACCTTGTCTATGCCTCAGAATCAACACTCATTTGTTCCTGTGGTCTCATCTTGCTAATATCTATGCCTTCCAAAGAGTTCTACATCAGTTTGACAAAGTCTCCATTTTAATAGTTCTCAATGGATGAGACCCTTATAGAGAACTCAGTAGTCCTAAATGCGAAGGACATTTAGAGCGACCTTAATGGTCCCCAGTATTAGCTAAGATCTCTTAGATCCTAAGAGGTTTTGTTTATCACCATAAGATATATACATCTAACTACATTGCTACCATTAACATGTTTATATCTTCAATATTGTATTATCGCCCCTTGATATGCGTGCTTGCCTAAATTGGAACAATGGACCTCACATATCTTTTGCATCTAATAGGATCCCTAAGATTTCTTGAAGTCAAAAAAAATAAAAGAACGGATCCTACAACCTTGCCTTTCTTAATTTAATAGCATTGTTTATTCTTATGATTTAAGTGTCATTATGCCCTATACATGTTGTACTCGCCTAATTGCATGCACATAGTATGAGAAAGATTCCTGAAGAGACTTTATATTACTCTCACAGTGACCAGGATCCTTTAAATTCTAAGAATCTTGCTTTTATTTCAACTAATTACATATGACTTTTCTTGATTTGATATACACAAAAACTTAGTGCGGTCACAATCTATAAAATTCATAAGGTCAAAATATTGCTATAAAACCCTTTGATTAGCATTTTATGAGACCTTCCAACTTGTTTAGCTCATGAAGAACATGGATCGAGATGCCCTTCAAATGCAAGCTATCATGTTTATAAATGATTTTGAGGTCTACTTATCTTGCAATTGAATTTGTAATATTTTCATTTAGACATAAATGCTTTTGATTATGATTATAATCTTATGAATGAAAATTTTCACTTGCATAAGAAGCTTTCTATGAATGAAGGAGTCCTAGGCATCTTCTAGATAAATACAAAGATAGAAGCTCAATAGATTGGGCACTACTGTTTATCCATTACAGATTACCATTGCATATCTCTATTAATGCTCAAGCAATCATCATCTTGCTAATTTATTTAGGATCCTCATAAGGGATCTTCCTTAAAAAAGTAAATTTTAGAGGCAAAAAGGTTCTACATTGATTAAATTGAGAATTCAAAAGGGGTCAACCTAAGTAGATACAAAGATAAGACCTCCATAAACTTAATCATTGATGGTACATTATGCAAGATAGGCTCCTCTCTCCTATATTAGGGACATATAAATCCACAAGCCAATGAGAGGTCTACAAGCCTAATTGACAAGGTCTTTACTAAGTCTGAAAGATCTAAAGTTCAAGCTCCCTAATAAATTATTACATTGAGACCAAGGAAGGATCAAGAACATCAAACTAAAGTATCCTAATTATAACGACTACAAAGTGCCCTCATATAAAAAGAGATATAAAGCCATCTTTTATGAGGAGCCTTAATAAAGAACAATGCCCTGGTATAAAAGAAAAGATAGAGTCATCCTTTATAAGGAGAATGAATAAAAAATAATGCCCTTATATAGAAGAAAAGATGAAGCCATGCTTCATAAGGAGCCTGAATGAATAATTATGCTCTTGTGTAGAAGGAGAGATAAGGTCGTTATTTAAAAAAAGCCGAAATAAAGAATAGTTGACTCGTGTGGAATGAAAGATAGATCCATTCTTCACGAGGTGCCCAAAGAAAGAATAACGCCCTCATGTATGCTTTATACTCCCTCAAAGGAATCTTGGGAGCGCCTCGAGCTCACCAGAGCTTCCTTTAGGACTTCTCAAGCCTTCTAAGGCACCCTTATGTCATAGCGCATAATTTTTCTTGCACGATTACGCTCAATAAAAGTTCGCCTAAAGGTAAGATGTGCTTTGAATTGGAGTGTGTTCCACTCAACAGTGGGATGTATTTAGAAGCGGCATGCACTTAGCAATGAGCCTTTTCATACACTAGCTAATTGCGGTGTGCTTAGCAATCATCCAAGCCTAGCCCGAAATCTAAAATTCTATACAATTGTAAATAGGCTAGAGTTTTCTAGAATTGTGTATTTAAATCCTAGGAAGATATTTTGGTAACTTGCACCTACTTACTAGAAGCTTCATGGCCTTGCCTAGCACACTACAAATAAGAGGTGAGCACCCTCATTTGCTTACCACCACACCACACATATAACCACCAACACACACACAACACATACAAGCTCTCAAGCTCTTCTAAAAAGCTCTCTTGTAATTTACTCTATTGTGAGTAATAAATTCATATTTGGCGATATTACTCTCAGTTATCTATAGTATTTTTGCTAGCATTCTTGCTTTGGCAGTTTGAGAAGTAGTCTAGATTTACTTAGCTACTTGTGTGCTAGAAGTCGTCTAAATGCCACGTGGGTTTACTGTGCAAAATACTTATCCTATGACAAGTGGCATCAGTGCTAAGGTTTGCACTTACACAAGCTAGCTCATGAGTAAGCGCATCATAAGAGAGTGTGGTCAGTATGAAGTTACTTGAGCCAACATGTGGCTAGAAAGAGGGACGCACACAAGCTAAGTCTCGTGGCAAGTCCAAGGCCACTTTTTTAGACGTTTGGGAGCCTCACATTGCCACACTTGAAACTTCTATGTCTGCTGTCGAGCACACCCTTGACACTTTTGAAGTGAGGGTTGATGGTCTCAAGGGCGAGTGTGGTAAGTTTAGGGTAGCCACCAAGGCCTTCATCTAAGACCAAGCTGACTCTTTTCGAGGGGAGTTTCAAGTACTACATGATGAGCTACTCAACTTGCGTAGCTTTATGCGAAGTGAGCTACGAGTGATCCACGTGGAGGAGGATGAGGTCCGCTTAGATTGGGCTTGGCACAAGATTGCACTCACACCTAGCCCAACTTTAACAAGCACAAGCGATGCACAATTCTAGCTGGATTGATGTACCAAAGCCTAACACCTACAATGGTGCATGCAACGCCACCATCCTGAAAAACTTTCTCTTTGGGCTAGAGCAATACTTCTATGCGATTGATGTTTTTGACAAGGTATCGAAGGTAGGCACTGCACCTACATTCCTTCGAGTCACTACATAACTATGGTGGTAGTAGAAGCATGGTGAGATGGGCAAGAGCATATGCGCTATCAATACGTAGGCTAAGTTTCAATGAGAACTCTGCAAGCACTTTACCTAAGCAATGTGGAGAAAAAAGCAAGAGTGCACCTAAGTCGACTCAAGCAAATAGGTAGTGTCCATGATTACATTAATGACTTCACTACCCTTATACTTGAAATCTCTAACATGTTTGATAAGAACTTTCTCTTCTACTTCCAAGTAGGCCTTAAGGATTCGGCTAAGGTGGAACTCGATAGGCGTGGCATACAAACTCTCGATGACACCATCACCGTTGCAAAATCACTTGTCTATTACTCCGTTCAACCCAAGGACAAAAGGCCTAGCCATGGTAAAGGTGGGAAAGAAAGGACAAAGGCCACAATTGCAAGGATTGAGCATAGAAAAAGCCTCCAAGCGGGAAGAGCTAGCAAAGTAAATCAGATGCAAAATAGTTGTCTAAGCCTCGAAGCCCATGCTTTATATGTAATGGCTCTCTTATTGGGCAGGCGATTGTTCGGAGAAAAAGTCGCTTAGTGCCATCACCCCTCAACTCAAGGGCCACTCCACACCGTTGATAGAGAACCCCCAACACAACATTGGTACCCTCCAACGCCTTGGCATACTTAAGAGCCACCTGCCAGCACCCATGAAAAAAGGGCTCATGGATGTGAGTGCATCTATCAACAGCCATGCTATGTATGCGTTACTAGACATTTGAGTGACGAACAACTTCATTTTGGAAGAAGAGGCCAAGCATTTATGCTTCATGGTGATGAAAGAAATATGCACCATAAAGGCGTTAAACTCACCCGTTAAGCCCATCGCAGGCACTACACAAGGCATGCATATAACACTTAAAACATTGAGCAGAAAGGTCGACTTCTCCATCGTACCCATAGACAACTTCAAGATGGTCCTTCACATGAAATTCTTCAACCAAGTCCATGCCTTCCCATTACCAGCCACGAACTCTTTAGACATCATCAACGGGAGTATAGTGCATATGGTTCCCATCGAGCATTCTAAGACAACGAACAAGACTCTCTCGACCATGCAATTCAAGAAAGCTTTTCAAAAGGACCCAAGCTTCTTAGTCTCTATTCGAGAGTTGAACAAGGGAGAAGATCGCGAAAATTTGCCAAGCCATGTCTGTCTGCTCATCTAATAAGTCCTCGATGAGTTCAAACACATCATGCCTCTAAAGCTTCCGAAGAAGCTCAAACCTAGATGTAAGGTAGATCATGAGATCGAACTAGAGCAAGGTGTAAAGCCACCAACCTAGGCACCCTACCACATGGCGCCACCTGAGCTTGAGGAGTTGTGGAGACAACTCAAAGATTTGCTTGATGCAGGTTACATATGCCCGTCTAAGGCTCCATTCCGTGTACATGTGCTCTTTCAGAAGAAGAAAGATGGCTCATTAAGGAAGTGCATTAACTATAGAGTGCTCAACAAGATTACAATCAATAACAATCATCCAATCCCATTGACAGCAAATCTATTCAATCAACTTAGCAAAGAATGGTACTTCACCAAGCTCAACTTACAATTTAAATACTACTAAGTGCGCATCGCCAAGGGAGATGAGCTAAAGACAGCTTACATGACCAGGTACAGATCTTTCAAATTCCTTTTCATGTTGTTTGGCCTCACTAATGCACCAACCATGTTTTCACCTTCATGAATACGTTCTCCAATCGCTTCTGGACCTTTTGTTGTCGTGTCTTGGACAAAATTGTGGTGTAAGTACCACACTCGAAGAATATGTGCAACACTTGTGGCAAGTTCTCCAAGTACTAGGCGACAATGAAATCTATCCAAAATGGAAAAATGTTCATTTACTCAATTAGAGGTGGAGTTCCTTGGCCATAAAATAGTGGACGGGAAACTAATAATGGAGAATTTGAAGGTGAAGGCCATCCTCTAATGGGAACCTCCCACCAGAGTACCCGAACTTTGATCTCTCCTTAGATTGGTGAACTACTACCGCCATTTCATCAAGGGATATTCAGCCGAAATGGCACCCTTGACTGGCTTGTTGGAAAAGAATCAATCATGGCATTGGTTCAAAGAATGCCAACGCGCATTTAAAGACTTTAAGAAGGCTATCTCTGAGGAACCTGTCCTCACCCTTCTAGACTATATAAAGCTATTCGAAGTGCAAACAGATGCCTCTGATTTTACCATTAGTGAAGTAATTACGCAAGAAGGCCACATAATAAAGTTTGAGAGCCGAAAGCTAAATGACACTGAATGTTGCTACACCGTGCAAAAGAAGAAAATGACAGTAATCATTCATTGCCTACGCATGTGGCAACATTACTTGCATGGCTCACACTTTATGATTTTAACGGATAATGTAGCCACAAGCTTCTTCCAAACGTAAAAGAAGTTGAGCCCCAAGCAAGCAATGTGGAAAGACTTTCTCACGGAATTTAACTATTGGCTCGAGTACAAGCCGGGAAAAGTCAACATCGTAATAGATGCTCTAAGTCATAAACTAGAGTTGGCGACTTTTAACATAAGCCAACCAAAGTCCGACCTTGTCTCACAGATCAAGGAAGGTCTCCAACAAGACCCTCTCACGAAAGAATTATTGGGGAAGGCACTCAAAGGCAAGAGAATGCGATATTGGCAAGAGAAAGGCATCCTCCTCACTAAAAGAGATCGACTCTTCATGCCTAGGTGGGGAAGTTTGTGGAAATAGGTCATCAAGGAGTCTTATGACTTGAAATGATTCGGCCATCCCAAAGTAAAGCGCACGATCACACTTGTCCAAGCCTCACACTTTTTACTGCACATGAAAGATGATATTGAGACCTATGTGCGGACTTGTCTTTTATGCCAACAACACAAGGTGGATCACCAACTTTTCGCAGGACTGTTGAAGCCCTTACCAATAGCCTCAAGACCGAAAGTGTCACCATGGACTTCATCTCGGCCCTGCCAAAATCTGAAGGGCACAAAAGCATCATGGTCGTGGTTGACCGCTACAATAAGTATGTGACATTCATCACCACACTTACTGATTGCAAAGAGGATGAAGTCGCCCGCCTCTTCATCAAGCACAACGTGAAGTTATAGGGAGCTCTAAAAAGTATCGTGAGCAATCTAGACTCACTGGCCACTTTTAGATGAAGCTCTTCAAGTTAATGGGAACGACCTCAAGTTCTCGACAAGCTTCCACCCATAAACTGATGGGCAAACCGAGCGCATCAATAGCCTTCTCGAGATGTATTTGAGGCATTACTGAGTGCTCATCAATAAGATTAGGCCAAGTTGATGGATGCCACTCAATTCTCTTATAATCTTTAACAGAGTGAGCCTATGGGCAAAAGTCTATTCAAGATCGTCATAGGATTCCAGCCTATGACGCCCAACGCCATAGCCTCGACATACAGAGGAAAAAGCCCAATGGCTCACTAGCTAGCACGCGAGTGGCGCGAGGAAGTAGATATCACGCGAGAATACCTCGACAAGACCGCACGGAGAATGAAAAAGTGGGTCGACTCAAGGAGACGCCACATTGAGTACTAAAAAGGCAATTAAGCAATTATTAAGCTTTAACGCCCAACAGTTTAAGACTTTGAGAAAAGTGCACAAGAGGTTAGTGAGATCATATGAAGGGCCTTTCAAAGTTGTACAATGTGTCAGCAAAATCTTATACAACTTCAACTTCCTACAAGACTCAAGATTCGTCTAATATTCCATGTGAATCTACTCAAGCCGTATCATGGAGATACGGAAGACCCAATCTGAGGTGAGTTAAGACGTGCTACAATTGTCATTGTCATCGCATATGACAAGGATGTGGAGTACATCCTCATGGATCAAGTCATTCAAAATAGGGGTATTCCAGCATACAAACAGTACTTGGTGAAATGAAGGAACCTCTTCAAAAGCAAAGCAACGTGGGAAAACAAAGAAAACTTATGGCAATTCAAGGAGCATGTCCAAAACTACAAGCACAAGAACGTGACGAGGATGCCACGAGCATAAGTGAGCGAGGATTGTCCCAAGCCTACTCAAAATTGTCAAAAATAGTGCATAATATTTCATGCACGGTCATGCTCAGTAAAAGTCTGCCTGAAGGCAGGATGCACTTAAAAGTAAGATGCATTCCACTCAACAATGGGATGTACTTAAAAGCGAGATGAGTTTAGCAATGGGCCATCCCACACAACTAGCCAACTGTGGTGAGCTTAGCAATCATCCAAGCCCAGTCCGAAATATAGAATTTTCTACAATTATAAATAAGCTAGAGTTTTCTAGAATTTTACATTTAAGTCCTCAGAAGATATTTTGGCAACTCGCACCCACTTGCTAGTAAGCTTCATGGCCTTGCCTAGCACACTATAAATAGGGGTTAGCACGCTCATTTGCTCACAACCACACCACACTCACACAACCACCAGCACACACACAACACACATTAGCTCTCAAGCTCTTGTAAAAAGCTCTCTTGTAATTTATTGTATTGTGAGTAATAAATTTATATTTAGCCATATTGCTCTTACTTTTCTCTAGTATTTTCACAAGCATACTTGTTTCGCCAGTTTGAGAAGTATTCTAGGCTTATGTTGCTGATTTATTCTACTATTGTGGATGTCAATGCGCTAGTGTACATAACAAGTAATATAATAATGAGTATTCAGATTATGTCCACAAGGATTGATGTTACTAAACTTACTCCAACAATCTTAACAGTGCAGTTGTATTTTAATTGAGACAAGATAATTTATAAAACTAATGAATTAATTAAAGTAAAATGGAAGTAAATAAAATACAATAAAAAAAATTATCACGACAAACAAAAGGATAAAAACAATGGGAATAAAATAGTTAAGTAATTAAACTTTTTTAATATTATTGACTAGTTTCTCAATTATAATACGGTTGCTACAGCATTCTCTATAGCACTGGGCAGAATCACACATACACCCTCAGCTGTCGTCTGTTAGATATCTTATATCTAATGCAACCTAACAGTGATCAATTATTATGTCAATATTAAATATAGTTTTACCCGTCATAGGTTCCACTTGTAAGGTATATTAAAAAAAGTAAAGTTGGTAGGAAAAACATCCGAATCACATCGTCTTCTTCTAAATATTTGTTACACCAAGAGATTTTAATTATAAATACCCAAAAGGAAAATTTAAGAAATAATCTATTGAAACAGGGAACAACTCATCACCAACAGTGGGGGGGAAAAATAAGGGCAGCGTATAGTGAGACAGAGAAGCTATTTTGAAACCCTCGAATCGCTCACAATTGCACAAAAAAAGTTTGTCATGTGGCTGCTTTTTCCCTTATATTGAAATTGATCAGCCAATCTAAGTGGAAATGTCAAAAGAGCATTATCAGTTACTGCGGCTTCGATGATGATGACGTCTCACTATGATAATATTAATAGTAGTGATCTCCGTCTCCACGAGAAGAATTCATGCCGATCACCGCTTCTTCGTAGCAGAAACCGTCGATGGCGGCACAGTCGCATTGGCACTGCAGTTGTCATGGTGGCTGCACTCCTCCTCTCTACCACCGTTTGGCTTTCTGTTGTTTTCTCCACCACAACTTGCCATTTCTGGGTTCGAGTTAGGGAGTGGGAAGGCAGTCCCCATTCTTCATCTCATTTTCACACTCACAATCACCATCATTCGCTCCCCCGGACATCGACACCGCCGCCTTCACCTTCATCCAACCGCAGCCTTTCTTTTTCTGAGGAAAAACAGGAGGAGTTGTCTCTGAAGCACATAGTATTCGGAATTGCTGGATCCTCTCACCTATGGAAACGCCGCAAGGAGTTTGTGAGACTGTGGTGGCTTCCCAACCTCATGCGTGGCCACGTCTGGTTGGAAGACAACTACAACCTTCAGAAAGGACAAGGAGGCGATTCGTTGCAGTTGCCACCTATAATGGTCTCCGAGGACATTTCCCGCTTCCGTTACACCAATCCCACCGGCCACCCTGCTGGACTCAGGATCTCTCGCATTGTCATCGAATGCTTTCGTCTGGGACTTCCTAATGTTCGCTGGTTTGTTCTTGCTGATGACGACACTATTTTTAATTCTGATAATTTGGTTGCAGTTCTTAGCAAGTATGATCCCACCGAGATGATTTATATTGGTACTCCTTCTGAGAGCCACTCTGCCAATACTTATTTCAGTCACTCTATGGCCTTTGGCGGTGGTGGAATTGCCATTAGCTACCCCCTGGCTGAGGCTCTTTCCAACATTCATGATGACTGTATCAACAGATATCCTAAACTATATGGAAGTGATGATCGTCTACATGCCTGCATTACTGAACTCGGCATTCCTTTAACTGTTGAGCCTGGCTTACACCAGGTCAATTTTCTCTCTTTTCTACCATATATTTTTCATTTTATTCTATGCAGCATAAATATAAATGCATCAATCTCCGTAGTGTGACATTTATACTTCTATGGTGAAAATTAAGATTACTCATTGGCATTGGATAATGTTATTCAATGTTGATATGGTTTATCTATCTATTTATTTTGTTATTTTTACTCTCATTGCAGTGGGATATAAGGGGAAATGCTCATGGTCTTTTGTCCTCCCATCCTATCGCACCATTTGTATCCATTCACCATGTAGAAGCTGTGGATCCTTTTTATCCCGGTTTGACATCTTTGGATAGTCTAAAACTCTTCACCAAAGCTATGAGAGCTGACCCCAGGAGCTTTTTACAGCGATCAATTTGCTATGACTTGGCAGGCCACTTTACACTTGTAGTCTCACTTGGTTATGTGGTTCAAGTCTTCCCAACTATTGTGCTCCCCCGTGACCTTGACCGCTCTGAGAAGACTTACACTGCTTGGAACAGAATAAGTCACCGCAATGAATTTGATTTTGACACCAGGGATCCTCATAGATCTATTTGTAAAAGGCCTGTCCTCTTTTTTTTCAAAGATGTAAAGAGGAATGGAAATGCTACAGTAGGTTCATATGCTCGAGCTACAGGAAAAGATTATTTAAAAAGAAAAGTGCTCTGCTTCCCACACTCCCCTCCTCTAAATCATATCAAGAATATCCAGGTGTTGGGTTTTCCTCTTAGGAAGAACTGGCATTTGGTGCGTTTTTCACTTCTGTTTCTTCTCCTTGTTTTATGATCAGACTATCTGTTTTCTTATAGTTTTAATGTCCTTGGACAGGTACCACGTCGGCTATGTTGTAAAATAAACCAAAGTAGTGACGAAATCCTTAAACTGACAGTTGGGCAGTGTCAGAAGGGAGCTTTGAGTTCTGTTACCGACTCTGTCTGAATGCTGGATGGTATGATGGGAAGGGAGCTTTGGCAGTGTATGCTATCAAATGCGAATTCAGATAGGAGAAGGGGCCTCAGCTATCATTTGTTTCATCTAGTTTAGCTGCACTGACTTAGATCTTTCTTGCTAGAACCCTTGGTCAGATGACATCCAGCATTTCGAACATGGTTGCGGATTGCATATATTAGAGTGCTTCTGGTTTACACAGTTGAGTTGAAAAGGACTGTGCTAATTTTCAGCGTGGGGGTCCATTCTTTGCCTTCCTTTTTTTCAGAAGGTAAGTTGATTACAAACAAACACCTAACTATTCGAAATTGTCATAGAAATGAGCAAAAGAATCATTAGCTTACTGATGAAATTCCAGAATTAATTTTCTTGAAACTCTACAAGGTTATTCTGCTGTTTATTTACATTTCTTGTTTACTTAGGGTGCAGACCTTTTGGCCATTTTTCTTGATCTTTTCCTTTTTATAAGGAAACGGAATAAAACAATTTTTTGTTGTTTATGGGTTTCTATTGTGGTCAAATGGTGTAATCTATATTTCATTTTTATTTTTTTTTAATTTGTCTAGTTTAAGGAGCTTTTAGGCCTGTAATGCTATTTTCTCATAATGTAACTTGGATTATAGGTACATGATTTATGCAGATTAATGCTCTGACTTAAATTGAAGGACAATAACTAATCTGTGCATTGTTTAAGATCCCAGTATTTGGATTTAGACCTAGCTAAAAATGATTTTTGTAAGATAAACAAAGTGAATATATGTAAGGTAGAAATTAAATGAAGAGGATATTTTTATTTTTTTTCAAAGGAAGAGCTTATTGTTGCATAGAAGGAGCTTATTTCTACCACTGAATTGACTTGCACTGAATTAGTTTACCATATTCCTTTTTCAAACTCTTCATTGTTTGCATTAGAAACTCTTTCCGCTAATTAAGTTTATGCAATATGCAATATGTATTAGACAAATGATGAGAAAAGTCTTGATAAGTATGGACTAATGAGAGGTGACAGATACATGATTTTATACAGATTCTTATTTGGGTGCAAATTGAAGCACTGTCCATGTTATAAAAATTACAGTACGGTAATTGAATTGGCATCTCTGAAGTTTAAGTCGATTAGAAATGAACCTGATATGCGGTCTTCTGAAAGAATAAATATATTATATGATGTATGCACGACAAATTATTGTTGAATGTTGAAGCTTTTACCGTATGGGCGGTAAAAAGGGAAGGGATAGGAAAAGCTACTGTTGAGTCTGAAAGAGTATGAGTTGCTACTGGCTATGGGTTTTTACTTTCAATATGCCTATGAAACTTGAAATTAGTAATTACGTATAACTTGCAGATTCAGGTTTTTGATTTACTGCTTTTGTTTACGATGCCAAAGAACTGTGATATATAAGCCAATTTTACTTGTTTTTCTCCTTATAGTTGCTGTTTTAGGTATAAATTTGTTCTTTGATGCAATGACATGGTGTAAAACTCTGTACATTCTTTTTACTTCTTTGGTACATTATATGAGGAATTAGTCTGCCCCAACAGAAGCTGATGTTGTTGATATGACTTGAAGGGATCACTAGATAGTCACAGGACTTACTGCAGATATGTCAAAGAAACCTCTTACATGCATTTAGCTTCACGTTGTTGGATAATGGCTATGTTTGTAAGTTATGCATCTGGTCAAGGAGTGATGAAACAAATAGTTGTCTAGTTTGATTAAAGCTGAATTTTTGGGTATGGATATGTTTCAAATTGGCTTGATCTATTTTGTAACAAACTATTTTTTCAACCCCAAAGATTAATTTTATTTATTTTTAACCTATTATAATTTTTTTACCATTGAAAAAAATGAAACAAATTAAAAAAAATCATATAATTTATTTCTCATTTATCAAATGTCAAAATTGATGTTATACAAATCAACTAACAAAATGCATAAAATAAAAGGTTTTGAAAAGATATGGTAGTAAAAGAATTAGACATTCCTTAAAGTCTTTGTTTTCTTTGGTGGTAATGCTTACAATGGTAAAACAATAATAACCCTTGAAAGTATCACTTACCATTCAACAATTTATCACCCATATCAGTTATATCTTTGGCTGCACCAGCCACTGATATAAAATTGCTTCACTTGTAATTCTAGAACCGAATACGGTGATCATCTGTGATTTACCTTCGTCCTTCATCTTTGGAAACTATTGAGTTTTTGATGATTTTCATAGTTCCTTTCCTTTTCCTATGTGTGTTTTAACTCCTCACTTCGGCCGTAAATATGAGATTTGATTTGATTATTCGGCGTTCCTAAGAATTTAGACGCTTGTTGGACGGATAATTAAGGTGAGAAGCGAGAGACCGGAGTTAAAGCGGTACCTTGGTAAGTGGGTGGATTGAGGAACTGGATTGGGTTTGCGTCTATGTCTATTTTACAAATGTGCTTTGGACCACTGACGTTTGATCGTCTCAAATTTATTTTATCGTCCTCTATTTCTTTTGACCAGTGATATATGATCGTCTAATATTTATTTTATCGACCTCTGTTTCTTAATAAACTTCATTTATGTTCAGAATTACCCTTATTAATCACTTTTATCTAGTAGTGCTTATTCAAGTTTCTAGAGTGTCATTTCCAAACTTAAATTTTGACCAACAGTTAATTTATCATTGTTAAACTCATTTTAATGAATCTCATTTTAATGTTATTCTATTTTAAGTTGAAAATCTTTTAAATTATTTTCAAATTGAGATTAGCAATCAATTTTTTATTTTCTTTCAACCACATATATAGGATATTCCACATATTGGGTAAAAGCTAGTTAACTTACTATATTTTGACTTAAATATACGTTTAGCCTATATTTTAAAAAATACATCAAGACACCCCATATTGTCAAATATGTTATACTCTTACCCTTACTTTTTTTCTTTTTTTTTACAATAATACCCTTACAACGATTTCTTGGGGGTATTAATGAAAATTTAAAAAAAAATGGTAACTTATCAAATTAATCTTAATAGTAATATAAAAATGTGTTCAAACTTTTATATTGTTATTTTACTTTTAGGATTAATTTGGTAAATTTTTTTTAAATAAAATAATTATTAGTAAGATTATTGTGCATGAACCAAAATAGTTCCTTCACTATAACAATTTCTTGGGGATATTAATAAAAAAAACAGATAATTTATGAAATTAACCTTAAGAGTAACATAAAAATTTACTCAAACTTTTATATTATTATTTTAGTTTTAGGATTAATTTAATTTTTTATAAAATAATTATTAGTAAGATTGTTGTAAGGATATCAAACATTGCTTTAAGTTAGCTGATGTTAATTTATTTATAAATAATTATTAGTAAGATTTTCACGCAAGTATAAAAAATATTTATTTTTCCACACTGATATTTATCGATTAATTTGTTTATTATTGTTTTTATAGAAAAAAAAAACAAGGGTAAGAATATAACAAATTTAACAGTAGGTTTTTTGAAATATTTTTTAGAATATATAGACTAAATAGGCTTTTAAGTTAAAATATAAAAAATAAATAAGTATTAACTTATATTTGACCCCTATATTAAATAAGGGCTAATAAAAAATCACAAAATGAGTTTGAAAAGTGCACTTGAAGAACTTGAATAAAAGATATTAAAAAAAGTGATAAATAAAGATAATTCTAAAAATAATTGGAATGATTAAAAAATAAGAGATGATGAGATAAAATGAGATCTATTAATTTAGATTTGGTAATATGTAAGACAGGTTTGTGGATCATCAATAACAATTCATCGTAAATGGGTAGGAATAGGTGGGGGTAAAGATATATGAAAATGAGGAGAGGAAGCAAGAGGCAAGGGTCATGTGCACCGATTTGGGCCATAATGGGTAAGATGATGCCAGGCAGTGGCAGTTGTGGGGGTTCACAAATCCGGGAGAAACGCCACGCACGTTCTTACCACCTCATTTCATGGGCCCCATTACAGCTGTACCAATCTGTTTCTGTCTGCCTTCACCTCCTTCCTCTCCTTTTCCATTTTTGCCTTCTCTTTTCACATTTATTTTCCTTTTCAAGTTAAATTTCTTTTCAACACCCATTATTCCATGTTTGCGGTGTGGTATATCTCTCATGTCCTGTATTCCTGTGTTGGGTTATTCGTCTTTTAATCATCACCTCCCCGCCAGCCAATTTTTTTTATAAGTATAGTAACTAATTTTTGTAATGAGAGATTCCTTATTTTAGTTAAAATAATAATTATTTAAGAAATAAAAAAATTACATATTTTAATACAATATATTTTTTCTTATAATCTATTAAATTTATGTTTTTATTTCTTTTATCTTTTTTTTTTTTTGGTCAAAGTTGCCTGATCTCTCGCTCGGCGCGATCAAAATTTAATTCTAGAACCTTCTCTCACAAATTTCCTTCACCAAGTCGTCGTCAGCAATCAACTCTTTTTCCTTGGTGTCAAAGGGCGAGTTCCTTTCTTCTCTTGCCCAAAATTTTTTTTATTCTCATTGGAGAAAGACTCTCGTGGCAAGAATTTACACATTCTTCTCTAATAAATAAATTCTTATTTTATTAAAGTGATGATGCTGCTAAAGTATAAAAAAAAAAATATAAATTTTAATACATTGAAAATTATATTTTTTATCTATTAGTGGTTTTAAATCTGTATTTTATTAATCTATTAATAAGTTATAATAAAAATGTCATACTCGTATGTATAGATTTATATAATCATTCTCTCATACGGACGCCCATATTTTTTTTCACGCAGAAACATTATTAAGCCATATGGTTTAACTGAGTCAGTGCAAATAGACTATTAAACCATATGTCTTTATAGTGAATTAAACATTAACTCTATTAAATCATATGGTTTAATAAGATGTCCGCATGAAAAAAAAAAAAGGACTTTACTAAAATATAATATATATAAATGCATTAACAGACACAAAAAAAAAAAAAACATTCTCCTCACTTTAAAATGCGGATTCTATTAAAATATTAAAAAAAATATAGATTTTAATACATTGGAGTCTAATGAGAAAATCGTTACTTTAATATACACAAAATATAAATTTCAATATACTAAAAACTGTGTGTTTTTATCTACTAGTGCATTAAAATCTATAATTTTTGTTTATTAGTGTCATTCTTACTTTATTAAAATGAGAATGTCCTATATATATGTATACATATATTTCTCCAAGACCCTTATAGTACATTTACTTTTTGGATTGAAGTGGGAATCCTGAAGAGTAGAAATCCTGAGATTGGGAGGGGATTGGGAGTATGGAGTAGAATGGGACTAGGTTGTTTACTTACACTATGATAAGAGTGTAGAATCGGAGTAAATAGTTTCAAATTATAATTTTACCCTTATTTAAAGAATTGTAGTTTTTTATTACAAAATTAATAAATATATATATATATATATATATATATATTAAAAAATAAAAAGTTTATTTTATTGTATTTGTAAATTAATAATAACTATTAATATTCTTAATTATGTAAATTATTATTTTTTATTAATTTTAATTTTAATTATGTAAATAAAAAATTATTGATAAGAGTAGAACAAATGAAATATTATTATTATAATATAGTATAAAATTAATTTTTTTAGAATAAAATATTTATAATTATTAATTGCTAATATTAAATAAATATAATACTATTATTTTTAAATAAATATAATAATATTATATTTTCAAATAAAATAGTATATAATAATATTATTAATTCTTTATGAATATAATAATATTATTTTTAATTAAGTATCATAATATTATATTTAAATAAGTTTATTATTATTATTTTTAATAAATATATTTTATAAAATAATATAATATTATTATTTAAATAAATAATTATTATTTATAAGGGTAAAAAAGGAAGAGGGGGGAGTGGATTCCCACTCCCAACCCCCCCATGGGAGTGGGAATCCCACTCCTTCCATATTTGTGTAAGTAAATACTGGAGTGAGAGGAATCCACACTCCTCACTCCCACTCCAGTAAGTAAACGCAGCCTTAATTGATTCCAGCTCACTACTAGTTTGATTGGAATGCACCCACCCTTGCTGCATTGCTAGCCTTGCTGGCATGAATAATGAGAAATCCTGTGAATTGCCTAGTAGTGGAAGGCTTTTTACGTTTAGTTGATCTACACAAGGTGAATCCGTCCCTAAAGAACCCCAAATATATATATATATATATGACGATGTGACATTGTCTAATTAATCTACAACTCTAAAATTATTTATAGTAAACTATTGAATTCTGTCACTTGTATAAATGCTCATTATATGATAAGTACTGGTGGTCACCGGATCATCTTCATGTGTGTGTATGTATATACACCCACACACAATTAGTGTAGTGCAAATGTAAATTAATTCCTCATTAAATGTAAAATTAGTTATATTATTTAATTTTTATTGAGGATTCTTTCTTACCCTTGGGGCTGGGTTATAATTAGAAAGTTTTTACCATTGCGTGAAAATTCTCTATATGGAGATCCAGCTCCATTTAAGAGTTGAAAGCAAATAAAATAATTATATTGAAGAACTCGGACGATGGTCATAATGAATAGTTTATAATTACACCGTTATGATAAACCTACGGCCCCAATCACATGGAACTTATTAAGATGGTCAGATAGGACCGACAAGTTGCTTTAACGAAAGTCATCAGCGACTGACGAATGACAATACCCCACGGACTCCCTTCTGTTAATTGGAGCGTGCACACAAATGAGTATGGGATTAAAATTCTCATCATTCATGTGCTGTGTTGAGTTGTTTTACATCATTCATTCACATATACTTCAAAGTAATAGTAGCGTGTATTACCAATCAAAGTAGATCTTGGCTTACCATTTCTTGTTTCTTTAGCTTTTGCAATTGCTTTGGTTAATTATTAACTCTGGTTAAGTTGGAGCGTAGATATTCCGATTCCCATGTCGAGTCTGTTCCAGCTCAATTTTTAATGCATCAAAAATATTATATTGGTTTATCATAATATTATTCTTTGAAAATAAATTGAAAGAAATGCTTCTCCGGTTCTCTGTCGAGTGGACTGGGGGGGCCAATTTGGTAATTGTCTGTTATAAAATAATGTCAAAGAAGAAAACCCAATCAACTACAGCCAAGTGTAATCCGAGTTGAAGAGTTGGGGTCATTTTATTCAACATTATTGGACTGAGAAGCAAAGATGGAGAGCACCGGATTAAATCGAGTGGTGATGTATGCCTACATCCTCCTATATTTAATTTCCTATTAGGTGTAGATATTTTAATACAAAGAAATGTTGGTAAAAGTGGTTTTAACAATTATTAGCAGCAAAGTGAGAGCCGCTGACAACACAGCATCTCGTTTGTTTTATCATTTCACTTCTCTCTCTCTTAATCATCATCATCCTCTCCTCATAATCGTCATCTCCATTCATTTATCCAACTCTCTCTCTCTCTACATTTATCTCTCTGGACAGTCCCATCTATCGTTTGCTTTCTCTCTCTCCCTCTTTTTTTTTTTCATTTTTTCTTTTTAAGCTCTGTCAAATTTGCAGTGCAGTACACCAGTTGTTGATGATGACGATGATGATTATGCCCTGCTGCTTATCTATCTTCTGATCTCTTTCTTCTTTACTGCTGGGCTGGTTTTGTATTTTTCCTTCATGAAATTTTTCTTAGAGTGGTAATTTATGTAATAATAATAATAATAAAGAAAAAGGAAAAAGAAAAAGGAGGAATAATAAATGAAAAATCAGAAACCAGCGGAGGCGGAGCACTAACTCATAGGAGGAATTCTCTTTATTTCTAGATTTCATTTGAATAAATATTTCCGGTTAATTAGTTGTACACTGTTCCGTCAATTATCTCCTCCTTTAAACAAATCAGCCAGAGGCAGCCAGCCAGCCAGGCTGTCTTTAATTTTCACCAAAATAAACTTGTATTCTCATAGCCACACGTCTGTCTGTCTCATATCATATTTGCTTCAATTGTCAATTCTCTCATTCTTCTTCCCACCAGAGAGAGAGAAACTTTATCCAGAATTATTCGGTAGAATAGATCTTCATGCACCTGTATTAAGAGCTAAGGTGGTTGAGGTATTAATTAAGATGCAGCAAGGAGGAGGCGGCAGCGGCGGTGAAGGTGAAGGTGGAGGTGGAGGGACCCAATCCCAATACGGAGAAATGGCAACGAATAGTACTGCTACTGCTGCAGCGGTAGCCACTCACATGGACATGGGACAGCAACCAGTAGAAGCTGCTTCACCAATAAGCAGCCGACCACCTGCAAGTGCAAGCAATTTGGATGAACTCATGAGGCTATCTGGCGGAGATGATGATGAAGGCGATCGAGGTGGAGGTGTTTCCAGCGGCAACAGATGGCCCCGTCAAGAAACATTAGCACTTCTCAAGATTAGGTCTGATATGGATGCCGCCTTCCGTGATGCCACCGTCAAAGGTCCTCTTTGGGAAGATGTCTCCAGGTATATTACTAATTACTAGTCCGAGTTGCTAATGCTAGCTCAGCTAGTTGCGCTACTTGCTACTCTATTATTATTATTATTATTATTATTATTATTACTATTAGTATTAATTTAATTATTAACTTTTGAAAGTAAAATTGCATTATTCATTCATTCTCAGTGCTGTAGTCTCATCAAATCCTTTCTATATTCTATGGAATGAATTACTACTTCTCCAGATCAAATCTCTCTCAGTCTCATGATGCTTTGCACACAAACGCACATGCCTCCTTTCTATCTCTTTTCCCCATTCACGACTCATGAGTCACGAGTAAGGCATCTTTTCTTTCTTTCTCTCAATTTTATTTACCAGTGGCCCAGATCCGCTGCATGAATTCTGTCCAATCCTCTCTTACTTCCCTTTTTTCTTTTCTTTTCTTTTCTTTCTTTTTTTTTTTTTTAAGTAATTTAAGAGGAATATTTCTCAAATTTTTCAAATCACCCAGTCCCAATGAGAAATAGAAAATCTCGAGAGAAATCCCCTTTCAATTTCCCTAGAGACTACTCCTAATCTCCTACAATCCTACTCTTTGCTAAAATTCCGTATCTGTTTTCACATTAACCATAATGGGGTAATTTGGGTCGTTAATTAGTTATTGTGGGAGCGGAAGAGAGATCAGGTTCTCGCATTCTCTACTGTTTTGTTCCCATTAATAACAACAATAATAAAAATAATATATTTAGTCATGACACTATTTCTAACATAATTAGTTAAACAAAGTTATTCATTCATACCTACTGTTGCGCAATATTAATATTTTATATGTATATATAACAAAGATATGCAAGTGAATGAATTAAATGGGCGCCCGTGGTGGCAGGAAACTAGCGGAGCTGGGATACAAACGGAGTGCCAAGAAATGCAAGGAAAAATTTGAGAACGTTCACAAGTACTATAAGCGAACAAAGGAAGGTAGAGCTGGTCGTCAAGATGGAAAAAGTTACAAATTTTTCAGCCAGCTCGAGGCTCTTCATTTATCCCCTACTAGTACTAGTACTAGTACTAGTACTGCCACCACTAGTAACATGTCAGCTTCTCTACCAAAGCCCGTGACAACTGTCACTGATACTAGCACTTTAGATGTTGCTCCTGTCTCTATTGGGATCCCAATGCCCATCTCCTCTTCTGTTCGTATTCCTACCTCAACTATCGCTGCTATGTCCTTTCCCCACGATCTTAGTGCAACATTAATACCAGCTCCCTCATCCGCCGTCAATGTTCCTCGACCTGTCACTACACCAGTGCCACCAACAGCTACTATAAGCACCACCCCCGTTGGAATCAGCTTTTCTTCTAACAGTTCTTCTTCTTCTCCAGAAACTGAGGATGACGACGAGGACGACATGATGGACTTTGAGAGACAGCCGTCGAATACGGCGGGTACCAGCAGCCGCAGCCGCAACCGCAAACGAAAGAGACAAACATCCAGCAGCCATAGGATGATGGAGTTCTTTGAGAGTCTAATGAAACAGGTGATGCAAAAGCAGGAGGCCATGCAGCAAAGTTTCTTGGAGGTCATTGAGAAGAGAGAACGAGACAGGATGCTAAGAGAAGAGGCTTGGAAGAGGCAAGAGATGGCTAGGCTGGCTCGTGAACAAGAGCTTATGGCGCAGGAACGGGCCATTTCTTCTTCGAGGGATGCTTCCATTATTAATTTTCTTCAGAAAATTACTGGTCAAACCATACAATTGCCTCCTGCTATAACTATTCCCGCTGCCCCGCCTCCACCTCCACCACAACCACAATCACCATCACAAGCGGTCCCTGTCGCTACAACTACTACACAGTCTCATCATATGCCGCCACCGGAACACAGAGATATTCAACAACACCATCATCGACATCAACAAATTCAAAGTAGTGGTACTGAAGCTGTGACTGCGAGGCATCTGCAACCGAGTAGTACTGTCTCCACATCCATACCTTCCCAAGTAGTGATGGCAGTTCCTGAACAACAAGTACCACCATCTGATCATCAGGAGATTGGTAGCGGTGGAAACTTGGAACCAGCCTCGTCAAGATGGCCGAAAGTTGAAGTTCTTGCACTTATAAAGTTAAGGAGTGGACTAGAACACAGGTACCAAGAGGCCGGGCCAAAGGGACCTCTTTGGGAAGAAATATCTGTAGGAATGCAGCGAATGGGCTACAATAGGAGTGCCAAAAGATGCAAGGAGAAATGGGAGAACATCAACAAGTACTTCAAGAAGGTTAAAGAAAGTAACAAGAAACGCCCTGAAGATGCCAAAACCTGCCCTTACTTCCACGAGCTCGATGCACTCTACCGGAAAAGGATAATTGGAGTTGGTTGCACCAGCACTAGTAGCCAGAACAGACCAGAAGAACGTCATCAATCCCAATCCGAACAGCAGCATCAGCAAGAGAATGTGAACCCAGTAACAAATCCCCAAGAAAGCAGCATTAATGTTTTGCCGGCACCTCTATTGACCACCCAAGCTCATTCTGACTCAGAAAACAAAAATGTCAATGCACAAGCAAGCAATGTCGGTGTAACAGGTAGCCTCTTTGGAGAAGGAAACTTAGGAGCATCCAAAAAGGTAAAAATTCTTAATTCTAATTTTTTTTCTCTGTAATCATTCTTTTCTGATTATTTATCATGTATTGTATATTTAGATAGAACTAATAAACTAGTCAACATTGCCGTGTGCGTATGATCGCTTAGCAATTTTGTGATGTGATGTGATGTCTATTGATTCTTGGTTTAATATTGAAGCCAGAAGACATTGTGAAGGAGCTAATGAATCAGCAGGGGATCCAACAAAAACAGCAGCAGCCACAAGCGTCAATAGTGGATGATCAAGTTGATAAGGTTGAGGAATCCAACATGGGCAGTGAAAGTGATAATATGGAGTATGAGGAGGATGGAAGGGATGATGATGAGGAATCAGAAGAAGAGAGTAAGATGGCTAATTATAAAGTAGAGTTTCCGCGACAGAACACCTCTAATGGGGGAGGAAATGGGGCACCCTCCTTTTTAGCCATGGTTCAGTGATAATATACACATATTACTGGCTGTTGGCTAAGATTTCTTCTTGAATAATATTTCCTTGATCACCAGTATGTACCATTTGTACGTACCTAGCAAGCTATATGTCCAGAAGCTCTCAGCAAAAGTCACCTAACGTTCGTTTCCGTTGAAAGCCTGATTGATCTATAACTTACATTATTTCTTCTTTAAATTCATTTCCTTTTTTTCCCCTTCTTCGTAATTGTCCATCATCCTCGTTTTCTTTTTCGGAAGTGTAACTGTTTGTTATGATACATGGGGAAGTCTCGAGGTGTCAGTTACTTGTGTATCAGTCTCTCTCTCTCTCTTTTTTTTTTTTTTTTTTTAGTCCACCCCAAAATTTATTGATTTGTTGGTGAATAAAGAACCGTTGCAAAGGCAAAACGGAAGAGATTGAATCAAGGCAGACAAAATAAGCAGTAGCAGCAGCAGCAGCAGCGTCAGAGAGAAGGAACAAAAAAACATAAAGCGGAAAAAACAGGAACACAAGTGTCGACGTCAGCTGATTGATAAACAGAAGCTAGCTGATGTTTCAGTACTATTTCTTCTACTATAAGCTTTGCATTCTTTCATAGTTAATTTGGTTCGAATTAAATTAACGCATTTCAATCTCCATTTTATAAATGTTGCAATTGACTCTGTATTATCCCATTCTTAATAACTTCATTGATATTGCGTTTATTATATCATCATCCGCCAAACTCCAAGGACTTTCATTTCCAATCACTCGCGAAGAAGAAAACAACGAAATCAAATTGCTAGAAACAAATACTACGAAAAATAAAATAAATAAATAAATGTTATATACATTGTCAATGCTGTGCGTGCCTGTCTGATAATGATAGCTATTCACGTTTCACGCTTGCATGATCGATCCTTCTCTTTTTCTTTTCATTTTTTTTTTTAAATTTCTTTATTTTTAATTACTACACACAGGACGCAGCTTTTCTAATAATGTTCGATAGCAATGATTTTTTTTTAAAAAAAAATTTGAAAAAGAAAAGTATGGCAAGATAGTAACGATTACATTATTAGTGCCGTTGTGATTAATTAAGAAAACGATAGCGATCATAAAACTAGATAAAATAGAGAAATGGGGCCAGATAGAAAAGCTTCTGTCACAATATTAATACAACCTATGATATGATTCGAGGTTGCTAAAACTACAATAAACATATTAATGTGAAGCTATAAGCCGAATAATTTATTAGAACTGGCATCTTACCCGGATGATTTCACACACACACACACACAATAAGTCAATAATAGCATTAGCACATTACGCGTACGTTTCTGATTTTCAAGGGTTTTCTAGAATCATATCATTGACTGCCGTCTCAGTCGACCTGTTAAAATCCAGTAATTGCCAAACAGATTAGCAACTATTATCGACTTATATCCATATGGCCCTGGCGTTGACTTATCGTTGTTACTTAGACTTCGTTTAGTGGCATGGCAGCCGCTGTGAAGCAACTGTAAGAGTATAAATCACTTTTAACTATCAATTTAGTAGAATCGCGGCCTTTAAATCGCAGCTGCTAAACAGCTAAATCGAACAGACCCTTATTTTATAAGAATCCATTCAATTACGTAAACACCATGAGCGAAACCCAAGCCTTTTTCTTTATAATTCTTTTACTAATAGCGTACATTGTATTATACTCCACAAGCAAGGGTGACTTAGAATTACTTTTGAGACTAGAAAAGGCATGTTAAATTACAATTTTTCTCTTTTTAAAGGTAAACATAGCATACTGGTAATCAAAATTTCTCCCAGCCAATCTGACTGAAGTTTAAATCCCTAATCTCTTATTTCAACTCAAGTGATTTTATTACTAAAACAGTTGAATATATTTCCAACACATCTAACTCCTATATATAAAATATAAATTGCACCAGTTTAGTCCTAATCTCACTCTTACTCTAGGGTAGAGATGAAGAAACATTTTACGATAAATGCCCCCTGGCCGTAGCTCAATTAATTTTGATTGTGATTTTTTACTCGTAGTCATTGGAATTTTGGTAATAATAAAGGATATCACTATGGTACATTAAAGTGTGGGCACTATCAGAGGTTCAGACCTTAGGATATGGTACCCATGAGATACCATATTCACAATCAACAATAAAAGACATGAATTGATATTTAATAGACTAGATTTCTTATTCCATTCAAATATTTCTTTAAAAAGAGAGGGATACAAAGTTTGAAAAAAAAAATGGAATAACATTTGTTCAATTTTTTTTTTTTTTTGGGGGGGGTGGAAGGAAGGGAGGGAGGGAGGGAGGGAGGGAGAGAACAGGCAGCATGCTGTGTTTGTAATAATGGAAAAGTATTTTGACAACTCAAGTGTGAGGTGAGGGAGGGTATATAGAATAGAACCCATAATTCCCACTTACATGAGCTTTGAGAAATGATCACTCGCAACATGACTTTCTACCCAATTATGTCCCATTCCACTTAGACCGATCAATCCTGAGGTGCCCTACCCATGTGCTTTCTTATTTACTTTTCTACCATCGTGGCCGCCATATCCCTCCACTTGTTTCTTACTTTTCCTTTTCTTTTTTAATTGCGCTATTATTTTTTTCCCACCCAACAAAAATGTAATCACTTGCTAATCATCAATTCTTCGTGCGAGTGTATTACTATCTAATCAATATTCATGTACTTGTGGGATTTTTTTAATGCGTACACCATTAAATTAAGGTATATAATTGGTGGAGCACATGGGCAAAGAGAAGCTTGGTTGGAGTTGGTGGCAGGTTGTACCGCTAATAATTATGTGTACGTGTACCGAGCTGCAAGAAGCATTTCAGTGATAAAGAGAGAAATAGATGGAGGACAAGAAGGCATGCATCTCTTTTTGCTTTAGCAAACTAAAAATTACAGAAATACAGGTGATGAAACTTTGGGGCAACACTTCATATAATACCCATCAAGAAGAATGGAAAAAAAATCCTAAGTTCATAACGCTGAATCCGAAAATGGCATGTTTAAGTTAATCTGTTCAAATTTAGTATAGCATATCCAAAGTTACTTTTCAACAGAAATTTACGGTAATACATGTGGCAAACATTGCTTGCCAGCAAGTACCCCTGCTCTGATGCCTTCCGAACCAATAAAAAGGCCAAAAAAAAAAAAAGAAACCTTCAACTATGTACATTGTCTCATCTAACGAGTAATCTCAAAATGAATAATCGACTAATCGTATCATTTTCTTTCACCTTCTAATTTCAAACTATGAGCCGATTGCAAAGTTTTATTCCTGAAATCTCTCAGAAATTTCATTTTACTTTTCGTCGCAAACAAACTTGATAGGCCTCTTATAAATTAAGAGAAACTGCAACAATCTTTAAATTGTAATTACATATGTACAAAAAAGCTCCTCCGTTGAAAAGTGGTTGTTAGATTAGAGACCCAAATTTGCTAAAGTTTTGCTGTCAGCACAGCATCAAAATCCTATGACACAAGACACCGCTGATTTCCGTCCATATATGGCGAATACATTTTGGGCCTAAACATGCACCTACAAGTAGGCATAGCCACACATTTTGAGAGAACAATCGAAATCAGGCAGGTAATTGAGTCTGACATAATTAGATTTAATCATTCCCAAATATCTCAGAATCCTAAGAGGCTTCCCCCCAGTCCCCAACATGAACTGCACCCATGAGACTGTGCAGATATGGCACAACTCACTCTTAAGTCATATTACTTCATTCATTTTTTTTTTTATTTCTTTTCCACAACTTCACTTCATGCTGAACACACAAGTTAAACTGCATATTCAGAGAGCGAAAAGTATGCTAAACTGATATTAGGAAGAAAGTTCATTGCCTCAGCTTCAAGAAAACATATTTCAGATCCCTTTCAAAATTGACATGCTACAGAATTCAGGCAAGGGTTTAGCTTAAAATTAGGAATTCCCTAAAACTCCGGCTTGCTCTTACTTTTCTTCATCTTTGCTTTAAACCTTGACTTTGCCACGAGTGTCTGTACCGTATTTATGAAGTTCCCAACCGCCATCAAAACCAAAAGGGCTCCACAGAAACTTACCTGCATAAAACAATTTCCTATCACCAATGTTGCTAGACATTCGAGAAAAAATAAACACATTTCACTTTTGTTTTACAATACTATGCAGCTTTTATTTAGGACACCACAGAATAACAAGATGTTTCACAGAATAAAAAGACATTCCAGGGAATAAAAGAGGAAGAAAAAACATGGTGTACCCTACCTGCCATTCAGGAACAACCCCAACCAATGCTGTTTTAAGCAACAATAGTCCAACATATGCCTCAAAACCCTAAAAGCAAGTTCAGAAGAATCATCAAATAAATTAAGTCCAATGTCCGATCACTTTGATAAACCCAATGAATTCAAATTCCAGATGCAAACAAGTTTACAATTAGTGATCAAAACAAAGGTACAGAAAAAAGGATGCTTCAGGCTAAACATGAAAGTTGAGCAGAAAGACATGAAGGAAGAAAAATTACACATTGAGATGGAAAAAAATAAATAATCAGAATCAAATAAACACTGTACCCCTATACCCAACCGGGCATAATAGATGATTCCCAAAGATCTGAACTTTTGTGGTAAAATAATGATAAGGGAACCTACCCCCAAGGGCATTTGGCTGAGTGGTTTTCAAATAGTTTTATTTGACTGGGCACCTAAGTTTGAGTCCTGGGGAAGGTAGGGACTAAAAAAAGAAATATATATTGATTTGGACTTTACCCACTCCCTGACCCTTTTTTTTTTTGGGGGGGGGGTGGGTGGTGTTGGGGGAATCTACAACCATGGCTGTTATTTCCAAGCTTAGGCCCTGTTTACCGATGTGGTTGCACTAAATTTTTTGGTATACACTTGCTGCTGCGGCTTAAAGCTAAGTTAATTTTATCCGACACTTGCATTAAAAAACTATAATATCTTTACTACTTTTGTCAAAATTATTATTTAAAAATTATATTTACACACACTCTCAACTTTTTTTAATCATAGTTACAGTTTTCTCTATTCCCCCCCCACAAAACAGAAGTTGTTATTTACAAGTTACAGCACCTCACTACCAAACATGGCCTTAGTCATTAGGCTATTAGTCATGTGAAAATTTCATTGACAGAAACAAATCATCACTGGAAGAAATTTCTAACAATGATCATTGACAAATGGAACTTGACAGCCAACTGTTAAATCTCTAGTCTCATATTAACTGAAATGGTCAATTAGCTTGAATCACCTGCAATATGAAAAGAATAGGGCACAATAGCCACAGTTGGCCATCTACACCAGCTGTTTCTCCCCAGACAACATCCATTCTCTTCGCCTGAGAAAGCAAGATGATACGATCTAACTGATTTGCCAATAAAAATATGCACATATAATGGAGGCATTCTGACAAATGAGAATTTTTAAGAATATCTGACAGCAAAGAAATGGAAGATCCCAAAAAATAAAAACAGAGGTGGAATCAGGATCAAGAATGCAGTGCAATAAAGGCCAAACAGAAAATGACAAAAGCCAACATGCAAAAAGATAATTCTGGTATGATACCTTTCCCAGGGCAATACGAGTATATAGTCTTTGACGTTGATATCTGTTTTGCAGAAGCATGGCAACTCCTTGCATCATAGCCCATTGAAGGAAAAGTTGTACTCCTCTCTGCACAATATTGAACTGGCTTTTAATAAAATCTACTAGAAATAGAATTAGCAAGTAATGAACCAATAGTAACCTGCTTTTGCGCACAATTTGGCTGTCCTTTAATCTCCCATGTCAGACTAACAAGCGCCATAAGCATAGCACAATAGTGATGATAAATCCACCTAAAAAAGTATATTCGGTATCAATAACAAAATGACGTGTCTGCTATGTCAGAGCGTGATATAAATAAAAGCAAAGTATATTCCACGCTTGAGCTTTTTTGGCGGGGGGGTGTGTGGGAATGTCAAGTTGTTATCCAACAATCTTCATTAATTACTAGATGTAATAAAGGGAGGAAACCCAGAAACATTCAATTACTATAAAACTATTCAAAGTGATAATTGATACTGAACTATAGTTGATAATTCATCAAACAGGCCAACTTAAAAACATAGTAAACCCTCCATGTTTTATTTTCTTTTCTTCTGTTTCTTTTTTTTCTTTTTTATACTTAACTCATGTTCTAATATACATCAAGCCCAAAAATAGGCGAATAATCAATCAATTCCAACGAATTGAGTACTATTGTATGTGTGATAGCATCTACTACACTAGGAATATTAATGAACGCAATTATTGCAATTGCTCTAGATACCCTTTTTAGCTTCTAGTCAGTTTCTAATTGATTTCTCGAATTCTTAGTTCAAGATCCCTCTTATTTGCAATCAAAGAATTAGTACAACCATTCCAAACATCATTCAATGGAATCATCCAAAAACAATTAAATGATGACAAAATTATCAAAAATTGGAACGCACGTTAGTCTAAGAAAGGAGAATAAAGAAACAACTACTCAAAATTCTCTCTTAGTACAAGTAATGAAATAGAATAAACAAAGCAATTTACATAGCAACAAGTGGACTGGAAACAGTTAAGTCTTATTTATTACTTTTCAAAGAGACCCATTGAGTCTACCAACAGTTACCATTAAACTAAATTAGGCAAAATAAGCTTCAAGGAACAAGATTACTTGATGTCCCATCTAATGCTCCACCAACCACAACCAGAATGACCAAAAAAAAAAAACCATAGGCATCCATAAAGTTGGCAGGTGAAGAATAGGAGGTCTTAATTATAACTGGTCGCACAAGCATTCCTATGACAGCTGCTGTTCCCACTTAACCTTGTTTACTAAGCAAAATATAAGCCCTTCTTAAAAGATTCTTAAATCATGAAGAGCGAAAAATCCAATGCTTAAGAGACTACAGCCGAACAAGGGTAAAATTGAAGCTCCCAAAACTACTAATTTAACATTATCTAGAGAATTTTTTCCATTCTAGAGATAACTTTACATCTATAAAGAAGCCTCCACATGAACTTTGTGTCAAATCAATCCGACCACATGTTCGAAAGCTCTTGGGACCAGAATATTGACACCATATAAATACTGACACAAGTGGAAATTCCAATAATCTCTTTACATTCAGTAGAATTTGAGGCTAAAAATAAAAATAAAGAGTGAAGTAAAACTTAGTACCAACAGAGAACCGTGATCATTCTCTTTCCTTTCATATCAGTCATTGCCATTAACTGCTCTAAACTTCAACAAATAAAGCATAGCAAACCCTAAATCTAACAATAGTAGTGACAAAAATTACCCTTATGCAGTGCCTTAGGAAGTTGAAATTCAGTTTTTCGCCTACAAACTTCCCTTGTTTTATACATTTCCCTAAAGAACAAAGATTTTTCCTAGCTTAAACAAGACGATACTAAGACACCTTTTTCCATCACTACACAATGACAGGATCTGTATGACAATAAGGTCTGCTAAATAAGGATCTTCAATTATTTGATGCATGGCATAGCACAAAATTTAGGAAGAACAAGAAAGACAGTACAACTTATTGTCTTGCTGCAATATGTCATCGACGGACCTCATCATTCATGGACGTAGCCCCACACCAAGCCAAGATTTTGAATCAATAGGTCATATTTACTTCCTTACTTGCTGCATTAGCTCACTGGTCACAACCTTACAGCAGCAAAGTTGTTCTTGGTTTATAAATTTGATATCCATTTTGAGCAGCAATAAGTCTATGAAAATATAGAAATCGTGTAACTCTAGGGCAAGGAAAAAGGCAGGAACTTGAAGGAGTGATGTGACTTTGAAGTAGGCAAGAAGTTGCCAACCAAAATGCATCCTTGTTATTATTTAGCACTTGAAATATTTTATCAAAAATTGAATCTGCATGATGAGAACGCATATAACTGGGCATGATAAAGTGTGTTTGCTGTAGTTAAGCACATGAAAATGGAAAAATAATAATAATAATAATAATAAAAAGGGAGGGCTAAAAATAAGGGAGTTACCAAGGGCGAATATCACTTCCATTGATTCTCAAAATGTTCTCTCGCAAGGCCAAACCAGTGTAGAGAAACAACAGCCAAGCCTGACAGGAACGCAAAAAGTAAGGAATGAAAAACATACACAAGGGAAATGGAAAAAGAAAAAAGAAAGAAGTACCTGGTAGAGCTGAACAGGAAAAGCAGGCAAGCAACCATCCCAGATCCAGGATCTCAAAATGAGTAGTGTTGATGGAAAAAGAAGGAACAAAAGGGCAGTTCTATCCTGATCGACAGGTACAAAGAACAAAAATTAGTTTGAGGGGGAAAAATAAAAAAGAGGGAGATAAAATAGAACAAAAAGAAGAAAAGGGAGAAAATGACAAAAAAAACATACCCTGTAACTGTTATACTCCTCTTTAACCTTCAACTGGACGTCCTTGCGAGAGGCTCGCACATTAATTGGACCAATAAACATTTTGACAAAAGCACCTGAGGAGGAAGGATGGATTAAAGAGTAGAGTTAATTAAATTAAATTAAAATTAATTAATTAGAGGGAACGCAATGCAATGTAATGCCAAAAAACAAGAGAAGTGTTGCACCCTGAGCTTTGCTAGGAAGGAAAGCAGAGGCGTCGCCATCATAGATCAAACATTGAGCTTTCTGTAAATCTTCTTCAAGCTGCAAAATTAATTTTAACAGAGAGAGTAAATAAACAATCGTGTTTATTGTTTAAATTAAAAGAAAGGAAAGGAAAGAAATAGTAGTAAAACTACCTTGTCAGCTAACTTAGAATCAAAAAGAAGAAGGTTGTTGGTGTTGGAGATGGAAGAATGAAGCAAAGAACGCAAACGACGAATGTTAGAGTCCAAAGAAAGAGCGCGCTGCCTCAGGGATTGCTCCTCGCTTGACGTCCTATTTATCAACGTTGCTGCCGCTTCCTGCAACTCTTTCGCCTCTTCTACCACCATCTCTACTTCTTCTTCTACCTTCTTACAATTACTCCTCTTTTCGGCCATTCCCTTTCCCCACCCAACCAAGCCCCAATTTTGATTTTGATGTTAGTTCTTTATTATTCCTATTCTTCTTCTTCTTCTGCGAATCTCGATTCGACACAATATGATTCTCCTCTCTTCTCTGCTCTCTTATAATAAGATAGGGGAGAATTGAAGAGCAAACCGAATATTGATCGAATTTGATATCAGGAGAAAAACAATGAACAATCACGCAACCCAGCCCACCCTAACTCTCTCTCGTATATACAAGAAGATGAAATACTAGTCTCTCTCCTCTGTGTGCGTGTGTGGTGATATCTCTTTTATTTCATTTTATTATTTGGGGGAATAAGCACGTAATATACATTTTTTTTATCATTTATTTTTGTTGTGTGTGTAGTATTTATTTTTGTATGTGTGCATAGCATGGCATAGCATGCAGAGACACTTGCGCTCCCAGTGTACTTCCGTCGCCTTTTTGGTTACATAACGCACTGCATTCGTTCAAGATCCTTCACTTTGCGTTATTGTATTTTATTTTTATATGCAGGAGATTGGAGAGTGTGATGATCAACCCTTTGAGCCACCATTTTGGGTAAATAGCAATTTACTCTCTTATTAGATTAGTATACTTTAATTTATTACATAAAGTATAAAAACTTTATTTTAACTTCTAAAACCTATTAAATTTAATTATTGACCAACATTCACTCACTAAAATACAATTATACTCTTTGTTAATTATATAATAGATTATCTTACTATTATACTTACGAGTTAGTGAGAGATATATTTTTTATGCCTATATTGTTTCTAAAATAAAACTAATTCAAATTTTTTTCTCTCTCTTCTTCTTTCTTCTTCATCTTCTTCATTCTGTTCCTTATTCATTAAGGGTGGGTAAAATTAGTTTCGGATCAACCCGATCGAATTTCAGATTATTCGGGTTGGACAAAAATTAATCCGAATATAACCCAAACTTATAACCTAATCCGATCCAATCCAATTCAAATATAATCGGATTGGGTCAAAAAATCAGATTAAATTGGGTAGGATCAGGTTTGGATTGAGTTCGGATCGGATTGAGTCATGTTAGTTCAAGTCGGTTGAAATCGGGTCAATTCTGGTTCAGATCAAATTGGGTCAATTCGGGTCAAATCCAGTTAATGCAATTTTGAGCTGGTTTTTTTTTTTCTATTTTTGTGGTTTTTAGATTAGTTTTAAGCCGTTTTTCATAATTGTAGTCATTTTTACCAATTTTCAACCAACAACAAAAAAAAGAAAATGCTAAGAAATCAAATGAATAAAATTAAAATGCTAGAATAGTATTGCCTAATGCCTAGAATTATTATTTGCTCAAGCAACAAAGTCCAAACTTAATAAAAGTTAAAATTAATACAAACTTACAAAGTCCAAAGTTAATAGTCTATTAGTCTCCATTTAAAGCACAATTTTCGAATATTAGTCTTTCAAACACAAAGTCACAAAATTTGAACATAATTAAATTGTTTCTTAAACACTAATCACAAAGTTCAAAACATAACAAAGTTCAAACATAAATAGTAAATAAGCTTTCTCGATTCCTCCACCACTCCACGCAAGCATTTCAACAAGTTGTAACTTCAAATTCTTGTACTCCAAGTTGAACACCGATCTCCTAGAGAGAAATTGAAGAAATGTACAATAACTATTTGCTTTAAACCATGTTGCAAATAAATAAACTTAATTCATATCTTTAATTGAGCAAATAAAGATATCTTTACACTTTACAATTTACAACTTTGCACATCATATCCTTAATTGAGCAAATAAATCAAATTCATATCTTTGCATATCAAACACAAACACAAATAAAAAAAATTCCAATTCATATCTTTAATTGAGCTAAAAGGGCTACTACAATCTTTCTAATTTCTATTATATGATTATCATTACAAATAAATATAATATGTTTACCAAATTCTTTAATATAAAAAAAATATTCAACAAGTCAAGTTAATAATAAATATGTTTAGCAAATACTTGATTAAATATATAAACAAAAAAGTCAATCATGTTTATTTTATGGCATTCATCGCCATTCACCAAGTCAAGTTAATAATAATCCTACTCTCTTAGACAATACTATTCTATCAACTTCAATTTGTCTAACCAAAACAATTATAAATTTACAATATTACAATTAGATTTAGTTTAAAACTATAACAACTATAATTATAGTTTAAATTATAACCTAAAAGTATAATATCAAATTATGAATAATAATATCTATTAAAAGTTACCTTTCAAATATCCATAACACCAATGTTAGCACTAACCGTTTCTATCATTGAAGCTTGTGATCTTATAAACTCTTTAAAATACAAAAAAAAAAAATAATAAGTAACATAAGTACATATAGATGTTATATATAAAGTTATAATATATTTAAAATATATTATGTGTTTAATCCACGATAAAAATGTCACCTTCTTATAACTGCATATGAAACATTTGCTCCTTAATATCATCCTGAAAGTTATAGTTGGGATTGGCAAAAAGTTTAGATCGCAACCAATTTTCAATACATATCAATGCCTGAACCATAGAAGGAGTCAAAGAACTCCTATACTCATCAATAATACAACGCCCGGTGCAAAAGGCGGACTCAGATGCTACTGTGGAAAAAGGAACAACGAGGACATCCCTTGCAATTTTCTCCAATATTAGATACCTTAATCCATTCACCTTCCACTAAAGCAAACTATTAAGTTTAAGGTTGTTAGGATCTTCAACTGGGTCCTTTAAGTACATTTCCACCTCAGATGCTACTTACTTACCCTTATTTTGAACAGAAACCTTCTTAGCGTATCTAAGGAAAGGGTGAGCAACTCTAAAAGTGTCATCACCTTCACCACCAACAACGCCCACCAAACTAACTTCAGTTGTAGTACGTTAAGAAGAACTTGAACCACTATAACTACCACTAAGACAACTCTCACTATACATAGATGGTGTGGAACCAGAGGGGAATGCACTATATGCACCATAAAGCTCATTCAACAAGTCTTTCACTGCTTTGGTTATTTCTTCAACCATTGAGCTATCGTTGCCAAAAATAATCTCAAAAATATGTTTAACAAATTCCATTTTAGCTTGTGAATCAAGAATAGAGGCACCAATCAACATTTTGTTAATCTTCCCCGAGGACTTCCAATACTTATCAAATTTTTTCCTCATACTATAAGCCATAGATGACACCCAAGGATCTATACTTGCTTGTAATGCAGTTAATTAGCTCTCAATTAAGCTAATCGTATCATAACAAAGATTAGAAGTCACACTCAAAGATGCAGAAAACAATAATGTGGCATCATAAAATACTTTTTAAAACTTCACAATTCGCTCGACACTCTCCTAATCCTCCGGTTCAGGTGGGCCCACCCTTCTAACATTATTTTCTTTCTTAGTAAAGTATGTCTCATAAGGTTTATCCATTTCTGCCATTCTATCAAATACCGCTTGAAATTTTAGCATAGTCATCAACATTAAATAAGTGGAATTTCATCGGGTCAGACAATCCAAAACAACAATTCCTTTTGAACCATTCACTTGTTCAACACATTGTTTAAATGTCCGCAGCCTCGTGGTGGGAGATCTCACGTACTTCACAGCATTCCAAATAGCGGCAATACTAGCATACAACTCACTCAACTCTGAAACAACAATCAAATTCAAATTATGTGCACAACAACGCACATGCATATATTGTCCCGCCAACACAAGTGCATCATCATTCCTCCAAGCAAGCAATTGTATAGTAACATAACCAATGGCAATATCATTTGTAGTGGCATTATTAGCAGTTATTGCAAACAACCTTTCTATCCCCAAATCCTGTAAGCAAGCTACAATCTTTTTGCCGATCGACTTCTCTCTATGATCTTCGATCATGCTAAAACTAATAATTCTCCTATTCAAACACAAGTCACTATCAATAAAATGAGCTATGATCACCATGTAATTCATGTTTTGAATGAAAGTCCATATATCGGTCATAAGAGACACCCGCTGTTTATTTTTACAAATCAAACTCTTTAATATTTTCTTTTCCTCTAAAAATAACTCTATAACATCCCTACCAATAGTTCTTTAAGATGGCATGACGAACTGCAGAATAGTTACACTGCAGAAATGCTGAAACCCCTTGTTATCTACAAAACTAAGCAGTAACTCACCTATAATAATCATTTTAGTTACTGCCCTTCTACACGCGTCTTGACTTCATCCTTTAACCAAAATCATATTGCTTGCATTTTCTTCGCCACCGTCAACTATCATGTTATGTTGATTACCACTTTGTTGTTCCCGAAATGTCTTGTATATTTTATATGTCTTTATATGATTTCTCATATTTGTAATCCCATCACGCCTTAAATAACATTGATATTGTCTACCACAATAGTTGCACTTGCATTTGTCTAGATTATCTTCAAGCAAAGTGAAATGATTCCATGTCTCGGATCGTTTTTTCATTGGCGGTCTTTTCTGCTTTGCCTTTTCTTTTCCCTTTTGAGTTCTTTCCATTTATATACTTTGTTCTTCATCATCACTCATCGAATTCGATCTTGAGTGTCCATTCATCTGAATATACAAAATACAAAATAATATTTAATAATCATTAATTCAAAAATCAAAACACAAAAATATTATTAACATACTCTAATTAGTATTACAAACCAATTCAAATATTTATTAATTTAATTTCATGAAACTTGTTTAATTCAACATTTCACATTTCCATCGTAATATTTTTATATAATTCGGTGTATAATTATATTTATATATACAAAAATTCAAAATGTTCATACTCCATAAAAAAAAGCAACAAATTAATGATTAATTAATTAATTTATAACATCCAATCATCCATTCCCCATCATACTAGAATATTTTTTGCCTATCCATGTCTCAATTCTTATTACAAACCCCTAAATTTCAAGCCCAAATTACATGTACTTACCATATGATTAACATACAATTAAATATTAATTGAATTAGTTAATTTTTTTAAGGTTAAAGCTACTACACATAATCACATAACACATATTATAATTATATAATATATATAACATAATATTTAATTTTAATATCTAATCTACATAATCTATTCATAAAAAAAATCAATTGTTAATAATTATTAACAATTAAAAATATTTTAATTATTAACAATTAACAGAAATTTTGTTAGTTATTAACAATTAACAAAAATCTATTCATATAAAAAATTATAAATACATCAATTTTCTTGATTTTATTATTAACATTTAAAAATACATTATTACAACAATCAATTGAACATGTAAATATAATTATAGTATAATACTAGTACTTTGCAATTTTGCACTATAATATAGTAGTATTATACCATCACAACTCAAGTCAAAAGGCCAAAGCTAAGCCTCAAAACTGTTGGGCAGTTGGGGGGAGGGAAGCTCAGGTCGGGTCGGATCGGGTAAGGTTGCACTTGCAGCAACTGCCGGGTTGGGGGTTCGGAGTAGCAGATCAAGTAGAGAGTAATGGTGGCAGCAGATCAGTGGGCCGATGGCACTTAGCAGCAGATCAGTGGCCTTCAAAACTGATGTGGGGAGGGAAACTTGGGTCAGGTAGTCTCAAATCGAGTTGCACTTGCAGCAGCTGCCGAGTTGGAGGCTTGGAGTAGCAAATCGGTGGCACTGTGATTATGAAGAACTCGATTGAGGCTTGAGGGGTGACAAAACTGTGACTCCGTGAGCTGTGAGCTAGCTTCACTAGCTTGAGAGTTGAGGCAGGAGGCACCGAGACAGGAGAGCTGTGTGGTTTGTGGGTTGTGGCTTCACAGCCTTCACTTGTGTGCTTTTATGACAATCTGTGGGAGTGTGTGTCTTGGTGTTTGTCTTGACTCTTTTGTGTTCACTCTTGTGTTGTGTGTGTGGCTTGACCCTGTAATTGTGGTGTGCTGGCATATGTGTTACTGTGTTTAGATTCATTTTTTAAACAACCTGATCGGGTTTTTGAATGAGATCGAGTTTCATTTGATCCTATCACAACCCAATCAGGTTTACAAAAGTCCACCCGATCGGATTCCATTAACAACCTGATCTGATCCGAACTCGAAATTTTTTGGATCGAGTATAGTTGGATAGAATATTTTGCCCACCCCTAGTATTCATCTTCTTCTTCATTCAATTTTTTCCCTCTTTCATACATTCAACAACTCCACAATCACTTTTAAATCCAAATCAGCCCAACAAAACCTTTGCCCATTGCTCAATAAAACCTATGGCTGTGTGCGGCCATGTCAAGCAAATCAATGGCCTCACACGGGCATTCCAAGCAAGCCCATGGCCACGGGGGCCATTCCCAGCAAGCCTATGGTCACGCACAACCATTCCAAGCAAAACCCATGGCTGCGCGTGCAATGGCGAAGCTAGCACATATTTTTTAAGGTGGGCTAAAAATTTTTAAAATTATTTTTCATGGTTATAATGCAAGGATGTTATTGACTAGGGTTGGTAATGGAATGGGATGTGATGAGATTTATCAATTCCGGTTTTATCCCGTATATGAAATGGGATTAAAAAAATATTTCATTCCCATTCTTTTATTTTATTTGGGATAAAAATTTGTCATATCCTCATCCTTTTTAATATCTCGTCCCATCTCTCATTGTCCTGAACAGTCTCAAATATAATTTAATATAATAAAAATCTTAAATAAATATAAATTAAAAAATTATATAATAATTTTATTTTGACTACATGTATGTTCAAATAAAATTTTATACTAATATTTTTTAATAATCCATTTGCTTCAATTGCACATTAATATTAAGACTTACACTACAAAAACTATAAATTTGGATAGTAATCAACTTCAACTATGTTAAAATATCTAATAGTTTAATAATATAATAATAAACTAAAACAACATGGTTGGTAATGGGATGAGATAGGACGAGATTTGCTAATTTCAATCTTATCCCATTTATGCAAATGAGATAAAAAAAATCTCACTCTTATCCTTTTTTTTTTTTACAAAAATATATTTCAATCTCATCTCAAATGAAATGGAGGATCCCATAAAAAAAAATTACTATCTTATTATTAACTTTAGACTATAAAATAAAAATAAATTATAGCAAAAACAAAACCCCACAACTTTGCACAATAACATTAAAATGAAAAAGTAACAAAAATCTATACATAGTCATCTATCTCTCTTCCTTCTCCTCTCTCTCATTAAAATATTAACATAAAATTCTTATTTCTCAAAAGCCAAAATCAAATAATTTCTTCTTCTCGTCATTTTGCCCAAATTTACAAAACAAGTAGCCTTATTTTTCTTTAAACTCAAGAATTCCAAGTTGGTGCCACCTCACATCAAGACCTAAAAGTTGACTCTCACCTCACTAACTATATATTGTCATTCTTCGTCGGTGGATCCAATTCATGAAGCCATCAGCACAGGTAATTGCTAATGTTGGGTTACCGTCGGTTTATAATTTATTATGTTTTAAAATTTTTAATATAGAGAAATTTTTTTGTAATTAACCATAAATTATTTTTCAAAAATCTTACCTAGGCTACAGCCTGGGTTAGCCTCCCTTTATCTTCGCCACTGCGCATGCGGCCATTTCAAGCAAGTCCATGGCCATGCACGGCCATTCCAAGTAAGCCTAGAGCCACGGGCGGCGATGCCAAGCATACAATGATCCAAGCAAATGGATGTTGAAGATTTCAATGATTATTTAGTTTTATGGTTACTGGTAAATTTGGGAAGAAGTTAAGGTTTGTTTGAAGGACAAAATGGGCCAAGATTTTGAACAACGGTGTTATCGCACTATCGCATAGCTCCAACTTTGTCACGAGTTGCTGCCATGGCTGTTGTGGCTTTATGATGCTTGGAGATGATTAAGCGTGGAGAAGATGAAGATAAAATCAAGAAATGAAAAAAAGGGGGGGGGGGGGGGAGGGAATGAACCCAAGAAGATGAAAAAATTAACCATCAAAAAAATAAAAGAAAAAAATGAGAGAAAATTTTATTTTTCTTATTTAAAAAAGAAGTAATTTTTTTATGCTACTGCAATTAAAAAATTAACTAATTCAGAGAAACAAAAATATCAATTTGGGTGCAAAGTACATTTTATTAAAATGTTTAAGTGTGTATTGAAATTTGTTGAAACATTTGAGTTTTGTGGAAATTTATTTTAACATTTTGACTTCTTATCCGTGAATTAACTATTAAAAGAATATATAAATATAATTTCATCCTTCTGATCATTAAAACTAGTAGGGAGAAATCTGTATTTGAGAGATAAGTGAAAATTTTAATGTTTTCATATGATAAATTGAAGAATGTCAATCTAATAAAAGAATATATATATACGTACATAAATCACATCACTTAATAATTTGTTTATATTAAAAAAATAATTATAATTATATATATAGAGTGAGTGTGTTTAGACGCCCCCCCTTTTTTTTATAGAGCCGAGAGGGCATTTCATACACTTCCAGAACAATGACGTACTTGTGCAATGTGTTGGCGGCTCCAAGTAGCATTTTTCTTCTTTTAAGTTAAGAATATATATATTTTTTTTTTATTGTATCAAAAAACGCTATTCTCTCTTCCAACGGCTCTCTTCTCTCTGAAGGAGAAACCAGGAATGAGAGGTGCATAAGTCTTTATGACTCCATATATCACCTACATGTTGGGTGTTCACTAACATCCTTAAATCCCCAGTTGGTAAGCTTTCCTGTTCAAAGTGAGGCGGGTAGGGTAGTTGCGGTCTCTTTAGAGTTTGCTTACCAAGATGAATACGGAAGAACTTATTCGTAAATGCCAAGCAATAGCGTTGAAAGAAGAAGAAGACGACACAGTAGTGGTAATGGGCAGGATGAGAGCCAAAGGAGTAGAAATTACGGCAAACTATCTCGTTGGCAAGATATTCCTAACAAGAGGAGTAAACTTGGAGGGCCTAAAAGCGGCTATGAGACAAGTGTGGAGATCCATCAGGGAAGTCAAAATAGAGAGCATGGGAGGCAATGTGTTCTTGTTCAAGTTCAATGCAGAGGAAGACAAGAAAAGAGTGCTAGTGGGGGGTCCGTGGCATTTTGACAGAGCGTTGATGGTATTGTCGGAACCAAGCGGAGTAGGAGATGTTCACAAGCAGTCCTTCACCCATGCAGCCTTTTGGGTTCAATTCCACAATGTGCCCATAATGTGTATGCATAGGGAAGCCATCCAAATGCTGGGGGAGAAAATAGGAGCAGTGGAAGAAATCGATACGGACGAAGACGGGGAATGTTTTAGAGCTTTTGCTAGAGCTCAAATCTCCATCAACATTACCCAACCACTCAAGAAGATCATATTTCTCAAATCAGAAGGAGAAACAAAGATCCCAGTAGCAATCCAATACGAAAGGTTGCCAGACTTCTGCTTCTGTTGTGGGATGCTAGGGCACCAATACAGAGAGTGCCTGAAATACAAAGGACAACTAAAAGAAAAGCTTGCGTTTGGAGGATGGATGAAGGCAATAACCCCTGCAGAAAGAGCGAGGCAAAACAAGATCAGAAACAGAGAAAATGGGACTCCAGAGCAGCATCAGGTCAACGCAATCTTCCCCTCTACAACAACCAAAGATCAACACGAGCTACAACAAAACCCGAATGCAGATAACGGGTCAGGGTCAAACCAAGCAGGTAATGATGAAAGAAGTAATCCAATGGCTTTGCGCAACGTGGCAGGGGCAAGTGAAGCCTCATTAATGCAAAGAGAGGAAGAACTGACACAACAGCCAAGTGAAGGGGGGAAGCATGACGCCACAGCTGGAGCGGAGATAGCTCCTCGAAACAGGGGTACAATAGCGGGATTTGAAAATGAAAAAGCGAGGGAAAAGGGAAATGGAGAGGAACTTGGTGAAATAGGCCCAATGAACCCAAATCAGTCGGAAAAGAGCAAGGAGGAAACTAACAAAAATATGAGCCTAAACAGACAAAGGGCTATAACCAAGAGATGGAAGTTACAGGCAAGAACCCCAAAAACTGAAACGAGAAGCTCTGATGGGCCGATTGGCAGCAAAAGAATGGGGGGTCAAGTGGGACACAAGAGCCTAGTGAAAAAGAAACCAAGGATGATGAGCCCAACAGAAGGTCTAGACTGGCCTTCAAATGTCAGTTCCCTCCATATTGCAAATCGACCAACTAGAGAAACTCCTGAGGCAACAATGGTGACTGCAGAAAAAACGCAAGAAGAGATATCGGCGGGGCTGGTCGCAGCCATGAAAATCCTAAGCTGGAACGTCCGGGGTTTGGGGAATCCCCGGACGCGCCTAGAGTTAAGGAAAATTCTCCGAACAAATAAGCCTCAAATCTTGTTTTTGTGTGAGACAAAACTGAGGCCAAATCAGATTTAAGAAGAAGGCATGCTCTTAAATTTTGATAATGGCATTGGAGTTGGTCGAAAAGGAATGAGTGGAGGGGTGGCTCTTTTTTGGAAGGCCAATGTCAATCTAGAAATATACTCCTACAGTAGCCATCATATAGACGCGGTGGTTCAGAATGACAGCGGAAAGAAATGGAGGTGTACAGGTATCTATGGCCATCCTGACCAAAAGCAAAAGAAGCACACATGGGAGCTGATTAGAAGACTAGCAGGACTGTCATCTTATCCCTGGCTATGTTTTGGCGATTTCAACGAGATTTTGAACACAAACGAAAAAATTGGGGGAATCAACAGGAATGTGAGCATGGTGGCTGACTTCAGACAGGCGATAGAAAACTGTAACTTGATGGATGCAGGATGCATAGGATACCCTTTTACTTGGTCTAATAGGAGGTTTGGACCACACCTCATCGAAGAAAGGTTGGACAGGTTCTTTTTTAGTAAAAACTGGGGTCAGAACTTCATTGAATCAGCAGCAACCAACTTAATATCTTGGGCCTCGGATCATTCGCCAATCATTATGGAAGTGAAAGAGAGGAGCGCAGTGCTGGGATATACTACTAGATATTCCTCGCGGGTGCATTACGAAGACATGTGGAGCGCCTATGATTATTGTAAGGAAATAGTGAGAGATAAATGGGCTCTACACCCGGATTGGAAGACTGGAAATCCTGCTTAAATTTTTCAGAATACAGCAAAGACTTCATTAGCTGAATTAAAGTTATGGAGCAAGGAGGAATTTGGGGGTAGGCAAAAAGAAATGGACAGGCTGACTAAAGAGCTAAAGGAGATCAAACAGAACTACCAGCACTATCAAGATGGAAAGGAAATCAGAAGAATAGAACAAAGGTTAAATAACCTGCTGCTTGACGAAGAAATTTTTTGGAAGCAAAGATCTCGAGCCGATTGGATTAAGGAGTGGGACAAAAATACCAAGTTCTTTCACTCAAAAGCCACGGCTAGAAAGCGGAAAAACAAAATCTGGGGCATAGAGAACACTCAGGGCACTTGGATCGACAAGAAGGAAGATGTCGCGAAAGAGTTCTGTGAGTATTTCCAAGGGCTATTTTCATCCACAACCCCAAACCAAGATCAGATAGACGCAGCTCTCGAGGGAATGAAGCCGAAGGTGACAGAGGAGATGAATGATCTATTAACAAAACCCTTCACTGATGGAGATATAGTGGAAGCTTTAACCCAGATGTGCCCAACAAAAGCACCAGGGCCAGACGGATTATCGGCTGTCTTCTTCCAAAAGCATTGGGCTTCAGTCAAAGATTGTGTGTTAGCAACATGTCTCCACATCCTTAATGACCAAGGTAACATAGCTCCTCTGAATCATACGTTTGTTGCCTTAATCCCTAAGGTAGCTCAGCCTAGGAAGGTGGCAGATTACAGACCTATTAGCCTTTGTAATGTAGTCTACAAAATCATCACAAAGTCCATTGCCAACAGATTAAAACCAATCCTCTCGCAAATTATTGCCCAAACTCAGAGCGCATTTATCCCTAATAGGCTTATCACTAATAATATCATAATTGGGTATGAATGTCTCCACAAAATTAGGCATAACAAAGGCTTGAAAGGTGGTAGGGTAGCCCTAAAGCTTGATATCAGCAAGGCTTATAACAGAGTCGAATGGGGTTTTTTGAAAGAAACTATTAGTAGATTGGGTTTTGCTACCAGGTGGACAGACCTAATCCTGAAGTGTATTACTACTGCTTCCTTTTCTGTCCTTATTAATGGAACTGCCAGGGGTTTAATTCATCCTCAACGGGGGCTTAGACAAGGCTGCCCGTTATCTCCTTACCTGTTCATTATTTGTGCGGAAGCTTTCTCTAACTTGTTGTTGCAGGCAGAAAAGAGAAAACTAATCCAAGGCCTGAAGTTCAGCAAAGATGTGACTATTTCTCACTTACTCTTTGCCGATGACAGCTTAATCTTTACAAAGGCCTCAGCAAAAAGCTGCAAACACCTTAAGGCCATCTTGGACTGCTATGCCCTAGGCTCAGGACAAGTCTTCAACTATGACAAATCCTCCATGTTCTTCAGCAACAAAACTCCAGAAAGACAAATTGCAGCTGTAAAGGACATTCTCCAGCTCAAAGTGGTGCCTAAACACGAGAAGTACCTTGGCCTTCCCTCTATGGTAGGGAGGAATAAATCGGAGTTCTTCAATGAAGTAAAGCTTAGAGTAATGAGTAAAATCTCAAAATGGCATCACCAGTTTTTTTCGAGTGGAGGAAAAGAGGTGCTGATCAAGGCGGTGGCTCAGGCCATTCCAGCCTACGCCATGAGTGTTTTTAAACTTCCAGCTGAGCTGTGCGATGACATGCAAAGAATTCTGGCTAAGTTCTGGTGGGGCTCCAAAGGAGACAAAAAAAATATCCACTGGGCATCATGGGAGAGGTTGAGTTATGCTAAGAATAGAGGGGGGTTAGGATTCAGGGACCTAAGCAGCTTTAACCAAGCTTTGGTTGCCAAGCAAGGGTGGAGACTACTGCAGTACCCAAACTCTCTGGTGGCGCAAGTTTTGCAAGCAAGATATTATAAGCAAGCTGACTTCTTACATGCCAAAACAGGCAGCAACCCTTCGTTCATATGGAGGAGCATCCTATGGGGCAGAAATGTTTTATTCAAAGGCATTCGATGGAGAATTGGAAATGGAGCAAAAGTGCAAATCTTTAATGACAACTGGATTCCTAGGCCAAAAACCTTTAAACCAATTCAGCCATCAACTTTGCACCAGGATTCTAGAGTTGCTGAGTTGATCGACCCAGAGAATCAGTGGGATGAAAGCATGGTCAGACAAGTTTTCAGCAAGGAGGATGCAAAAGCAATTATAAAAATCCCTCTGCCAAGGACAGCTAAGGATGATGTAGTGCTTTGGCACTTCGACAAGCAGGGGCTTTACTCTGTTAAGAGCGGTTATCAAATTGCTCTTCAACTAAAGCACCCTAACACTCCAAGCTGCTCTAGAAGCATGTCAAAGTACTGGAATGGAGTGTGGTCATTAAACTTACCTGAGAAAATCAAAATATTCTTGTGGAGAGCAGTTAGAAACTTACTCCCAACTGCAGAGAATCTTTGGAGAAAGAAGAGCCTTCCAAACCCAATCTGTCAAATATGCTCACAGGCTGTGGAAACTACGGCTCATGCTCTGTTACATTGTAAAAACTCCCAGAAGATTTGGAAACAAGCCCCACTCACAGTTGATCTCTCTAATGCAACAAACCAGGATGTTTTGAGTCTGTTTCAAAATCTGCACCAGCAGCTGTCCAAGTCTCAAATAGAGCTTCTAGCAGCTTATTGGTGGGCCGCCTGGCATGCTAGAAACAAAAGAATTTTCGAAGGAAAGAAGACAAACCCGTGGTTATCTATAGCCAAAGCAGAAGCTGTGGTAGGAGCCTTCAAGAGAGTAAGAGAGCAGGGGAAACCAGCTAATGAGGCAGTAAAAGTGGAAACCAAAAACCTTTGGGCGCCTCCCCCTAACGGAAGCCTCAAGATAAATGTTGACGCAGCCATCCGCGAGGAAACTCGGATACCGCCTAGAGTCATGGTGAGACCCCAAGGAAATCCAGTTATGGTGGCAGTCAAATCAGTACCATTTCGGGGGGAAGTAAGATTTTCTGAAGTAGAAGCGATGGACTGGGGCCTTCAAGTGGCATCTGAAGCAAAGCTTCAATCGGTAATTGTAGAATCAGATTGCAGGGAAGTGACTAATCTTGTAAACAGCAAGCATAGCAACAAGTCCGAAATTTGGTGGGTGATTTCTGAGATCCAAAGCAAGTGTAAGCTGTTAGATTTTGTGCAGGTAGATCACATTCCTAGGACTTGTAACTTAGAAGCTCATTTCATAGCAAAGTTTGCCTTAGATTTCAAAAAGACAGCAATCTGGACTAATGTACTCCCTCAAGTTATTGAGGATATTTTCACAATGTTGAAGCAATGAAAGTGTTACTTTCTCATCAAAAAGTTAAGAATATTTTTCATTGTCGAGAGGCCAAGTAACATTTACAATTACAAAAGGGCTTCGTTATTTACTCTTTCTAATCAGGCTGGTTAGCTGGCTATGTGGTCTTACTCTCTCTCGCACCGCTCACACTCTCAGGGCCATGGGGACCCTCATTAGTCATTACGATTTACATCTTGGAGCGAAAGGGAACCGGGAATGTTAAAACATTTGCTTTGGCTTTAGACTTCTTTTCTCTTTCTTTCTCTTTTTCAATTTAGGTTTCACCCTCACAAGGACCAAACCAGTGCAGTCTGCAAATGTTGCCAACCTTATTATATTAAATTAATTTTTTTAAAGATATTGTCAATGCCGAAATACGATTGAGTTGGTTAGTAACTCGATAATAGATTCCTGCATCAGCATTAAATTTACTTGTTGAGGAAGTGACTTGTTAATCTCCAAAAACATTATGCGATAATGAGTAAATAATCCATGGACTAATGATCAGCAAGCATCTGAAATTATAAAAGATGGTAAGAGGCGTCATAAGTTTTTCCAACATAAATTATCCGACGCTCAAGTGAGTCAGCGATCTAATTCTATTTAAAAAAACTCATGCCACAATTCACATGGCTTAATTATGACTACTTTAAACAAAAACCTTTTGAAATGCATTTAAAAGAAAAAAATAGATAATAATAAATCTTAAAAAAAAAAAAGATATTATGAGAGAAAGAGAGCCTCCCCCATGCTTTAGATTTTTGAAAGCTTTTATAGGCACCTGAAATTATCGCACAATCTTCAATGCGTGACTGTTACTGGGTTGAATGCGCCGTTGAGATCATGAGTTAATGCCCCGTTATAAAGTAGTTATTGAGCTGCAATTATAGTACCTGAGCATGTGTAGACGTTATAGCTAAATTTTCAGAAGGAGCTCATCAGTTTGAGGTTAGTTGAGCTTTGTTTTGACTAAGTCTTGTCTCCTGATGACCTCTTGGTCTAGATGATCTACTGAAGATCATTGAATAATCTTCTAATCGAAGTAATGTGCTCAAGGTGACTAAATAAGATCCTAATCAAGATGATCTATTCGAGATCATTAAATAATCTCCTAATCGAAATAATGTGCTCAAAGTGACTAAATAATGTCATGGTGGAGGTGATTTGCTCAAAGTCACTAAATGATATCTTAGTCTAGGTGATGTGCTCAAAGTCACCAAACGATATCCTAGTCGAGATGATCTATTCGAAGTCATCAAAATTACCACCTGATCCGAGGTGATCTACTCAAGACCATCAGAATTTTCTCTTAGTAACTTGTCAATTGTTTGCTTACTTTTTATTTTAAAGAGAGCACGATAACGTCTGAGCAAACATCTTATTGTGGTCATTTTATTTTATTCTTCAAATAGGTATATTAATTTCATTTTTCTTCTATTTTGTTTATCTCGAAAATAATAATAATAATAATAATAATAATAATAATAATAATAATAATAATAATAATAATAATAATAATAATAATAATAATATACCTCAAGTAAGACCCTTTCAAAGAGTTTCAAAGCAAGCTTACGTGTTTATAATTTCAAGTCAAATAAAGCCACCTATTACTACTATATTACTATTACGTGGCTATGTTTTTCGCTACATGTCAACCACAAAGTCACTGTCACGCACCCCGCCGTATCATGCTTTTCATATATGATCTGCTCTCCTTTTCAACCAACAGAGTTAGTAAAGGGTTTACCAAGCTAGTATAATTAAATATTTTCTCCCAAATTTTTAATTAGTTGGGCCCTCAAGTTATTGGCTCATTGCTGGCTAATTTCGGGACAAGGATTCTCTCATAATATTTTTTTCTCTCTTAGTCTCTCTTAATAAAAATAAGTAGCTAAAATTAAATTTTAAACCAACTTTATCTATTGTATTTACAATTAAGTTAATTTTCTCCATTAAATTTAAAATATTATGAGACATTATGAGAGAAAAACATTAGGAAAGGATTCTGATCCTTTTGGATTTGATGTTAGAAGACAGCAGCGAAGCCTCCTATGAGTTAGGTGGGGCCAAAATTTATTCATAAATTATTGTTATTATTTTTAATAATATTTCAATTTTTCTTTATATTTTTTAATTATATTCGTCTCAACCTCAACTCATTTCTCTTTATCTAAGCTTCTTTTCTTCTGTGTCCTCTGACCTTGATGATTACAAAAAAAATAAAACACAGTATTGTATGCTTGACTTTTATTTTTTCCCTAAAACTAAATAATTTAATTTACAATATAATCATTTCAAGTTCAATTTCAATTTAATATTATGATTTAATTCAATATATACCTTGATTCATAAGAATATTTTATGATTATTGTTTTTTATAGTTCTCTCAATCAAGTGCTTAGCGAATTGCAAGCTAACTAAGTTTCTATTTTCAAGACTTCTTGAAATTTAATAAAAATATAGTCTTAATCACTCTTATTTTTTCTCCCTTGATAAATCTTTCCATAAAATGGGTACATATTATATATTTTAAAAATCAATTTCAATATGGCCCAGAATAAAAAATCTAGTAATTAATACTTTCACTAAAAAAAGCATTTTAGGGCACCCTTAAAAAAAACAAAGAAAAAGTACTGGCTCCGCCCAAGTTTAAAGGTTAAGGTTATTAAATTATTTTATTTTAGTGGAATTACTTTGTATGCAACAAAGTGCGCCTTTTCTTTTGAGAGGTACTGTTGCTTGCAAGTTGCAACAATGCAAATGTGCTACTTAGTCTGCTAGCTGTAGTGTCCATTACCAAATCAACAATAGAAATAGAAAATGGATGAAGGTGGTTGGCTCTCTTTGGCAAGTGGGTAACCTGCCTTCCCCTAATAAGATCATCATTAGAAGGTTTTATTTTGGTTACAGTTGATAGAGGGAGGCAGCTCTCTGTCCACATTTCACAAGTAAGCAAATTTAGGTAAAGGTCCGGTTGGAATTACTTTTGTGAGGTTTAAAAGTGATTTTGAAAATTTAAATGTTAATTTTAGTATTTAATAAAAAAAATTAAAATCACTTTTATTAAATCAGTCCCTCTTCTAGTTATTTTTTTTTAAAAAAAGGAATAACTTTTAGATTCTGATTTTGAGAATCAATTTTATCTTTTAATAGAATTTTATAAATATCCTTAAAATTATTATTTAAATCCAAAATTATCCTTATTCAAATTGGAAACAAAATAAATATTTTAATAAATTTTTATTATAATTCATCAATATAAATTTATTAATATCAATTTGTCGGTCGAATTATTATTAAATTTGTTTCACGATATTATAAATTTTATTATCAATTATTTTAAGACAAAAAAAAGATAAAATCAATATATTATAAATTTTATTTTTAGTTAAAATGATTACAATGCACAATTAAAAATATTGTATATACATGTTTATTTTTGTAATTTCATCAATATATAAGTAAATTTTATTCTACATCACGTACGTTTTATTCATTTGCTCCTCTTAGCAGTTTAACAATAAAATTTACCAAATGTTTATAACTGTTTTCAAAACTCATATTACTTCTGAAAACAAAATTTACGAAATATTTAATTGATTCTCTTCACATCTGATTATTTTTACAGCACAGTTAACAACAATTACTTTAAAATATACATCATTCCCAAACTAGCCCTAAGAATATTGATGTGCAAGTGCCAAGCTTCTTTTCCAAACAAATTATTGCATTTTATGTATATATGAAGTAGCTACATGCTAAAATATCAATCATTAACAATCATTGAACAAACCCAAAATAATGGATGTCATGCAAACACAATTGGAGTTTGGAACAGTCTCCCATCTTGCACAAGTCAGCTCCAGCCAGAGAGCATGAGGGAAAAGCGTTTCCCTTTGTTTCAAAGACAAATGATGACAGGACGACCAAGTCTCACATGTTCAAAGGAGAATTACTCCAACAATGTCTAAACACCAAAAACGCTGCTGCAAGCAAATAGGAAAAATGAGAAGTGTACAAGTCTGCACTAGTGTGATTTCTATTTAGCTGCAGCTGTCCAGTAAGTTTTGACAGCAAAAAGAATTTTCTCAGGATTAAAGGGTCCACTCTCATGATCCATAATCTGACTCTTCCATCTCATTCCTTCTGTTATACTCCTAATCTTCACAAGCATCTCTACTGTATCTCTAAATATAACTGTCCCTTCCGGCCTCAGAATTCTATCCATCTCCAAAAGAATGTTGGTAATGTCACACCTTCAGTGCACAAATTAATAAAAACACCAGATTCAGCTAATAGTATATAACACATCACAACTTGTAAAAGATGAAAATGCTTGATTATTAATTAAGCATATGGAAAAATATTCTCTTTATTTTTTTTTTTAATTTATACCTGTCCTGGTATATGCCGAACACACCACTAGCATGTATAAGATCATAGGTTCTTGGATATGTCGAAAATGCCTCACACCAATCTTGATATGTCCCAATGAGACCCCGTTCATATATTGCGCCCAAGGTGTCTGGATTTGAATGGAAAGGAACCATATTCATAACCCACACTGGATATTTTGACATTGCAGCAGCGAATCCCCCAAGATAAGCATTCATGTCCATTACATTCCTGTATCGTCCTTTGTGTAACAGACCATCAATCTTTTTGTAATATGTCATCCTGTCCTTCCATAGTTCATTATCCTCTCGGAGCTTTTCAGCTGTGATGCCTGATAATGAACCACTACTAATTCTGGGAGGGACGGAAAACACTCGCTCTGGCCATTTTTCCAATGCACCACCAGCAACTTCATCTGAGCTGCTTACTTCTGGGAGTGGTGTTATGCAAGCTTCCATATCATTGTACCTTTTTTTTTTCCAATTAGTATGAAAATAAGTGCCTCAGTTAACAACAACAAAGGTATAAATGTATTGTTCTAAAATAGACAAATGTATATGTAAATTAATGATTTATTGGTGATGAATTACTAGAAATAGTGATCATGATGATACATGATGAGAGAGTTACTACTTACCAAGCAGCATTTGGATTGTCTGGCCCGCATATCTGGGGGGTTTTATAAAGAACTCTGCTCTTATTGCAGTCAATATGGTTGATGGGCTTCTGCCAAATAGCTAGATCATTCTTTTCTAGTAGTTTCTTCCAGCAGAGGCGCTTGGCAATATCTTCAATAGTGCATGTTCTTGTTTCAAATCTTCTTTGGTTCTTTCCCAGCCTTTCCAGTATTTTTTCCAGTGTATGGGAGGTCCCGAGAGAATCCAATAACCACCAGGCCTCAAAACTCTGTCCACCTCGAGTAGATACAATCCATCTGTACGTAACATTTAAAAATAATATGTAAATGTAGTTCATTTACTCTTTAGATGTTATGTTTGTAATTGCAACATTGTATTTAATGTCGGGCTCGTAGCTACCACTGGAGATAAAAGAGTAAAGAGGTACAAGAGTTAATGTTGAATTCTTCTATTAATTAACTAGTTTATTTTGTTGTATATTAATTGCAGAATATATGCCGAACATCATCATATAGCAATCTCATATATATAAAGGCAGATGATGGGCATCGGCAGGGCACACCCTACCGTACATATACCAAGGTATTAAGCAACGAGAGCAGTGAGCCATATCAAAAGCCCTAGCTGGGTAAGCAAGCCGCTTAGAAGAGACGACACCAATCATGGCAGGAACTCCTCGTTCGAGTGCAAATTGTACTCGTGCTTCATGTGTATCCCTTGGGGCAAAAGACATTGTCAGGATATCCCTCTTCAGAAGGTATGCTCCCAAACTTGCAACCTTAGTTAATTTAACATGATAATTAAAGAAGAATGAAAAAGTAATTAAGTATCAGCTTATCAAATAAGGACAAGATGAGACAACTAATGCAAGATTGTTATTACATACACCACAGCCTGTATCAACTGCAGTTCTGATGTTTCCACCAGTAAGAGGAATTAGCTCATTAATGTCGTCGTCGATATAAGCATCAGCATTAGGGAAGGTGGTACCTCCACCAGGGAATCTGAAACGGTGACCTTCCACTTGAATCCAATTCTGACCAGCTTTCTCTATACTGAGCTCCTTATGGGGGATATTGTCATACCAGGCATAGTCTCGGCTCTGAGGCCATTTGAAAGGGGTTTTATATTTTGGTGGTGCTGGTATTAGGCAACGTAGGAGCTCTTCTGGCTTAGGGCAATGACGCTCCCTGTATTTCACCATTTCTCTATCAAATTTCCTTGATCTCACGGGATCTTGGCAAGGTGTGTATTCACTATACGACATGTCACAAGGTGGAAACTCGTGCAATGAAACAGTACTGTTGATTTCGATTTGATGATGGCTCTCAAAGTCTAGGGCAGCTGATGATGAAAGTGATGACGGATTCATTTCGCCATCCCCGGCTTGAGGGGAGTTGATAGTACAACTCACTCTAGTAGTGTACACTTCAGACTGATTGATAGGAGTAGTGGTTGTCTGCCAAGCTCCCAAAACAGAAAACAATATGCAGAGGCCACTCACACCTAAGACCAATGTAAGACGTTTTCTCTTTGATTCCAGCTGATGAGGCTTCGGTGATCCACTGTACTCCTTAGCCATCCTTAAGTCCCTGCCATTAACATAACAATAATAATAATGATAATAATAATAAGGTTTTCCTAAGCTTGTAATTTACAATCAAATTTTTCAATGCAATGGGTCAAATTAACCGGTGGGTGAATTTTACTTAATTATAAGTTATATTAGATGTAATTTGAGGTCAGTGTAATAATAAGAATCATCATCATCATATTTCAAACAGACCTTGGAAGCTGAGCCCAGAGCCTCGAGGGAGACGCAAATTAATGGCTAGCTAGAACAAACTAGTCCTCGTAGCATAGCCATAGCCATACCATTGCAGATTATACCATGTATAGTGCGAAGCAATTCACTTACTTAAGTGCTCAAAGTTTACTTTTTGTATTATATTCAAGTCAACAGGTGGACAATGAGATTTCGAAAGTAAAATTATTGGGTCCCGGCTGTGTTTATTATGGATACCAACCATAGGAGGAAGCTGATGTCATGAATAATGAAAGCTGCAGTCGAGATTAATGTGTTGGTGAATGGTGTCTGTTATATATTATTTTTGTCACCATTTTGTTTAATTCCTTTTATCAAAATGTAAGTGCTCAAAATAACAATAAACTAAACTCTTTTGCTGCAAACCCAAATGTCAGAACCAGGCTTGTCTCAAAGTTTTTCAACTTTTACAAAAACAAATGAACTTCTGCAGAACCTGTCTTCAGTTTTTTTCTTTTTATGATTATTACTAGTACCATTCTTTGAATAAAATCAAGACACGGACGCAGCCTTTAAGTTGTCCAGGAAACCCCAGAAGAGAAAATGATCTATGCACGGGTGCTTGTAATAATAATAATAATAATAATAATTTTAATTTCCCATTCGCCAAAGATAAAAAAAGCATACCTGAAGAAGGTGATTCAGACCTAAACAGAGTCCCCGAGTTTACTAACACAAATATAATATTGAAGAAAATTAAACAAGGAACTCTTTGAGTGCCCTTCCTAATACTAATAATTAAGATGTTACGAATATGGAGCAGAAGGCTCCATAAAACTAGGGAAAGTAGGTGCACAGGGAAGGCAGTGGAGAGAAACAGAAAAGAGAGAGAGAGATGGCATATTATAATTTTAACAATAATGATAATAAAAATGGTATCATTCGCTCATTGCCAAATAAAAAGGGTCTGATGTCTCCGCCATTACAGGTGGCAGAGAGTGGCTACACTGATTTTATCCTTTTTCTTAATATTAGAAGATAAGATAGCTCTTACAGCTTACTCGAATTAATTAATTAATTTGTTTTTTTTTTTCCCCCAAAATTGGTGGCAGATATAGGACTGGCGGGACTGTAGTGAACGTACGGGGAACAAATTAAAGACGAAGCACCAATTGAGTGTTTGCAATCGCAGGAGGAGAGGAGACTGACTAGCCTTTTTTCCCTCTCCTCTTCCCTGATTTTTAGCCCCATCCACTTAATCGTACGTTTTTTTCATTTTTTTTTTCTTGTTTGGGTCTATAAATTTTATTCCTGCTTTTATTACTAGCAACATTAATTAGCCGTTACTAACGACACTCCCAATTTTCTGACTACTGCATAGCATATATACAGTATATAGGTCTGCATATCATTTTTTTTGGGGGATAATGGTATTGTTGGAGACAAAGATTGTAGCATTAATGCAATATTATGGCGGAGCTTACGTACACATCTTACCAAATTAAAGAAAAGAATAAGAAAATTGTCGTGAATCATACTGCGAAGTATTCAAAGTACGCAAGTTAATAATGTAAATATGGAATATAAGTTTGCAGAGAGTGATTAAGCTCTCACGTGTTCAACTCTCGGTCTCTAAATTATATTTTCATTTACGAGCAATTGGTTGCTATTTATAGCTTTCGATCATGCAACTATCTGGCGGTGGAAATCATACTTCCAAAATTGTTTAGGGTGAATAAAAGTACACAACTCAAGTTAATTGATTTATTTTACAACACACTCTTTAAATTTCAAGGAGTTGTATGCGACAAATATTATGAATGATTAGTGAATATTTATCCTTGTTATGATTTTTTTTTTCTTTTTTCTTAATCACTCTTACAAACTGGGAGTGATCAATTGGTTCTGCGTCTCCCAATTTGGTTAGATGTGTATGTAAGCTGCGCCATAATATTGCATTATTGCTACAATCTTTGTCACCAACAATACCATTATCCCAAAATAAAAAAATGATATGCAGCAGTCAGAAATTGGGAGTGTCGTTAGCAACGGCTAATTAATATGGCTAGTAATAAAAGCAGGAATAAAATTTATACTCTGGCTTCTTCACTACACACACACAGCAAGACAAACCTTCGGCTTTTAGCACACAGACGCAACGAAACTCGCAGAGAGACGCAGGACTTTGGAGATCGCAACCGGAATGTAGATTCGATTGGTCTTATTCTACTTTGACTCTAAGTTAAGTTATCAAAGACCATTTATTTCGCTATTCCTCCTCACATGCTTCCCTTATCGGAAAGAAATTTAATTTAAGTTTGTTAGCCTAAAGGACTATACAAATTATAATTTTAATGATAACAAACATGCGTTATTATATTTCACAATTTCATTAGTTTTTTAAGGGTAAAATTTATTCAAATGAATTAAGTAAAATTGAGCTAAAGACACTCAACGGACAACGACACGACTAAGAATTTCATTGTCATAAATCTTGTAAAACTAGTATTATTTAATGTATGCATGATTTAGCATTTGAAATAGCTCAAGATTTTGTTTAATAAATCATTATTTTTCATAAATTAAAGGTTTTATAATCATAAGCTAAGTATTTTGTGAAATTAGTTATTTTTTATTATATGGATTAAAATGAAAAAGTTTTGCAATCTTTGATTTCAACAAATATTGTTTTAAATCTAGATTTAGACATATTTGCAAAGGTATAAAATATTTTGGGCCATAATATAATTTTTAAAAGTATTGGACCATATTCTAATTTTTAACATTTTTAGGCAAAAATATAAATATTAAAAATAGGCCTAGAAAACAAAAAGTAAAGGGCTAGCTGGATGAAAATTAGCGGCTAATCGGCTAAGACAAATTTTTTAAATTTCGGAGCCTAATTTATAACTGTAACTTGTCACAAAAGTCTAAGCGGCTAACAGGCTATTCTCTAAATATCAATAACGGTTAATTTACCTTATTAGCCTAAAGAGCTATACAAATTGTAATTTTAATGATAACAAACATATGTTATTATATTTCACAATTTCACTAGTTTTTGAAGGGTAAATTTTATTCAAGTGAATCAATTGAAATCGAGATCAAAGCAATCAACGGATAATAGCTCAACCAAGATCAAGTATTTGCGCAACTGACTTTATTGCTACAAATCTTGTAAAGCCGATATGATTTAATGTATGCATGATTTACCATTTAAGCTCAAGATTTTGCTTAATAAATCATTATTTTTCATAAACCCAAGGTTTTTTAATCATAAGTTAAGTATTTTATGGAATTGGTGATTTTTCAATATATGGATTAAAATGAAAAAGTTTTGAAAACTTTGATTTCAACAAGTATTATTTTGAATTATGAATTTAGACCTATTTGAAAAAATATGAAATATTTTGGGTCATAATATAATTTTTAAACGTATGGGGCTCCATAAGTATTGTTTAAAATTCTAAACTTGGACATATTTACAAAAATATAAAATATTTTAGGTCATAATATAATTTGAAAAAGTATTGATCCATATTATAATTTCTAAAATTGTTGGGTCAAATTATAAATATAAAAAATATGCCTATAAGACATAAAGTAAGCGGCTAGCCAAATGGGAATTAGCAGCTAACCGCCTGGCCTCTGGTTTTTAAAATTTTAGAGCCAAATTTGTAACGGTAACTTGCCACATAAGTTTAGCGGCTAACCGCCAAAACAAGTGGCGATCTAGTAATGTTCTGAAGGTCAATAACGGCTAGTTTACTTATCAAAACTATATAAACTCAAATCAAAATCAAATCTAAGAAGTTTTTGAAAGTTTTTCAAGCTGAAATCAGTTCATACAACATCCATTTAGCTTTTATTTTATAAATCTTCATACATTGAATTATCACTGAACTACCATTTATATATCTACTCTAATAGAGAGTGTTTGTTGTAATCTTCGAATTCATTATCAAATTTGTGTGAGTATAAGTGTAGGAAACACTTGGGGAAATGTGTGAGTAAGTGAAACACCATTTGTAAAAATTTATTGACATCTTGCAAGTCAATTGTAAGAACTTAAAACTTTGGAGGCTTAGATAATGAAATCCTCAAACTTAGTGTGCTTGGAAGCATGGACGTAAGCCGATTTTACCGAACCACATAAAAACTCACATGTTTGATCTCTCTTCCCTTATCCTTTTTAATTTCGAGCATTATTAAATTTGTTGCTTTTGATTTTATTAAGGCATTAATTTAAATTGTTGTGTGATTTTATTTGCTTAAGTTTTTTTTTTAAAAAAAATAATTCACCCTTTTCTTGGATTGCTTAACTAGAATTTCAAAGTTCAATTAATGCGCGCGCGCACACACACACACATATGTGTGTGTGTGTGTGCGCGCGTGTGTAGACATACTTCAAAATTGTCTCGTTAAAAAACTTTGTCAATAAAACCTAGTGGGATAAAGATCTAGTCAAGGGAAAAAAAGTATAGTACACGTGTCTAGTTTACTCTTCGAAGTTCTTCTTAATAAAAGTCAGGCTCCCTCTTATTAGTGGTCCCTTTGAGAAGTGCTTTTCCTGATGGTAACATGTATCCACTTAATAATCTGATTAGTCAGTGCATACCAATCCAATATACTATTTTCCCAAACATTGATGTAGGTAGAGCTTTAATTAATAAAGTAGCAAAATTATCCAAAGCGTATTTGCTTAATGTCAATATTCTTGTTCTGTTGGAACTCATGAGCAATTTTAGTAATATCGCTTTGTCGTGTCCCATTTAATATATTCTCCTCAAAGTTAAGCTAGATAAGCAGCATTATCTTTATGCATTATTTTCAAGATGTTTACTCTTAAAGATTATTTATAGGCTCTTCGAATATGAAGAATGACAAGTTATGACCACATACATTCTTAACTTGTCTCCTGCAGTGCAAGGATTTCAAAGTGGTTAAAGGATATAATAACAAGAGCCTACTTTATAAATTTCCAAGAAATCACTACATTATTAAAAGTAAAGAAAGATTCTTTTTGTGAATGAGCTATATAGAGATTAGAAAAATAACTTGTGTCAACATAACCAAAAACAAAAAGATTTGACATTCTTTGTTAGTTCATTAGAATAAAATAATCCTAAATTAGTCGTTCCTTGAAAATAATATAAAAGGTGTTTAACATAATTCTAAAGTCTTCAAGTTGGTTTAGAATTAAATTTAGCTACCAACTTAATGGAACGTGTTATATCTAGTCTAATGCATTGGGCTAAATAAATCAAATAACCAATTACATTTAGATATGGTACCTTCAAGCCAAGTATCTATTCATTGTGCTCTTTAGGGTACTTAGTGGGTAACATTTATTCATACAAAAACATATCAAAGTTTTATTAGTATAAAGTGATTGATAGATAAAGATTCCATTGGTCTATGCTTGATTTATAGCCCAAGACAGTATCTAATTTTTCCTAAATCTTTCATTTCAAATTCATTTTTCAATTAGTTAGCAATCTTGGGAGCTCTTCTGACATTCAATGAAATTCATGTCATCGACATGGACTGTAGTGATAACAAAGTCAAATTCTAACTCCTTTACAAAAATATATGGGCGGATAGGATCATTAACATATCTTTTTTTTTTAATCAAGTATTCACTAAGGTGATTATATCATATACATCACAATTGTTTTTACCCGTACAAGGATCTTTGTAGCTTTTCAAATTTAAACTACAATGTGATCATTGACAAGCTTTCGACACTTTAAATCCTTCAGTAATTTTCATATATATATATATATATATAAAGTGATTCAAGGTTTATGTATTCCAGTTGCGAAATAAATTAAACAGCATGTAAGCAGCAAGGCTTTTTTATTTCCTTAAAGACCACCATATTGTAATGTGGCAGTGTCTGGCTTCTTCACCATCTATATATACACACACAACCACACACATAAAGACAAGCCTTCGACTTTTAGCACACAAACCCAATGGAACTTGCAAAAAGAAGCAGGATTTTAGAGATCGCAACTAGAACATGGATTCGATTGGTGATATTCTACTTTAACTCTAAGTTAAATTATCAAAGTTTATTTATTTTGCTATTGCTCCTCACATGCTTTCCTTACAAATTGGGAAAGAGATTTAATTTAAGTTCAATGTTAAGCCCAATAACAAAAAAAAGTCAATAATCTTTTATTCACTAATATTTCTTTCTAATAAAAACCATGCTCCCTCTTATATAGGTCACTCAAGGCAGGATAATGTTAGTAGAATTCATCGTCATCAAGGTGAATTTGGCACTTAGTGTGGAATGGGATAGGGTTTACCCCATCTTTCTTTCTCAATTGAACTAAAAAGTAAACCCTGCTGAAGAGTTCGTTTGTCTACTAGTCTCAGAAAATGGGTCATACCAATCAACCTTCGCACCTTCCCTTCCTTGTGGTTTAATCGAAGATAGGGGACCAAGAGCAGGAGGTCTTCAAGGGTCTCTAGTCGATTCTTGACCAAAGACTAGTGGGCCTTGGACTCTATGTGTAGTCTCTAGACAATGGATTTCTTCGACGTGTGTATCCTACTCCCATCTCAAAACCCAGTCCTAGAAAAGCTGAAGGCCTTCTTTGCTTTATGCATTAAGTAGGACTCATATGATTCATCTTTCTCGACAAACACAATCTTTTCAATTAATTTTCTATACTAGAATTAAAGATGATACCTTGTTCAATGAAATAAATTTCTTTTTATTTAATTAATTCCTTACATGTGTATTTTGATGTTTATATTTCTTATTTTACATGTTTAGTTGTATATTATTAAATCTTTCCACCAATTTTAATATGTATTATTGATCGTTAATGTTAATACTTGACTTAATCTATATTTGGAATAATAAAGTTTATATGTGATTGTTATTTATTATGTGTCTTTCATTAAATTTTTTACAAAGAATGTTTAGAAAAATTTAAACTCTTTATTATTCAATATTATTTACATGGAATGCTTAGATATCACACTATTAAGAGGAAAAAGAACTTACATAAAATTAATTTTAATTAGGTTCAACTGTTATTTTCATGAATTGACAAATTGATTTCGAGTTATCACTCTAAAACTAGAAATTCATTGATGATTAGATAATTATTGAGTTGGACTGTGGTAGATTCTGAAACCATGATAACTTTAATCTCTTGAATTCTCATGTTAATTTACTCGCTTTTAATTTTACTTGCATCTTTAGTTTAAATTTATCCAAACAAAATATTTACTTTTCAACTAGGATAGAGTTATAATTAGCTTAGATTAGATTTAACTTTCTTAAAATTGACAATTTATGTGGGTTCAACCTTGTTATTCTTAGTCTATATTCTACCAGACTCATGCGCTTAAGAGAATATTAAAATCTGCACAACACCATTTGCTTTTTTGTAAGGATTTTCTCATTTCATTTAAGCATCATTTACAGAAAGACCTTGATCTTTTATTTTTCTTTTCTTTGGAACAATTTCTTTTGAACTAAATAGTCTATGACGCTTCAAGCATGCCATAGATAATTCATTAGCAACACCTTTTCATAACTTACTCTTTAGGAACAATGACCTTACCGTGGACATTAGTGGTTAGTATAAATCACTCGGTTACTTTTGCAACACATCTGTAAATGCATTTGGTAGTTGATTTGCCATCTACCGCAAATGAATAATCCCATGCACTTTATTTTAACTCTGAGAGGTGTAGATCTAGATAAGACATATGATTCTCTTTCCATTTAGGATCATGCCTAACCTTATAGGGTGCTTTTTTCTATCCCAATGGAAGAAAAGTTATTTTATCAATATAACAATCCGCAAAATTTATGATAAACAAATTATTAGCCTGTGACTCAAGATATATGATAATAGATGGTAAGTCAAAACCTCTATAAATTCTCAAACAACACATCTTAGTACGTTGTAGTGTTGCAATCATCACTTGTACAAATGCAACCAAAGGTGCATCCATGGGATATATAAGGTTAATTCCCCAATACTAATTGCAATCAGGAATGTTGATAATAAATAGTAGAACTAAGACAGATTAATGTTGCACATGCAGAAACAGGTAATTGAAGATTGTGTAATAATAAAGCTCTAATAATTATCTATAGACATTTGATGAGGGATTCTACTAATCTATTTTGAGTATGAACACAAGGTACTGGATGCTATATATCAATCCCAACTAGCATACAATAGTCATTAAAATTTTAAGAAGTAAACTCACTAGCATTTTTAATTGTACAGCTTTGATTAGATGATAAAAAATTGTTCACACAACTTGATAATCATACATATATCATGTAGAAGTATCAATCAAAACTATAAAATAACAAAATGAACCACCTGATGGGTGAATGGGTCCACAAATATGTTCTTGAATTCTTTGAAAGAACGATGGAGATTCAAAACTAATTCTACTAATTGATGATCTAACCATTAATTTACCTTGTGAATATGCAGTGTAACTATTCACATTGGATAATATACTTTTTAAATTCTTCGGTGGGTGTCCATGAAAATTTTTAATAATCCTACACATCATTATAGGTTCAGTGTGACCAAGACGATCATGTCAAAGAATAAAAGCTTTTGTATCACATAACTTTTATTTTATGATTGCATAGCTTTCTATTAATTTTATTTTCGTATAATATAAGCTACATGAGAGAACTAAAAGTATCTCTAATATACATTTTTTGCCAGAGACATTTGATATAATGTAGAAATATTTTGCATTATTCTCATTTATTGTCTCAATATGAAAACCATTATGATGAATATCTTTGAACCTAAGATTTTTTCTGCTCTTGAGTGAATATACAGCGTCATGCGTGCAGAATTCTGTACTATTCACTAATATGTATACAGCTCTTCGAGAGTCGTCAATAAGCCCAACAGGACCTGATATCTTATTCACCTTAGCTTCAATCAATGTTAGAGTCAGGTAATATTTCGTATCTTGAAGGATTATATGCGTATTATACAGAAATAAGCAATTTAGAAATAATGCTCTAACAATTAGAAATAAGCAAAATGCTCCATGTTAAGCTACTACAGAAAGGTGACGCGTCAATCTAAAGTATTAAGGAAAATCTACATATTTTACAACATGCTAACATCATACAGATATTGAATCTGTAAACTTTTGCTGCCACAAAATGAAGACTATAGAAAAACAAGAAAATTCACACCACAGTCGGCCCCACGTAACGATCTAATTTATACTCACTCAAACGGAAGCTTAGCCTTCTCACTGCCATGATCTTCAAAGAGGATTCCTCGTGGGCACACTATTGTTGTCATTCCAATATGTACAATTGCCATTGCATTAACAGAAGTTTCAGAAGATTTCTGTCATCATCCACTACAAGATGATATGAGATTGAAATAATCCCAAAACTCTCCAAAGCAGCAAAGTGAAAATGGAAAGCTCAAATGAGAGACCCCAAACCAGTTACCATATCCTGCTGTCCATCATCTCAAATTTTTTAGCAACTGCACACTGCTTTCTGCCTCCATAAACTTCAATTAATGACCGCATGGCCTTTGATATCATCTCTTTCTTTTGATTCCCAACAGAATTATTTTCATTTTCAAGATGAGTAGGTGACTCTCCCAGTGACGAGCATAGCTCCTTAAACCATTCCTCAAGAAAAGAGGATTTCTATATGGTACAAAATAGGAGAATAAGCCAAAAACGGGAGAAAACTTAAACCTATGAATAAGATAAGATCTTTTGGGCTCTACTAGCAGCTATAGTCAGGAAGGTTCAGTGATAACTTATGAAATCTCACAAATAATAGAAAGTAATATTAAGCATATATTTGAAACATTAAATAAAACAGAAATGTAAATGATTCCTTTTCCCTTTACAATATAGTGAAAAATAGCATAGGAAGAATGAATAACAGAAAAATAAGGAATATAAGTAACTCATCCTATTGATCAGTCTAACATGTCAAATTCTCTAAAATAGGACTGCGCATGGCAAGATAAATTTCATAGCAATTTAGCAATAGTATTTGCAAATGATAAGCACTTACTTTCACCAGGAAATCTTTCAGAGGTTGATGATTAGAGCTCAAGCAAGGCTAAGAACATGTAACATGGTTGAGGTCAACTGTAACAGGAAAAGGTCAAAGAAATAAGAGCCCAGAAAAGAAAGGACAAGAACTGAACCACAATTGCAATTGTTTTAACAGTGTGATACAAAAGCAAAGGGTATTTGATAAACTGGGAATAAAAAAATTGACTCGCAACTAAGAATACTTAGAATATTTACACACAAGAAAATAAAATGCTTATGCAACAGAAACAATTATTCATCTAATCAATCAATATATGAAAATTACTTTTCTGATCACTAGTACCATAAGCCAAAATTTGTATTGAGAAATGGCATATATTTCAGAAATAAATGAAGTGAGCTCATAAAGCTATTACTTAGGTTGGATCAAAAACTGGGGATTAATAAATACCCAAGAAGTGTGCAAGAGTGACGCCAATAGAGAGTTAAAAAAAACAATAAAATAAAAAGATCAAGTGAGTAAGAATGATGAGAGAGAGAGAAGTAAAAAAAAAAAAAAAAACCTGCCAGGAAGAATAAGAGAATCCAAATGCAATCTTATAGTATTCCACCACATTGTTGAACATGGTTGAGATAATTTATAATGTTCCTGAAAATTGAGTAAAGCATTCCATGCACTCATTAACACTCTATAAGCATTCACGTTAAAAGTTCTGTTTAATCTACATCTGAATTTCATTTTGTCTATATTTCAATTTCAGTATCTTTTTTGTATCTTCCAAACATGATAAGATGGAAAATTTAGGACATCAGGCCACAACACTGCCGAGAAACATATGATCTAGGAGCTTCACCTGTTTCTGAAGTGCAACTCTATATTTGAAACTTGATGGTGCTGAAAGATGGTCTGCACCTAAATTCTCCAGAATATGCTCCAGCCCTTGGACGACATCAGAGAATGATTTCCCATAATCTGCAGAAAACAGATAATAAGAACAAAATGAAACACTAAAGCCTGAGAGCAAAATCCACAAGCAGTATGCACAACTACTAATTCACAAAGAATTTTATCAACTACTGCAAAAGTTGCATTTATGTGAGACTAAGGTGAATGATGTTGATGATTGTAGAAGTCATTGTCTGGTTGTCAAGGCAGTCAAAACCAAAATTAACTTTAATCATAATAACTGGAAAAGGAACCATCCTACTACCAACCAGAAACTGATGATGGCACAGCCAATGCAGCAGCAGCCTGTATCCTGATCTTAAAATTGGAGGAATCACGCAATAGTAATAAAAGAATGCTAAAAACAGATGGAGCCCTGCCAAAAAATTTCATATGAAAAATTATTGATATATCAATATTGCAAAGACGTAAGTAGCATGACAAGTTGAAAAAGAAGAATATCCAGATTAAGTAAACATAGAACAAGCCAGATACAGATGATATGCAACAAAAAACTAAGATAGAAAAACAAATGACTTAGGATTTAGAATGAAGTAGCACAAAGAACATATTTTCAATGAAGAGTCAAAGACTGAAGAGAATACCACTAACATGCGTTGTTAAGCCTAACTCAGTTTTAAGTAGATCCAGGAATTGAGAGATAAATCAGAGGGGGGGAAAAAACCTTAGAAGTTTTGGGACAAAAATTACCACAGCTGAAGGCATCAATTTAGTTTGATGCTGGTCATTTCTTTTACATACCCATAGGTATATAGATATGAACGAAGGAGTCACAAGCTTCTGATAGTGTCCAACACATGAAAAAGCTCCCAAAATTATAAGACATTAGATGACATGGAATAGAAGAAAAGCCATCTCACTGCAACTAAACATTCACAGGTGAAAACTTTAAGACCCAATTTATCAAAAGATAAAGAGTGAAATGCAATAAAGAGAACAATTAATTCAGGAAATTCAAATATTTCCCACTTAAGCATTTTGCCAAACATAAAGTATTAATCTGTGCAAATTGCATAGACTACAGAATGCATATCTCAAACATAACAAATACCAGTTTGGTTGGATACTTTTATCTTATTGTTGCATAAGCATCCATTAAGAATAAAGCCAAAAATATAAATAACGGAGCAAATACCCAAGTTTCAGCCAAGCAAAGAGAAATATAAGCCATACCAATCCATGTCTTCCAGGTTTATTGTCTCATTTAGAAATAGATTGCTCAATGCATGACAAACATTCCATTGCACCTGTCATATGTACATTCATACTTATGAAGATAACACACAGGAATATGATGTGACTACATAACCACTCAAATCTAATAAGCACCATTGTTTCATAATAAAAAAATAGAAAGCGATACCTTAACATTTCCAGTTGTGACACAAGAAACAAGTGCTTGCACTATTCTCTCCAGCCAACGTGAATCTCCCAAAGATGCTGGATGGTTTGAACTCGTATAATTAACAAACCTGGAAAGATTTCCAAGACCCCTCACAGCATTTGATTTGATCTAAAAGTTAAGTGAGGAAAATTAGAGGGGAATGAAAGCAGAGACTTGGGTTAATAAACAATCATAGCATTTGTATCAAATTTACCACTAACAAAATGTAAGAGGTCAAAAAATCCCATATGCATGGAAAAGCAATGGAATTTTTCAGAGAATAGATTAAAAATCATTTATTTCGTGATTTTGATACAGGGCAATTAGGATGAAATAAAATTGTGTCCCAAAAGAGTAACAGCTAAAGCTAGCACAACGTTTTCTACTAGGGTGATTTCCAGAAATTTACAGTATTCATACAGAAAAGCAATTTATGCTAATCAACTTTAAAGCTTAAGTGCACAATGCATCTCAGAACTAATATACAATATTTAAGGTTAGAAGCAGCTCAGACAATTGAAGAGATATAGAGAACCAGAGAGAAAAAGTGGTCAACAATATATCCAACAACATTAATAACAAACAACGAATAAAAAAAAAAAGCGGAGGCCTTGCCATTTAGCATGTTTACCTTGTCTCCATCTTTTGTTAAATTCAAAGCACACTCAGTTAGCGATGCCATCAAATAGGAGTTCGCATTTGAGTCTAAACCAAAAATAATAATAGTTAGCAAATTAAAACCTACGATATTTTCAAAACATGTTAAATTTGAACTACAATCTAGTATCTTGAAGCCCACCTGTAGATGGTTTAAAGGCAAAATCATCTATACAGTGACGAAGAGAATCACATATGTTTGCCAAAGCCCAGGAGGCTGTAATGCGCACCTGGGATAACAGAGATTCAAACTGATGATAACTTGCAAAGAAAAAGGTATAAAAGATAACTTCATGAAAAGAAAATAAAAATGAAACTGAAAGTGTATTAAAGAAGTACCGAGACTAAGGGATCATGGGTGTTAATCTCAACAGCATGGATAAACTTGTCAATGATCTCTGCACTATAGATTTAAGTTTGTTCTCAGTTGATTCTAATTTTCACGTACAATTTCTCTATGGCTAAATCATTTAATGATGTTCAAGAATCACCTCTGGGAAACTTGTGGAAAACATGAAATGACACCAATGGCACGACAAGCAGCCGACCTAACCGAAGGAACCTCATCATGTAAAGCTGAATCAATCTTTGGATAAAAATTTAAAAAAAAAATGCATAAACCCCAATTAGAAAAAAGAAATGTTCGATTGTCCATGCCAAAGGAAACCAAACTTAAATTTAAGTCAACATCAATCACTTACCAAAGAGGATATAATGAACTCCTGTGTCTCTTTCAGAAGAGAGAAGAATACAGGAGAAGTAATACCCGCAAAACAAGTAACTGCTGCAGTTCTCACCTTGAAGAGATAAAAGTGTACTTAGAGCCATATCTCGGCGGGCAAAAAAAGAGAAGCATCAATCTCAATATCAGGAAAAATTACTAGATTGAGCACTCACTGAGCACCAGCTATCCAATCCCCACCAGATTTAATATGCATTCTAAGCTTCTTAACAACAGCAATAATAATTATATAAACCCATAGAAATGACATTTCTTATCAGAGATGACAAGCCAGCAAAAAAGAATAGTATAATTCTCACTCTAAATTTTAGAATTGGATCTAGACTTGAAGACTTAAAATAGTCATCATAAAAAGTCCACAAAGCTATTCTAACGTATGAGGAGAAATATATTGCTTCAGCAAGGAAAAAAAAACCCTAACCAACCATCGAAGAAATATGCTGTAAAATAAGTGGCATATGCTTCTCAATCATCTCAGACCACTGCTCACTGCCTGACTGAAAGGCTTTTGCTGATTCTTTTATATCTTCTGAACTCTCCTGCTCATATAGTGGAGCTGATGATACCTTCTTTATTCTTATGCAATCAGAAGTAAAGGGGGTATCCACTAATTTATCATCTAGAAGATCCTCAGTTCCTTTAAATCCAGATATTGCCCGAAGAGATTCATCCAAGACCTGGAAAAAGACATTAAAAGCTATAAGTGTAACATCATATTAATAAGAAGAAGAAAAAAGGGCATCAACAATAATAACGAGAGCAATAATTCCTACAAACATCTGCATGAGAAGGGAGTAGTACAACTATTGCATATTTTACATATTCCAAATGAGGATTATTAGATGGAAAGGGTTATTTTATGCGCCCCAATATCTTCAAAACCAAGCTCTGAGACAATAAATGAATCCACGGAGAACATGTAGTTGAAAAACAAAACCCTAGGCAGAATGGCATTAAGAATAAGAAACCAATAAAAAACAGAAGAAAAGAAACACAATAATCATGGCGAGTGTAACTACTGAACACCAAAATCTAAAATCCTATAAGCCATATATGATGAACATTCTCAAAGTTGCCGTTAGACATAACAACTTTTGATATTCAAATTAGAACCACTAACATTGTATTTTATTGACTCAACTCAGAACAGATAAGACAATCATGAGATCAAAACTTGAGAATGTGCAACATCCAAGCATAAAACAGGTTTAAATCCAATTTGGTTACAGAGGCATTAGCACAATAGATTATTCGTGCATTTGGCACACCACTGCATTAACACTGTATTAGTTGTATTGCATTATGATGTATTGTATTACACTGCATTGCATTAAGTTGTAATGCAATAGTGTGTTTGGTGTAGTATGGACTGCATTTTATAAAACAATATTATTTTACATTAATGTTAAAAATAAATTAATATTATTTAAACTTATTAATATTGTAGGGTTCTCTTATTAATTTTTGAAATTAAGTATTAAATAATTATATTTTTATATAAATTTTCATGATATAAAAATGATTTAATAATATACTATTATTAAATAACAAAATATTATAATTATTAATAATATCATATTATAATATAATTTATTTGTATATATTAGTTATTATAATATAGTATAATCATATTATAATGAAGTATAATTTAATATTATATTACAAAAATATGATAATATTATATTATAAAAATATAATAGTAAATTATGAATTTATTTTTGTTTATTAATGTCAAATATAATTGTTTAATTTAAATTTTTTTTTAAATTTAGTATTTTAATAAATAATAAATGATTAAATAAATTAAAATACTTTTAACATATTTAAAGTAAAATAAATAAAATGATTTTTGTAATGAAAGTAAAATAATGTATTATCATTTATTTATTAAATATTGAGATTTATTACTATCTTATATTATTATTTAAATTAATTTTTAAAATTTTAAATATAAATATAAATTAATATTTAATAGATTTAAATTTATTATAATTTATTAAATAATAAAAGTCAAATGATTATATTTAAAATATGAACAATGCTTTAATATAAGACAGCCTAAGCCCTATCCCCATAGGTTTATTTTATACATCTTTCATTGTACTAGCACCTTTTAATGCTGTGTCATGCAACCAAAAATTGCAATCAAACATTGGTTAGTATAAGAATAGTGTATTAATGTAATGCAAGCTGCCAATAGCACCCTACGTTGCTGCTACCTTTTTAGGCAGACAAAGGTAAAAAATTCAAGCTCATTTGACATATCTAACCAATGACAGTGTAAACCTTGAAGATGGAAAGACATCTTTCATAATAAAACCAGAAGACCCAGAGTAATTTTGTCCCTCTGGACATTTATAAAAAGAAATTTAAAGCCAAAGAAACAAAGGTAGAACTAAAAGACAGTACCTTGATAGCAGCTGTAACTACTTTTTCCCCAATAAACCCAGCAGTGTTTCCAACATGTCCCTTCCATGTCTTTGCAGGAACTTCTGGAGAAACTGCTTTTAAAATTTTGAAAACAATGGTGGATAGTTGTTGCCAATATGATGACATTATGTTTGGGTAATTGTGTGAAACTGCTCTGAGGGCCTGCACCACATAATTTTGTAATTCATATAATGAACATATTTTTTTGTATTTCATAATTATCGATATATGTACAACAAGTTTTGTGAGATATACTTTTGGGAATGAAAAGAACTGCAGATCTAGGAAGGATATTTAAGTTTACCTCCCTTGTCATGCATGCATACAGAAACTTCTACTTTAGCAAGCACATTCAACCAAAATTTTGTGAAACTCAACCAATGATGTATAAAGGATCATCATGGCTGCCATTGTACAAGGCTATTGATTTTCAAAAGCAGAAGAGACTACATCAACCGTACCTCATCACAGAAATTAAGCAAAACATGTTAAATATCTCTAGATTAATAGAAAGATTACCTGAAGAGACTCAAAACATATTACTGGACTTGCTAGTCGTTCTGAACAATGAAGTAATGTAAAGAGAACACCTGACTTCTTGTCAACCTCAACAGAACCTGAAAAATACTTCAAGCTTTTCATAAATAGCACTATGTTAATACATGAATTTATAGAAGCATTGAAACCACAAGGGCAGGTAGCAACAACAGAACATAAGACCACATAATATGTATAGTCCACTTCTAATAAGGGGTCCCTTACTTTAATATGGTAAGGACCAACCCAAAAAGCTGAAAAACACAAATTTCAATACATTATAGGACAAAATACAGTACATTGGAGTGCATGTTTTTCTTGTCATTTGGTTCATCCGTTTAATAAAGTAAAAGATCCCTTATTGAAAAATTTTATATATATATATATAGGTTTGTAATCTTCCTACAAATAATCTATGATGTAGGGATTTAAAGGATCGAGTTTGAAAGGTTGAATGGCTTTCTGGTTATTTTCTTCTAGGGTTTCAAAATGAAAATTTATGATAGAGTGGGTGAAAGAAGAAGAGGGAGCCTCCATATTAGTAGCTTGTTTATCAAACTGAGTTATATTTTGGTCAGAACAAGTTTATATGCTGATAAAAGTTATATTTATTTATATAATAGAATACAAAAGACTAAAAAAAAAGGGAAATTCTATAAGCTATGTTTTCTATGAGCTACATAATCAATTTACTTTCTATATTCTCTAGATAAAGAGACTTTATTGCTAGAGAAGAGATTGCAAGACTCGATGATCCATACTCCTACTGAGGAGTCCCGTTTATAGACACTAAGGGAGTCTCCATTCACTATTTACATTATTACACCTTATCTTTATCGAATCTTACTTTATGACTCACCACTCCTTTACCGTGCATACTTATCACTAAAGAATATTACTTTACAAAGACAAAAATGTCGCATGCTTTATTATAGCTAATAAATAAGTGACAAGAGTGTCCATAGTCCTAGACTGCCCTGACTACAGGCCTTAATATCCAGGAGGATACACAATAAATTTCTTTGACTAGTGATAAGCCCAAAACAAACGGCTCTTTCTTGGCCTACTAACCGGGTGCCACACTGTTCAGAGAAATCTTTTCTATGTATCTCATAGCCAAATAACCTAATTTAGAACAGGCTTCTTTTAATTTCCTATAATATTTCTAAAGATTAAAAGAAGCCTGTTCAGAGAAATGTTTTAACACACACACACACAACCACATAACTTAGTCTAATAAACAAGCTACTAACATGGAGGCTCCCTCTTCTTCTTCCACCCATTCCCCTATCATAAATTTTCGCAACAAAGGGAAGCAATAGTGGACCCTACTAGCCGAAGCAATGGCGGATTAGCTAATAAATAAGTGACAAGTGTGTAAGTCACATGTATCATGTGTAGTGAGTTGTAAAGTAATATTCCTTTCTAATGAGGAAGCCCTCATTTTACGACTAAGCTAAAAGACGGAAAAAAACTATTCTCAAACTGCTAAAGGACAAAAAACATTATGTATTTTTTCTGTTTTTTAGTCTGGTACTTCATTTTAACAAAATGGGGAATCCTTTACTGGGATTATTTTATGTGATGAGCGTATTAATCGCTTCATCCACACAAGATTAATCAATACCAAGCAAACTTAAGAAAGCAAATAACATATATGTAGGGGCGGTAAACCCACCCCCACTAACCACCATAATCCCCCTTTCCCGGGGACATGTCAAAGGCCAGTAAGAATTACAGGAAAACTAAATGACTTAATAGAAATTTTATCGATTTCTATGTATATTTTATTTGGCCATCTCAGATTAACATATATTTCTTATAGCCAAATGAAGTTTATGGTTTCACCATTATGGCCCCACCATTGGCCTTAATTTTACAGATTTTACTCAAGTTTAAGATTCTCCACAGTGGTGCCCCCCCGTGAAACAAAATCTTGGTTCCACAACTGCAGATATGCATGTATTCACTGCACATTCATGGATCATCTTAATAGAAGGAAATTAAACATAATACCACACCAGATTCTTATGTTCTACAAATAAGCCTATTTAGAGCCATCATAGAACATTTGTCAGGCCCTCACAAAAAAGATAAAAGCATAAGAACCAAACTAGATAAGTTAGCCAAAGAGCAGTACCCATCTAAAAATTCTTAGTTGTTGGAGGGGACCTGAGATTAATTTATCAAAATCTAAACTAATTAACTGAGTTCTTTTAATTATATTACCAAGGTGAAAAGAGTCTATCCGCTGAAAGACACCACATTCACAAGTCCTCAAGTTCAGGATGATGTTGTTTACGGCCCCCAGAAAGTGAAATAAATTCTAATAATAAACATACAAGCGTAGTCGTCATTGTGACCTCTGACCCACCCAACTCCCATCCACAGGCCAGAAAAAAAAAACAAACAAAACAAACAGAGACCCATAAGAATAGTTAAAAGTTCTCAACTAGCACATGGCAGTTGCATTTTGTCTGACAAAGCCATAAAATAGCAAATACAAAGCACAGTGCAAACAATGCTAACCTGCTGATATTTCCTCCAAAAACATTTGTTTCACTTGCACTGGGGCAGGTGAGGTAGATAGAGCTGCTGTTAAGCAGCTAATAGCAGCAACCTGTCAAGAACTATTATTGTGAAACAGAGATCATATATGAAGGCCCGCTTTGTATCTGTTACATGTTACATTTAAAAGCAGAAAGGTAAAGAACTGAGAGACATGTCTTTGGGGTTAATTCAATTGACTAGCATGTTATACTGAGATATAGGCTTAAGACAGATCTTGCTGAATTCTTGAATCTTCATCAAGTTCAGTAGACCAGTAGGGTGATAACATTAAACTCCAATACGTGGCAACAGTGCAGAATAATAATACATATAACCCTGGCTTGCAGGGTAGTATGCAATATTATCCTGCTCTACTACATTACGTCCTCCAAACTTCCCCCTAAAATAGAATTAAATAAAGCAAAACTAACCAAAAGACCAGTTTGATCAGTTTTTAATGGAAATCCTTCTTCGATCCTTGCTCTTAGAGATATGATTACATTCAGCATCAGCTCTCCAGGCATTCTTGAGTATCTGCAGAATAAACATCAAAAGATGGGAAAAGGAAATAATTTAAGTACAAACACAAAAGTTTTCTCATAAGACAGAAAAGGAAAACCATAAAATTACTGGCGGTTGGAAAATAGAAAGCACACAAACCCTGATGTATAGATGATCAGAGCACCCTAATTCTTTCAATTATGGAAAACTGAAGATCTTATGATTATCAAATTGTACGAGAAGAAGGATTCATACGGTGTACATGATATCAGAAGCATGAGAATTTTGAACAAGGATGCCAGCAATCTATCATGAGTTTCACGTTGGATTAAGTATAGAATACCTACATCCATAGAGATTAAAAGCAAATGAAATAGACAAGCATGTGAAAAGTACCGAAGAAGTGTGACAAAAAGCACTAAATGGAACCACTATCCACACTAAACTGACTGAGCCACAGAACATGATATCTTGGAAGTACCATTATGAAGTTGCATTAGTATATGTCCATAGGAACTAGAAAGTGGCATGAAAGATCCACATTTGATAGATTCCTTGTATTCTGCTACCTGCAGAAATACAGTTGAAGGCCCATCCAACATGGCTGCTAAAGTTGAGGCAGATGCCATCCGTGCCTAGGCACCAAAAAGTAAAATGTAAGGTAGAAGCGCCACTCCAGAAAGATCAGAAATGATGACAAGACACACAGAAACAGCAGTAAATGAGAATTATAGTAACAAACAAAAAAAAAAAGTACAAATTACAATTCATGTAGCAATACACAATCAACAAAGTTAATTAAAATAATTATGGGCCCAAATGCCACTCTGGAAACATCAGAAATGATGACAAGACACACAGAGACAGCAGTAAATGAGAACTACAGTAACAAATTAAAAAAGTACAAATTACAATTCATGTGGCAGAAAACAAGCAACAAAGTTAACTACAATAATTATGGACCTAAATAGCATGAAGACAACTAATCTATGTCAAATATTACCCACATAAGAGAACCAGTACCTTTAAACAAGGATCAAACAGCAGGCATGTCATTAGAGTCGCTTCAAACTTCCTACTAATAAGAATAGCAATATAAGATAACCAGAAGGATAAGAAAATTTTGTAAAGGAAAACGAAAAGAGACGAAACATAAAACTAATCATATGGAAGCATAATGTTTCACCTTGGTCTTAACACATCATTAGTCGGCAAAAGAATTGTCCATTGGGTAGTAAATAATTTTGGATCAGCTTGACAAAGATCCTTCACCAAGAAAAAGAAAAGACGCGTATCAATACTAGAATTAGAACAACCAAGAGGGCAACCAAAATATAAACTTGAATTTTGACATTCAGAAACAGCCTAGCTATTATGATATCAGGATAAAACAAACTAACAGAACACAAGAAAGTGGGTCAAAGCATGAAACGTTGATGTTGTGAAGTTACCTGCAAGCAGACAAGTGCAGCCACTCTAACCTTCGAACTTTGACCACTATCAGTGTCTTTAATTGAACCATCGCTGTCACTGTAATCTGAATCTGATGACATGAAATTCATGGTAAAAGAATCATCATCAGAGAAAATCCGATGGTCCTGAGCTTTTGGCTGCTTGATATTTAATCTGTCCTTTTTGCGCAAGTGTGGTGGCCTATATGGAGTACGGTCTATGTTTTTTGGCTCTTCAGAAGGCAAATTAGGGCTCACTTCCTCATGGCCAACTGCTGGAAATGTAAATTGTGGTCTACTAGTAAGGCCATAAACAAAGAACAATCTTAATGCTGTTACAAAACCGGACACCTGCAGTAACATTTTAACTGAGAAAAAGTACAGATAATGGCTGCAAACAGATAAAAATGACAAGACAGGAGATAATGAAACTCGACTAAATGAACTCACATGGTCAGATAGGGAAATTTTCAGATCAGTAAGAACCACATGAAGACAATTCAGGAGAGAGGAATAAAACCTGCTGCAAAGAATCACCGCCATTTCCAAGGTTAAAATTACTTTACATAAATAGATAAAAAGAAGCAATCTTCTGGAGTTGAGTCTCTTTGTTGATTCATACAGAGGAGACAGAAATTTTACCTCGACAACGCACTGTCTTCTCTAAGCACACTTTTAGATGCAATGACATCAATTACTTTTCTAAGAACCTAAACAACAAAATACACACATGGGCATATACTCATAACTGCAGGTTTATATCTACATAAGCAAATGCAAAGGAGTATCCATACCTCAATTGTTGACTGCCAAATGTCAACAGGTAAAGAAGACCCGGCCCGAGAGAATGCTTCACCAAGCATAGTGAAGGAAAGAGCCTGCACTTCCCATAAGCTAGAGTATCTGTGTAACCTCTTCCCACTTTCAGCAGTAGACCTTAGGGTGGCACTTGAGTTATATAGGCAAACAAACTCGGCATGAGAGCATCCAAGGGCGTGGAGAAGGAATTTCACTAAATGAACAATTTCCAAAGGAGAGAATTTCCCCTGATATACATTGGTAAGACATCTGAGAAAAGAAAAAATTTATATCCGAGAGTGTCCCAATCTATTTCAAAGGAATGAGCAATAGAGAGTATGCATACAAAAAATAAAAAATAAATAAAAAGAAAGATAGATTATTTAGAGATGGAACGGGGTATGTACCTTGTAGTCTCCAGGCACTGTATAACAGGCTTGAATCTAGTGGCACTTGATTTAGTAGCAGCCTTAACCAAGAAAAAATTGATAATGCTTTGGAAAGAGTTGAGGATGAGATTAAAGGAAGACGAGTTAAATTCAAATGAAACGCGTTGTAATATGCTGTGAATCTGCAACAGACGAGAACAATAACAGTCAGGAAAAGAAACGAAAAGAAAAGGAAAAGAAAAAGGAAAAGCATACCAAGTGGCAAGTATGTGTAAATGTAAGAGTGGAATCTTCTCCGTCCATGGGAGAAGCATTGGAAACCAATTCCAGCAAAAACAACAAATCGGACGTGACCTGTGTGAAGAACAAAGTTTCAGGATATTTTATAAATTCATAAAAACGTGATCGAGTTGATGAGTGAAGGAATTCAATACCTCGTGAGGAGGGACGTCGGAGGAAGCGTAGACGAGAGAATGTAAATTAGAAAATAGAGCATCGTGAAGAAGTTGGCTAACTGACGGACAACCGCTTAAGCTTGAGGTTTCGTCTCTCACCGTCAGAAATGCTGATCTCCACGATCTAACCGCTGTTGTAGCTGATGATGTTGCCATCATGTTTTGGACTGCAGCCACCACCAAGTCCGACTCCGAGCCTTTTTTCTCTTTGTCTTTTTTTTCTAGACTCAAAAACAACTGCCGCGTTATTTTTCTTTTTTTCTTTATTTGCATCGCTTGTTGAAGGGTTCATTTAATCGGAAATAAGTTAGTAGAAGTTTATTATTATTATTATTATTATTATTATAACAATTATAAGGCAGCTGTTGCAAATTTCCAGCTTATTCAAATTGAGCTTACACTCAAATACCGGACGTTAAAGTATTTAAGGCTCCGATTAGTATAATTTTTTTAAATAAAAGTTATTTAATTAAAATTTTTATCATTAGGGGTTTTACAAATAAAGGTTTTATTTAAAAAAATTTAGTTATTTAATTGTCAATAAGAATTTTTATTCAAAATTATTAAATTAGTTAACAGATAATTTTTTTTAAGTTGTGTTGTGAAAAGAAATAAATAAAATTATTAAATTAGTAAAAAAATATTTTAAATATTTTAATATTTAAAAAAATTCTCTTAAAAACTCAAAATTTAAACTTTTACTAATAGAAATAAAATAACTTATTTATTATCAAAAAATTTACTCCAAAAATCAAACAAAAAAAATTAAAAAATATATATATAATTAAATAAATACTTAAGTCATTAGATAAGTCATAAAAAAAAGACTCCAACTTTATCCTTCCACAATCTTAAAGGTAGTTGCTGGCCCCGATAAGACTAACATTTTCCACCTGGGCGACACCGTTAGTTGATACAGTGTCAGCCACTCAACTAGTTGACGTGGCCATACTTGGGACTCCACCATTGTGACTTGGTCGCATCTAGCACATTGTTACTGCGAAGTTTGAAGCAAAAGATGTTATATTCATCTGAAAAGAGTTGATGATTAGTGAATGGATATTAAACTATTTAATTTCATCTATTCATTATTTTGATAATAATTACTGCTCCCATAAGACCAACAATTATTATTATTATTATTATTATTATTATTATTATTATTATTATTATTATTATTATTATTATTATTATACAGCAACAATGATGATGATGACAACGACTATTACGACAATAATAACACCACTAACACAACAACAACAATAACAATAATTATCATCATTATCACTGATGATTAGTAGCGGCAAGCAAAAATAATAACTAAAAGTGAACGGCAACAGTGATGATAGCAAGATAGTGAACAGTAGCGACATGATACTAGCGAGAAGTAACACAATGATCAATTTGTGCACAATGCTCATATGATTTTTTTTTTGTTTTTTATTTTTATTTTTTAAATATTTAAAGGAAGGAAAAAATGGAAATTATTAGAATTGAATGGGGGCAGTATGGTCAATCTTAGGAATAATATTCTATCTCCCAACACCCCTTAGGAATCAGAACTCTTAGGAATTATTCTCAAATTCATGTGGGGCTACTAACTTGATTCTCATTTCCCCTTTTATTTTAGAAATAATCATGTTAATGAATCTTATTTTCTTATTCTCATTCTCAATTAGTATACACATTACGGTACAATTTTGATAAATTAATATTCAATAAATTGATAATTGAAATTAAATATAGTTTTTGACAGCCACGACTTGAGGCCAATGTGAAAAATTAATAATTCAATATATTTATAAGATAGTAATTTTTTTAAAAAAATCCTATTTTCCTATAAGTCCCATTTGGTACATAGATTAATTATTACCTATTTTGAAACAAAATCTACATGATATGTCACGAATGCCATTTGTAAAAGAAGTTATTAGTTGTTGTTTACTACTTGTTGAATTGATTTGGAGTTGGATCTCATCTATAAGTATTTTTTTAACGCATAATTCAGTTTTGCATTATCATTTTGCAACAAGCTTGAGACGAGAAATATATGTCAACTTTAAATATATGTCATCTTTAATACAGAAAAATAAGAATTTTACAATAATCTAATTACACTAATGTAAGGTTTCGTTAAGATTGCTTTTGAAAAGGTTAAGTGCCTGTTTGGTATGGTTTATTTTATGGTTATAAGTGCTTATTTAATTTCCTAAGCTCTTATTATAATTTTTTTTTGTTTGGTTGTTTTTCTAATAGAGCTTTTGAAGCTTAAATAAATTATTTTATCTCTACTAACAAAAGCTTAAATTTTAGGCTTTTTGGAGTAAAGGTTGAAAAGCTTCTTTTAAAGGTTAAAATATCTTCTACATATTTGACAATATTATTTTATTCTTTTCATAACACAACTTTAAAAGCCCTACGTATTAAAGTAATTTCATAAATTTTTAATAAAAACTCTTATTGACAACTAAACAACTAAAATTTTTTGGGTAAAAACTATATTTATAAAAGTTTTACTTAAATAAGCTATACTTGAAAAGCTGTACCAAACAGAGTATAAAAGTGATTTTAAAAATTTAAAAGCTAATTTTAGTGTTTGGTAAAAAAAATTAAAATCACATTTGTCAAAATCAACCTCTCTATTTTTAAAAGTAGAGAATAAGTAAATTTTAGATTCTGATTTTGAAAATTAATTTTATCCTTTAATATAATTCCATAAATATCCTAAAAATTATTACCTAAACCCAAAATTACCCTTATTCAAATTGGAATCAAAATCGATATTATAATAAATTTTTATTATAATTCATCAATATAAATTTACTAATATCAATTTGTTGGTCAAATTATTATTAAATTTGTTTCACTATATTATAAATTTAATTATCAATTTTTTAAGACAAAAATAAAAAATAAAATCAATATATTATAAATTTTTTTAGTTAAAATTATTATAATACACAATTAAAAATATTGTATGTACATGTTTTGATATGTATAAGTAAATTTTATCATACATTATATGTATTTTAATTATTTATTTCTCTTAGCAGTTTAACAATAAAATTTACCAAATGTTCATAATTGTTTTCAAAACTCACCGTATTTTTTAAAATAAAATTTACCAAACACTTAACTAATTTTCTTCACAGTTAATTATTTCTACAATATAGCTAACAACAACTATTTTAAAAGTTATAACATTCCAAAATTGGCCCTAAGACAATTACTATTCAAATAAAACATAATAAATACTAAGTCAACCTAAAAAAATACTATAAATCTAATCATATTCTCAAAATATAAGGAATTTCTTCATAAATCAATAATTATTAATTTATTGATATATTAATATTCACCGAATTAATAGATTTTTCATACTATCCATGCTATTAATTTGTCAAAGTTGTTGTAATTATCTATGCGACAATTGATTGATTTAATGAGGGATTTACACCAAATATGTGAAATATGGAGTCTTACCTTGGCATATAGGTACTATTGGGTCCCTAACAATAACTCTATACCTCAAATGTCAAGAATATAATATAATATTAGGGATGACAAAACATTAGTTTCAGGTTGAGTTTGGTTGAACCGAAGACCGACCCAGATTGTTTCAGCAAATGCTAAAACAATATTTTGATATCCGAGTTTTCCACACACGGACCAGGTTAAGCCCAACACCCTTGAGCCATAGGTTTTTTATCCGGGCTTTAGCTGCCCCAGATAATTGAATTAAAAGAAATGTATCACTAATTTTAAATAAATGATAAATAAAAATTCTTTTATGGTGCGTTTACTAAACTGGAATCGGAATGAAATTTAATCGGAATGAAATTTAATCGGAATGGAATCGGAATGGAAATGGAAATAAGGAATGGGAATCGAAATAAGTTGTTTCTTTACTTGAACTATAGGAATCGAAATCGGAATGAAATTTGGATTCTTTATTAATGTGTTTACTTTGTCTTGGAATCGGAATCGGAATGAATTTGATTGTAATAAATTACCAAAAAGTACTTAATGAATTATTTTCATAATCATTAATTTATATTTTAATTATAGTGATTACTTATTCAAAAAATTTATTATTATTAATTATTGTCAATAATATATTGATATATTAATTAATTGTAAAATTAATTAATTAATTATAATAATATACTAATTAATTATAATAATTATATTATTAATTATTGTGATTATTTAGTCAAAATAATGTTTTTATTAATAGTTATTGTTAATAATGTATTAATATAATAATTAATAGTAATTTTTATATTAATTAATTATTATTAATAATAAATGAATTAATTATAATAATAGTAATATATTAATTATTGTGATTATTTAATCAAAAACTATAATTATTAATATATTATTGTTAATAATATATTTATATATTAATTAATAGTAATAATTATATGAATTAATTGATGATAATATACGAATTATATTATAATAATTATATTAATAATTATTATAATAGTAAATTAATTAATTATAATAATAATATATTAATTATTGTGATTAGTTAGTCAAAAACTATAATTATTAATAGTTATCATTAATAATGTTTTAATACAATAACTAGTAGTAATAATTATATTAATTAATTAACAATTGTATTAATAATTATTATAATAGTATATTAATTAATTAATTATAATAATAAAAATATATTAATTATTGTGATTATTTATTCAAAAACTAAAATTATTAACATATTATTGTTAATAATGTATTAATATAATAATTAATGGTAATTTTTATATTAATAATAAATGAATTAATTATAATAATAGTAATATATTAATTATTGTGGTTATTTAATCAAAAACTATAAATATTAATATAGTATTGTTAATAATAAATTTATATATTAATTAATAGTAATAATTATATCAATTAATTGATGATAATATATGAATTAATTATAATAATTATATTAATAATTATTATAAGAATAAATAAATTAATTATAATAATAAAAATATATTAATTATTGTGATTATTTATTAAAAAAATATAATTATTAATGGTTATTGTTAATAATATATTAATATATTAATTAGTTATAATAATTATATTAATTAATTAACTATAATAATATTATACTAATTATAATAATAATATATTAATTATTGTGATTATTTATTCAAAAATTATAATTATTGATAATAATGTATCAATATATTAATTAATTATAATATATTAATTAATTAATTATAATTATATATTAATTAATTACAAATGAGGACAAAATGGGCATTTTTAGTTTTGGGGAGGGGTAAAATGGGGATTCCAGGGAATGGGAGATTGATTCCCACCTCCCCCCATGGGAATCAATCTCCCATTCCTCATTCCCAAATAGTGGTGGGCCCCACGATTCTGATTCCGATTCCTGCTCCATTTTTGCGAAGTAAACGTCATCAATCATTCCGATTCCGGATTCCGATTCCCCAATCCGAAAAGTAAACACACCATTAATCTATTGTCAAAATTCATTCAATCTCTATCCTAAATTTATTCATTCTTTGTCAAAAACTTAAAATAAACAACACAATAATCAATCACATTGAAAAATAAATCTAAGTAACTGTAACATATAAATTGTAACATATCATAAGTTCATAACTATAATACCAATTACCAAGATAACATATGAAAAACTCAAAAATGTCTAACAACTAACAAAATGGTTTATAAAAGTCTTAAAATACTCTCATGTAAAACAAGTAACTAACAAATTCATGTCGTGTTACTTGACACTTGTGGCCTATCGTCATCATCTTAAATTACCATGTGGCTGTGATTGTGGAGCAATTGCAGCAGATATGGCTGTTAAAAAGGTGGTTGCTATGCGAACATGGCTGTAATGTGGAGGTGCGGTGCACGGTGGGTTGTGGAGGATCACGGGTGAGATCTAATAAGTAGGAAAAGGAAAAAAAAAAAAAAAGAATAAGAATAAGAAAATGTTTTTATTAATTTATTATTGGATTGAGATTTAAGGTTTTTTTGTGTGTTTAAAGAGGAGTGAGTGCTTGTGGCCGTTTGGGGTGGCGGCTTGTGTGTGTTATAAGAGTTTAGGGTTTGTAAATAGGTAATGTATTATTTATATCTTCTTTTTATTTAATTTCTTAAATTTATTTATTAAATTTAAAAAAATTAAATAAAAAGAAGATCCAAGCTTCAGGTTTTTTGTGTCATGCCCAAACCCATGTCGGGAAAAACTGAGTACCGAAAATTAATACTAGGAACCAGTTTATTTATTAACACGGGTCAGGTTCTGCAAGGCTGGGTTTGGTCCAATTCCAAGTTGAACGGGTTTTCTTACCACCTCTACTAATAATATGGAGTGAAAATACATAAATATCCTTTTATTTAATACAACTTAAATATTTTAAAATTGTACTACAAACTCCTAAATCAACATTCCTTTACACATGTCTAGTAGTCAAGAAGTATTGCATTTTTACACAAGTATATTTCTTGTAAATTTTTTTATTATGGTAGCAATGAATGACCAATGAGATCATATGTGAAAATTTTATTTATTTTTATTTTTGGTTAATGTTGATGTCAAAATTTGGCTAAGTCGGTTGGTGTCTCGATACTAGACCCCTGAAATCACAAAAACTGATAAGAGGCGATGCAAGTTTTTCCAACATAAATCCTCCGATGCTCAAATCAGCGATCTGTAAATTTAAGGAAAAAGAAAATAATAAATATTTAAGAAAGAGAAATTATATGAGGAAGAAAATCCCTCATACTTTAGATTTCATAGGACTTTTATAAACACCCGCACCCTTTTCAAAGTGTGGCTGTTATTGAGTTGAATGTTCATTTAAATCATGAATTAATGTGATTGTTACAGAGTAGTTATTAAGTTGTACTTATTATATCTGCTCATGATATCAAGAGTTATTTCATACTCGAGGTTGTCTGCTCATTGTCTCTAAAACTACCTCCTGCTCGAGGTCATCTGCTCATGGTCTCCAGAACTACCCCTTGCTTGTGATCGTCTAGTAATGGTATCAAGAACTACCTCTTAAAAACTTATCAACTATCTACTCACTTTTTACTTAGAGAAAATCTGATCACACCCTATTTCATTCTCCAAACAATTACATTCATGACTCCTAATTTCACATTTAATAAACTTCCAGGCTACTCGACCTAGAGACTTATCTAGAGGTCTATAAAATCAAGAAGTCTAGTTTAAGATTTAGAACAAACATTCTAACACCTAAACGCAATTATCAACGATCAACACAATAAATCTTGCTAAAAAATTATATGTCGCTAGACGTTTTTAAGTATAATTCATCATAATTTATAAAAAAAAAAAAAGTACTAAATCAAAGACACTCGGCACTTACGTTTAATAATTATATCTATATGGTCGTAAGCAAAGAAAACACGAACTTAAACTCATAAATATTAATATTATGTTGCCTCGCATGGAATTCCGCAAAAGAAACAAGGTTAATATGCAAGACAATGTCAGGTGCAGGCATTAATCTATTGACTATTTCCAACATCTCGTGGAAGATTCTGATCGATATATAGATTAAGATGAAGCACACCCAATGCAGGGTCATATCTTATCTATAATATAGTTAAAGAAGATCCAACCATAAACCATGCGTCTGGTTAAGAAATGAGTGTGAAGAGACCAACCCTCACCCAAACGCGTTAGATGTGGGCATGGGCATCAACATGGCTCTCATGGCCCACGCTCGCCAAGAATTTGTCATTACTAATCATTTAAATTATGAGCCGACCGCAACATAGATTGCCATTGGTGTACACTGCTCAATTCCCTGGGAGGCAAGGCAACAGGCCATTAAATTTGCGTTGCATTTCTCTTTCCTACGTGCTTTGTGCACGATTGCATGTATGTACATTTTGCATCCATATTGCCTTAATTTGTTTTTAGAGGGTAATCCTACAGTACAGCGGCCGTATCTCATACGGCCGATTTTACTACCTGCATAAAATTAATTTGCTTTTGCTGTAAAAAATTATTTAATAAAAAGATTAAAAAATTGTAAATAATTAACATAAATAGATGTTGAATGATACAGAAAATTTTAATAAATTATATTTTAAATATAGTATAATGAATTTCAAAAAAATTATAAAATAATCACATTCCTAGACTTTTGTTTAAATACCAATATATTGGTTGGTTGTTAAAAATTGATTTCAACCATTTCTAATTTTGGATATGCTTTCTCATATATGAGTTTTAAATTTCCAACTAATTAGTCACAAATTTTGAGTTTCATTTTTCTATTTTTCCAATTAGATTCCAACAATATGGATAAATCTCTATGTTTGGTTAAGCTTTCTCATATATGAGCTCTAAAGTGCTAATTAATTAGGCACCAATTTTGGGTTTCACATTCCTATTTTTTTTTTGGGTCAAATTCTAATATTACAAATAAGTCTTTCATTTTTATTATGCTTTCTCATTTTTTGATTCTAAATGTCCAGCCAATTACCCACTATTTTTTATTTCATATTCCCACTTTTTTTTTTTTCAGATTCCAATATTATACATAAGTCTCTAGTTTTGGCTATACTTTCTCATTTTTTATTTTTAAGGGCCAGTTTGGGAATACTGTAGCTTTTAAAATAATTATTGTTAATTGTGTTGTAGAAATAATCAACTGTGAAAAGAATCAGTTAAGTATTTGGTAAATTTTGTTTTCAAAAGCACTGTGAGTTTTGAAAGTAATTATAGACGTTTGGTAAATTTTACTATTAAACTGCTGAGAGAAATACATGACTAAAACGTACATAATGTAGGATAAAATTTACTTATATATGTAAAAACATATACATACAATATTTTTAATTGTGTATTATAATCATTTAACTAACAATAAAATTTATAATATATTGATTTTATTTTTTGTCTTAAAATAATTGATAATTAAATTTATAATATAGTGAAACAAATTTAATAATAATTCAATCAACAAATTGATATTAATAAATTTAAATTGATGAATTATAATAAAAAATTATTAAAATATTGGTTTTGTTTCCAATATGAATAAGGATAATTTTGGGTTTAGATAATAATTTTAAGTATATTTATATAATTGTATTAAAGAATAAAATTAATTCTCAAAATCAGAATCTAAAAGCTAATTATTGCTTACTTTTCAAAATTAGCTCTAAAAGGGGCTAATTTTGACAAAAGTGATTTTAATTTTTTTTTACCAAACACTAAAATTATCTTTTAAATTTTCAAAATTACTTTTAAGCATTTTAAAAGCAATCTCAAATGGGTTCTAAATCTCCAACTAATTAACCATTAGTTTTGGATTGATGTTCCTATTTTTTCGATTAGATTCCAATAGCATCAAGAAGTCTCTAGTATTGGTTAAACTTTCTCATTTTTGAGTTCTAAAACTCCAACTAATTAATCACTAGTTTTGGGTTTTACATTTCTTTTTTTTTTTCTTCGTCATATTCCAACATCATAGTTAGTCTTTAGTTTAGGTTAAACTTTCTCATTTTTCATTTCCAACATTCTAACTAATTACCCGCCAAATTTGGGTTTTATGTTCCGAATTTTTTGTCGGATTCCAATATTATAAATAAGTCTATATTTTTAGTTATACTTTCTCATTTTTGGGTTCCAAAGCTCCAACTTTCACTTTCTTAATTTTTCATTAGATTCCAACATTATAGATAAGTATCAAGTTTTGGCTAAACTTTTTCATATATGATTTCTAAAGTTCTAACTAATTAACCACCACTTTTGGATTTTGTCAAATTCCAACATTTTATGTTCTAAATTCATTTTTTTATTATTATTATAAAAGTTACAATAATATTGATAAGGTGAAATATATTTGAACCCACTTTTTATTTTGTGAAATATCAAATCTCTACTAAATAATGAAAAAATATTGTTATGATTACAATCTTTTGATCTTCCTTTAAACAACCATAAATATTTAAAGTTACAAAGATTGAAAACTTAATTAATCTATCTATGAGTTTATGATGCTGTTATTTTTTTACGGCATCAATAATATCACAAATGTGACTATTAGATTTACTCAATGGTATACATTATTTTTATGAATAAAAAGTTTTAGTTATCTAAAAATATCATAACCGATTAATAAGCCAATTCCAAACATTACTTAAAATTTAAAAATAAAAAAAGAATTATTATAGAAAACAATCTCTCTTTTTATCTCATTGAAGTGGGCTCTTATCTCTTATGTTCTTTTATGTGAAAGTTAGCTTTTAATAAATTTTAGTATTCAAAAAATTTTTATCCTCTTGCACCATTCATTATTTATGATGAATAAACTTTAATGTTTCATTTCTCATTCAAAAAGTATAGGCGTATAGCACTACTTCTCATTAATTATAAACTCTTTCCACGAAAGCCTATAATAATTGAAAATCCCTCATAGAATCCATTAATTTTATTTGCTATCCTCAATGCAACAATGAAATATGCAAATTGAAAGGTCCTCTCAAGTAATCCAATTTCGCACCACACTTTCTCATCTCAGAGAGCAACGCAACTAATCATACATAAGATAGAGACACAGACTCACAATCACGCATATATAGGACCGTTTGCATTAACATTTAATCTTCTTTTTAACATGAACTCTAATCACATTCTCAGGTGCTGATTAATTATTTAATGATATGTCACACAAAATTTGAAATTAATTGGATGATAGTATGCACCTCAGACTGCAAATAGAGTTCTTAAAAATTACATATCGGCGTACTTTCTTCTTCTGCAATTTTAGGTATGTGATCTTACTATAATTAACAGTGCCTATTCCAAAAGACGCATTTGTCCCTTTGAAAGACATGGCTGCTTTGAACAAATTGTAAGACAGATTGTGAGAAGACAAGTAAGACTTACAAGGGAATGGGATTACTCTTGTATATATTTACATGAGTTTTGTAGAATATTTTTATCAGTTAATTAAAATTGAAAAAACCTATATTTACCTGAAACTGTAATGTTAACAATTACTTTTTAATTATTTAATTTTTTTTCACTATATTAAATGAATGATGGAAATAATTAAGACATTTAAATCCAAGGGTCTACAACAACCCCACTATCAATAATGTAAAAATTTATATAGCATCATAGAGAAATACTTAATCTATTTGTGTTGGAACATTTTTTTTTAAAGATCACTTGACTTGATGAGATTTCTTTAAATTAATTTTACTTATACCTAAGCTTTTGATTTTTATGGATGTTATGTCTATTTTATCATTTTAATTAATTTTACTTATTTATCTTCAAAATCAATCACATTAAGAATTAAATTTTTTTTCCAATTCGTGCAAAATTTTTAACCATATATATTTTTTTTCAAAATAATTTCTTTAATCTCATTACTTCAACTAAAAGTTCATCTTATTATTATTATTATTATTGCTTTTATTATCTATCTTTCTATTACTACAAAATGGTATGAAGAAAATTAACACCGTTGTACCAACATTGATTGAAATGATCTTGACATTTTTAAGAACAGAAAGAGAAAAAAGGTTTGTTTACTTGTTGATTCGTGCTTGCAAATGAATTTATTATGCCCAATTAATTTATGCAATTGACTAAGAAATAAGATGAAATAAAAATAAAGGAAAGGAAAGAAGATAATAGGAGATTGAAATTCAAATCCAATGTTTGGTTTGCTATAGATTTCTATAAATAAAGCTGGTAAGAAATTCCCTTAATCTTTATTCAGATAATTTCATCCTTTAGTATTGTGCTTTCAATATTCATTACAAAAACACAATTACAAAGTTAAACTTTAATGTAATTTAGTCTATTAAATAATTAATTAAACAAATATAAGTTATTTTATTTAGTTGTCTAAATTATTATTTTTTAGCTTAAGTGATATAACAATAATTATCCATAATATTTAATTTGAAATAAAATTATAACTAATAATTTTATGAAGTTATATTTAACTATTATTCTTATTAGCATGGAAGTCAGGTATTTAAGTATATTTTCATGTTATTAAAAAAAAAATCATATTTTCATGTAAATTTGAGGGAATCTTTTGGTAGTTTTCTGGTTTAGTTTGATAAGTTTGATTTTACTTAAAATGAGGGTAGCAGTATGATAATTATCTTTAATATTTGCCTTATTTAAACCATTGCTGTTGGTGGTCCGTTGTACTTGTATATAATAATAATAATTAAAAAAAAATAAAAGATAAAAGGCGGCCGTATTTCTATGAAAAATCTCAAGTGCGCCTTGAATGCCTCCTCTTTCACTCACTCATATGCATCAACTAATCTCAAGGAAAAATAATTGATAAATAAAAAACAGTGCTCCTTAAACACCCAGTTTTAGGGGGAAAGATTCCAGTAGTCTTAAGCATTAACGGGGGGGCCAAGTAGGGGCGCTTCTCAATGACATGACTCCCGTGGCGTGGAACATATTTGTCTCAGCCTTTGGGCGCACAACAAGCATTTACTACGTGGACCTCATCACTCTGACTGCTCCGGTGGGTCATACACGACTGCAGCGGATGGTGATGGGACTCGGAGAAGTGTCCACGTCTTTTGTAATCTTCTGCTAATGCAACCAAACACATACGAATCCGCTAGCGTTTCTGTTTTGTCTGACAAAATTGTAACTAATGGTATTGATATCGAATCATCGATGCCCTTATCCTTTCGTTTTTAGATTTCTTTCAAGCTGAACATACATTAATCAATACTGCATGTTTGGTTTAATTCCTGGTTTACCCTTGCCTATAGCCGCTTAGCGGCAAAAGCAGATTGGCTAATCATAAATGATCAACAGAGACATGCGAGTTACGTTTTCAAACAAAAGGCATGGCAAGCCAAGTATAAAATATGCAAAAGACCTGCCCTATTTTTCTTGAGCGCATTATTTTTTTCGGATCGATTTTTTGAATATGAAGAGCACCACACGAACCACGGCCCATTGGTTTTACCGTTGATTGACACTATATATAGCAGCATCTCCCTCATTATTGAAACGCTTGACTTATGTCGACTTCCTTCCACATACATAAATCAAATTATAAATTGTTTAGCCTCGATCTCGCGTGGCTTGACATAATTACTTAAGGATAAAGGAAATGGAGCAGCAGTGAGCAGACGACCCTACCGTACGTTGGAGTACTGGGGCAGATCTGAGACCAAATCTTGTTCTTAAGCAGCAATACAATTACGATTTACATCACCAACACGAGAATCATTTTGAGACATTAATTAACAAGGAAAAGAAACGGTAAAAATACTTCTACCTTATGTGCACGTATGCAATCATTCTTGTTGCGTCTATTAATCATCCCATCAGTCTGTACTCGCACGCTATTCCCCCTTCTTTTCTGGTTCCTTCCCTCTCTGTTATAGTCACCCAACTGCCTCAAGTCCAGAGCCTTCCTTAATAATTGATAGTTCCGTCGTCCAACTCAAAAAGCATAAAATTAAAATGAGACCACATCCCTCACCACCAACGGCAGTGGCTAAAAATCACAGCCTATCATACCCAGCAGCAGCAGCAGCAGCAGCATCAACATGTGGTCCGGATCATGATACTTGTAAGTGGAAGCCTTACTCCAACTCATCAGATGATTTTGAAGCCAACGCAATACTCATCCTCATAGTCCTCTTCTGTGCTCTTACGTGCGCTCTGGCTCTCAATACTGCCATCCGCTGCTTCTTACGTGACAATAACAATTATGACCAACAACAACGCACCCCCTCCCCCTCCCCCCAAAACCAACATCAGCAGCAAAGAAATAATAATAAGCCAAGTGCTGAGGTAGCAGCAGCTCCCACGCTGGTGGTGTATTCAGCTGGGATCAAATTAACTGGAGCAGAGGCCGAGTGTGTCATTTGCTTGTCCGAATTTGTGGAGGGTGATGTAATTCAGGTTTTGGAAAGGTGTAAGCATGGCTTCCATTTGCAATGCATCCAGAAATGGTTGTATTCCCACTACTCGTGTCCAATTTGCCGATGCAATTGTCACTTTTCACCCCCATCTACCCCACCACCGCAGCAACCGCGCTGATGACTTACTAAAAGTCCAGAGTTATAGAGGAGTCATCTGCCACAGCACTTCTCATTTCTCTAGCGGATCTCCTTAATGGTATAGGTTCTTGAGGTGGTAGAATTTGTTTTTTTGGAACAACTTCTTGTATAGGGCCGGGATTCTCCAACATTGTCGATAATCTAGCGCCTAAGCTTTGCGCTTTCAATTTTTATTTCTCTGTCATTTCTTTATATCTCCAACTGCAGAAGTTATAAATTAAGCATCTCAAACCAGGAAGAGTGCGTGTATCATTTTATATAATTGAGTATATTCTGAATCCTTTCCTGCCGCCCCCAGAGTAAAGCCCAGGGTAATAGTGTCATTGCGTTGTTCACTTATGTCCCTGTTTTTGCTTGTAGGACTGCTGTCTCCTCAAAAGCTGATATTAAGCAGCTCAATCTCTCTTTATGGTTATGCAATTGAATTCCTCCATAAGCACACCTATCTTTTGTGTTGCGTTTTCCGTCCACAGTGCTTATAATTCTGTTGCACGAATGATATGCTTCCTTGCTGTCTTGCTTGTTGGATTAGGTGGCTTCGGTTATATCTGTATATATGCAACGAAATTTTGATAGCGTTGCTTGGTTGGTTGCGCACCCCGGTTCCTACTCCAAGAATTGTCATATATTTAGCTATGTCATTTTTTTATTTTCTCAGGATGATGATTCTTTCTGACTAACTTCTATTACCACTTCTCAGAAACAGCCCAGTTCCTTTAGAATAGTGAATGTTACATCCTTCACACATCGAAATGTAGTGCTGTTAATCTTCTGTTCATGTGTAGTACTACTAACCTTTTGTTCATGAGGCTTGTTCAGTGAACAGAGTGATTCAATGATTGACCCTCCTTTTCATAAAATCTTCATTGGAGAAAGATTTGTACACCTGTGACCTGATTTTCATTTACAAATTAACTCGTCCAGTGCTTACAACGGATTAACGGTCTTCACCAAATTTTTCTTGTTCTGACATAACTCTCTAGGTTATGCCACAATACTTGGTATCTCCAGTGAATGACGTGATTGACAAATTATATGGCATAGCTCAAGCAATTGATTATGACCTCATCTTCGGGCCTTTTACAAGACATTAGATTGAGATGATAGTACGCCTGAAAGCGAGCAATACAACACGGGGGGGGCCCTGTAGCCTGATGATGAAGCTAGTCCAGCTAAAGCGTCTTTGACAAATTATATGGCATAACTTGATTATCAGCGTAATATTAGTGCTGGCTGTATATTTATTTGTAAATACCCAATCTTTAGGATCTGTCATTAGACGTACCATGTACAGAATCTTTTAGCAACCATAAAAATTGGTCTATCTCAACAAATGCGAGAGAACTTTTCCCAAAAAAAAAATTTATCCCTTTTGTTCTCTATTAGTTGATAATAACATCACTTTTCACATTTGATGCATCAAAACGCCCAACATAATGATCTCAGAAAAGATGCAAAAACGGAAGCAAGTGTCTTAAAATGAATGTTGGTGCCTGAAACTGAGCTTGACGGCATCTCAATCAATAAACAGGGGAAAATAATTCGACAAAGAGAAGCCCTACGTTACAATTGATTATAGTTTCTATTTTGGACCTAATTTTTCTTTTTTAGTCGAATTGCCATTGACATTAACTATATCTTCTATCCCAAATGTAAGTAACGCGTCATAATATTTTCAGATTTTTCTATTTTCTCTTTTTTATGTTATAGCATGTTTCCTTCTTTTCCCGTACGAGCTTCACCAGCAGTTTGGTTTGATGGATAAATCTCGTCATGAATCAGTCATGTATGCGTTTGCATCTATGTTTTTTTCCTTTTAACTTCTTAGTTAAATCAGGTTAAAGTGTTTGGAGTTGATGCTACGTATATGCACAACTATATTCTCTTGTTTTAATTAATTTCGTTAAATGATTGTTTCTGCTTAACTTGATAATTTAGTTATTGGATTTATTCAATACTGAAATGCTGCAGATCCTGGAGTGGTAAAAACTAACACGAGGCGAGAATTAATTCCTTCGTTTCCTTCTCTTATGATATTTACCGTACTGAAGCTTCTGGGCCTATTGCAGTTACCTGAAAGTGGGATCAAATCTGCTCTTGATGCAGGCCTTGGCCCTCCAACAGGCTTTCCCTGCTAAAATTGTTATATGTATGCATATAAATTATCAGGTCCATTTTATTTTACTTGCTTTTTCTATAATAACTACGTTACTCTCATGTGAGCTATATGAACATAAATTTGGCTTATCATTTTCAAACTCTGGTTCCCCTTCAATAAAACCCATCCTCATGGAGGAGTGAACGAGTCTTATTAGATGTCTAGCATTTAGAAGTCTCTAAAGTCTAAACTGTCAGTTGAAGTGAAAGTGAATTATTTGCCTGTTCATTTCAGGAAACATCTGAGAGTATATTTTTTCGGACACTGAACTCTTCTGCACTTTTCTATGACTCCAAACTTGCAGGGGAACTTTGGACTATTTCATGCAATAACTTTTTATAAATTCACAGGTGCAGCTTTGTTTGCAAATTGAGATGGGGTGCTTTCCTTGGATGTTTTGCCAATGCAAAGTGGTGAGTGGTAACCATGTTTCATGGCCCCCAAGGGCATAGCCGAGTTAATTGGCAGTGCAATCTGTCGTCCTTCATTTGTGTAAACTTGGGTTCGACCCTTGAGGGTGGGGAAGGGGGTAAAAATTGATTTGGGCTTACCCACCCCTCTTTCCTTTTTTAAAAAAAATCATGTTTCAAGTCTACCAATTAAAATATAACTGTTGATTAGGGGTGGGCACCAACCTGCCCAACCCGTAAAATCAACCCAACTGATATGATTTTTTACAGTATGGATTGGGTTAATAAAATATACAGGTTGGATTGATTTGTTAAATTCCCAACCCCATCAACCTGTATATATAAAAAAATTATTATATAAATTTTGATATTTCTTATAAAAATTTTAAAAAATAAATATAAAAATTTTGAAAGGTTGGATTTGTTGTAAAGATTTTAATATTTATATTTTTTAATTTTTTTAATTAATTAATTTATTTTTATTTACTATTTGATTAAATTATAAAAAATAAACTTATTAAGAGCAGGTGAAATAGAATATATACAAATTAAATCAGATCAAGTTAAGTTGAGATATGTAATAAGTTGGGTGGAATTGAAAATTTTCAATTCATTCTATAAGCGGATAGGGTTGGATTGTATATCAACCCAACCAATACCCACCCCTACTTTCGGTTGATAAAAAGGCGAAGTTGAAGTATTATATTCATATTTGGAGGGGAAAACGGGTCAAGGGAGACATGAGACCCCATTCCTATTGAATAGGGGTGTGTATGTATGTGCTGATCGGCTTGGATATCGGAGCGAAGGGCTAGCATGCCAACGCCCATGCCCATGCCCATGCTCAGTTGCTCACTCTATATATATATATATATATATATATGCAATGAATAAATGCAGAGTTATTACTGTACATGCATATTTCAACAAACATAATAATAATAATAATTGTGGATTTTGGTTGTTAGTTTCTTTGTCGAGAGAAACGCTCCTACGCGATCATTTTACGAGTTTCAATTCCAATTTAGTTCTCAATATCTTTAGATATTATTTAGTAACCAGAAATCCATGGATCCAAGATGATGATTCTTGCACTTGACAATGTGGTTTTGTTCTTGTGGTTATGCAATTTCCTTTACCAGCAATCAGTAATGTCTATGCATCATATGATTTGAGCTGGGGCAATATAAATATTACATGAATGTTACGTTAAATATAGCTCTTTTCGAGAAGAGATGGAAGATATAAGTCAACAAAAATTTTTTAGTCCGTAGTTATATGTCGACCATACGAAGATATGAGTTGGGACTATACATTCATTACATAAGTGGCGTTGGCAAAAATTATGGGAATAAAATTCGAAGAACAAACGAGGGTAAGGGCAAGGGGTTGGGCTGCACGTGAGAAGCACGTGGCTTTGCAGAAGTGGAGGAAAGATTTAATATGCCCAGGGTTTTGGTTATTTAGGGCTCTTCTCTTCTATTTGTGCAAGTGTTAGGCTGGCTGGCTGCTGTGTTGTATGTATGTAGCTAAAAGTCGTATCGTTAAATTAAGATTAGAAATTCAGAATCAGATAAAGAGTGAGAGTGATAGTGAGCTAGTATCAGAAAACGAAGATCAGTGGAAAATTAATTAATAAAATAAAGTAGGGTTGGTTGAGGAAGAGATGTGGCTTGGACATGTGAAGGTGTTATCAATGGGGACATTGGTGAGATACTATTCGAGCTCGAGGAAAGCCGCAGTTAACGTGAGGAAGATAAGCCCAAAAGTGCCTACCCAACACGCATATTCTATAGCTCAATCCTTATACAGTATCATCAAACAACACGGTCCTCTTACCGTCTCCAACACTTGGATTCACGCCAAGGTCATCCCTCACGGTTTTCTTATTTTAATTATTTTTCTTTTAAATTTTCTAATTCGTGTGAGATAGATCATAGATAAGGGTGCGTTGAAAGATAGATAGACGGACAGATATTAGACCAAAATATAGGAATCGCTATGCTCTTTGGTTAGGTTTCCTTCTTATTGATATGACACCTTACAGATTTTGTTGTTGGATCCCTGTCCTGTCCAATTTACATGCTAATTGCTGTATTCTGAAACTGTTAAATAGCATTAGAAAGTTTGTTAGTTCTTAGTGATTTGATTTGGATATTATCTGTGGCTGTGGACCACTCTTGGGATGGTTTGACCTCCAGCAATAAGGGTTGTGTAGTTTTCATGTTCAAGATTTTCTGATAATTAGCCTACAGGTTGTTAAGAATCCAATCCCTTGGTCTATCCTTTTTGTGACAAGCTTTAGACTCGTTCCTGCCTTGATGAAGCTGTCTCCTCCCTATCTGATTGAAATTGATTTAGGATTAGGAACCTATACTCAGGCAAATGACAGGAGGATGTTATTGACATCTTCCGCTTTAATTTGCTATTGCTGTTTCTGAGCCCATTGTTTTGTTGACAGGATGCTGGCATTAGTGGATTGAACAGCAAAACACACATGAAAATAATGCTCAAATGGATGAGGGGGAGGAAGATGTTGAAGTTGTTCTGCACTGGTGTTGGTTCTAACAAGAAATTTTTGCACTCTACTCTTCCTGATGAACCTCAAACTGACCAACTGGAGATTCCTTCTGAAGTTAAACTGCAGGATGAGAAAAGCCCTGCACCCAAAACCGGGAAGAAGCTAAAAGACAATAAGATGAAATGCGGGTGTTAAGTCGAGGAAAACCTTATCTTGTTGTATTGTCTTTTGCCGATGTATTTGGATTTAAGAGTTTCCTTCTTGGCTGGATGCATCTTCACACCTTATTTCTTAGTTGTGTTTGGAATGGCTGTAATGTTGATAATAATATGATATGGGTTTCAGAATGTGGATGCTGGGCTGTTCTCCCAAAGTTTTCTCGCTTTTTTGACATGGTTTAAATGCCCGCCTTGGAGATGCATAATGTTCATTTTTCATGGTTTTGATAGGCCTGCCAAACTGATCAGCAGCATTTTGTGCATTTGAATATGGTTTTGTAGCCTTCAGTGGTTTAGCTTTTAGGAGAAGATTAATAATCTAATGATTTTTAGGCTATGGTAGCATTTTGCACTTATCTTCCAACTTTGGGGGCGGTTTTGATTTAGGACTGAGATTTTTCCGTTTTTTCTCAGACGGAAGTTAGGAGTGGGATTGTGTGTTTTCATTGTTGTGATTTTTTCTCGTTGACTCTGCCACGGATGACTGTTTTACTTCCTTAAATATAAACGCGAATTCCAGCTCCCTTTATTATTATTCCAGAACTACAGAAGAACTTGGATTATCTTATTTGCAATTTTATGTAAACTACGATTGAAATAGCCCATAATATGTGTAACAATTATTTAGTAATGTGCACTAGAGTCACAATGATAATGCTAGAATCACAACATTTGAATTCATATTTTTATTTCAACTATATGTGTCACTCTAGCTGTTGGGACCTCTAGTAGTACTATTTTTAGAGTTAATAATTAATATGGTATGCCACCAAACATATTAATTTAAAATGTTGATACTACTAATTCATAATTAAAAAGTAAAGTGAAAGGCCAAGCAAATGGCACTCTGGAGTCGGAGTCTGGAATGCTAGAGTAATGTCTAATTATTAGGAAGCAAAAGGGAACTGAGATGGGAGGATGTGTGTGCGTGAAGATGAGAGTATCTATCTATGTTGAGTACTGACTGGAAACTTAGAACGGAGAGAGAAGTATGTCACTGCTAGCGTCTCTCTGATTCGTCGAAATGGAAGGCTGCGATTGGCGCCAGTTACACAGTCAGAGGCTGCCATTGGCTATAGTTGCACACTCGGGGCGTTGGAGATTGTTTTGGGAGGTTAAAAAATAATTTTATAAAAATAAAAGTTAATTTTAATAATTAGAGATTGTTTTGGGAGGTTAAAAAATAATTTTATAAAAATAAAAGTTAATTTTAATAATTAGTAAATTTTTAAAAAAATTTATTTGTTAAAATCACTTCATACTTTAAAAAGTTATTTTTGGAAAAGAAGAATGGATTAATTTTTTAATATTTAATTTTAAAAATTAATTGTATAATTAAAATAATTTTAAATATATCTTCATATATATTATAGACATTTAAAATTCTTTTATTAATTAAGAAATAAATTTTAAAGCGATTATTATTATTATTATTATTATTATTATTATTAGATAATAAAATTAAAAAATAAAATTAATAATATTAAATATTTATTTTTGTTGTTAGTTATTATATATACTTAATAAAAAATATTTTATATACATATTTATATATATATATATATATATATATATATATATATATATATATATATTTAATAATATATTTAATTTAATTATTTACATTCTTGGAAAACAGTTTAACATTCAGATTTATTGAGAAAGAATGTTGTACATTGATCTAGTAAAGAAACCATAATATTAGTGATGCACTCTTCCGTTTTTGTATGGGAAAGAGCCACAGAGGTGCCGCAGAGTGGATGAAAGAGAGTGGTAGCTCTAGGTGTAGTGGCCCATGAATGACCCACCCCGTTAAAAATGAATAATGGTATGATGAGATGTGGTTGTAAATGACAAAATATGTGAAGGCGAAAGGGCACTGGTTGGTTCCTCAAAAGTCAAAACTCAAAGCCTGCTCATAACCTAAACGCCGAAAAGGCAACAACTAGTTACTAGTAATAGCTAGCCTCTGCTCTGCCCTTCACGATCACGATCACGATCACGATCACTTTGTATCTTCTGGTTCTGGAGTGTGGTAAGTGCTAATATGCTCTCTTTCTGATCCACTGTTTCTCTTCCTGTAGTGGGTAAATTTGCTAGTGCTTACTTCAAACTCATATCATGTTACTCTCTTATCTTCTTCTCAGTCTGCCGGTTTTCATGAAATATTCATTTCCTTGTTTGATTGCATCTACCTATCTATACTGATGAAGATATCTTTGTTTTGTTGTTGGTTTGCTCAGTGTCAATGGTGGAGAAGTTCACGAAATTAATTTATTATTAATATTTAGATATATGTTATTGGTGAATGAATCTATTGATTGTATTTGTGATGAATATTGAATCCGTCAAACTGATGCTACCTATCTTATACTGTACTTCTGCTATCTTCTATCAAGTTTCAAATTTATTTTGTACCATCAATCATGTGTCGTGTCTGCTCCTGGCAACAATTTCCAGTTTTGCCCGATAGGCTTTCAGAATCAATTCTGATTATGCAAAAGACACCTATCCATCTCTTTTCAGCATTTGTTTTTAATCAAGTTCATTAAACTGATGCCTTGTTGTTTTATGGTTGGATTAGTCGACAATGACCTCTGAAACTGCTAGCAAGGACTGCCTTGGGTGGGCAGCCAGAGATCCCTCAGGAGTTCTGTCACCATACAGCTTCAGCCGCAGGTGTATTTATTCTACTTCCTTTTCACCATACATGACAGCACACAAGTAATGAGATCAAGAAGATATCCATTTCCTTTACTTTGTTCTTTCTTTATCCTTCATTTCAATTTTTTGCTATCTTTTATGTGCGATAATTAATATTGTCTTCTTTTCAACCCAAAGAGCACATAGATATTTCTTTTGTTTACTATTGGATTGGTTTCAAACTTATCAATAATTTCTTTGCTTTATGTTAAAGCGGCAATGCCATTTTCCAATATGGTGTTTGTTCTTCATGCATTTATGCACATTGTACACTATGCTTCAAACATCTGTTATGTCTGCCGTAGATTTTTTTCTTTTTTTTTTTGCTTTATAACTATCTTCCAACTAGTAGGTTGACCTCTCATCATGGACAGTTAAAAACAATGGTGATTTCGAGATTACTTGCTAACAATTACTTTACTGCATTATGATCTTGGAACTAATGAAAACACATTGTTTATGTCCTTCACTGTAATATGTATAAATTAACCAACAACTTCGGGAAAATTTTTCAGGGCTGTTGGAAGTGATGATGTTTCTATAACCATTACGCATTGTGGAATTTGTTATGCGGATGTTATTTGGACTAGGAATAAACATGGAGATTCAAAGTACCCTCTAGTGCCTGGGTATGTCGCTTGATGGTCAATTACAAGTAACCATGGCAGTTTCTCAAGCTCACATGTCTACAATTATTTACATTTCAGGCATGAGATCGTTGGGATTGTGAAAGAGGTCGGTTGCAATGTTAGCTGCTTCAAAGTTGGTGACCATGTTGGGGTGGGAACTTTTGTCAACTCGTGCAGAGATTGTGAGTATTGCAATGAGGGGCTAGAAGTTCATTGTGCTGGGTCAGTTTACACTTTTAATGGCATTGATGCAGATGGTACTATCACAAAAGGAGGGTATTCTAGTTACATTGTTGTCCATGAGAGGCAAGTAGTTTATGATGCTTAATAATTTTCCTTGTCCTATTTGTTCAAATATTTAGCTCATTATACTTAACATTCGTGATTAACTGGAAGAAGCTTTATTCACTTTTGAAATAAGAAGCCCTAAATATTTAATCTGATCCCACTGCTCACCATGTGGGTTCCATGTGTAGTTTTGTGTCTATCCATGCCGTCATTCATATGTTACAATATATACAGTGCTTCTTAGGAGCTGCATTGTTATTTCAGAGGTTTGATTTAGAGGAGATAATATTTTCCTAGGTCACTCAACGCTTGTATTGATACTAATTTGTTCACCATCAATGTGCATATACAGTATCAGGCAGACAATGCATGTTAGAATGCAGATTTTATATAAGATATTAACTTTACTGTCGAAATTTGGTTGAATAGATACTGTTATAGAATACCCAATGACTATCCATTGGGTTTAGCTGCGCCTTTGCTTTGTGCTGGGATTACTGTTTACACTCCAATGATGCGTCATAAGATGAACCAACCTGGTAAGTCTCTCGGAGTGATTGGACTTGGTGGTCTTGGTCACATGGCTGTGAAGTTCGGGAAGGCTTTTGGATTGAATGTAACAGTTCTCAGTACTAGCACTTCCAAGAAAGAGGAAGCCCTGAGTCTTCTAGGTGCAGACAAATTTGTTGTGTCATCTGACCTTGAGCAGATGAAGGTGAAAAACATGTTAAGCTTCTTAACCAAGACTATGACTTCTTTAATGTGCTTCTCTGAGCTGGTGGTTTATGTGTAGGCCTTGGGTAAATCACTGGATTTCATCATCGACACCGCATCTGGTGATCATCCATTTGATGCATACATGTCACTGTTGAAGGTTGCTGGTGTTTATGTCCTAGTAGGATTCCCCAGTGAAGTTAAATTTAGTCCTGCTAGTCTCAATATTGGTAATGTGCCATTCTTTAGATTTAAAAGTTAACTGCAACAACGTATGCATACATTGGAAACCTTGTCAATTAAGAAATTTAACTATACTATTATTAAAGTTCTAAGTGTAACAATGTGTTCAATTGACCTTTCGGGCTATGGCAGGTGCAAAAACCGTTTCTGGTAGTGTAACAGGTGGTACCAAGGACACCCAAGAAATGTTGGAGTATTGTGCTGCTCATAAGATTTACCCACAGATAGAAACAATTCCAATTGAGAATGTGAATGAAGCTCTTGAGAGGCTAATAAAGAGGGATGTAAAATATCGATTTGTGATTGATATTCAGAACTCCTTGAAATAACATGGAGGCCGACCTCAGTTTATAACAGTGTATTGGAGAAGAGGGATCATATCCTGGAATTGTCCTCTGATTGGTGATTCTAGATACGATAAACCTCTAAATCCTGTTGGTCGTGCTTATGCTGAAAATTTTATGCTAATTAAGAATCACTATGTGTTCTTTCCTTTCTTGGTTTTTGATTGTTTTGGGGAGATCATATGTTTAAATATATATCTTTTACCTTGTAGACAACGTCTTCAAATCATCTTTAGGTGGAATAAATTTGAGTAAATAACCTTAATGAGTCCCACTATGTTTGAATGTCATTCCTGATCAATTCAAGTGCAGGTGCAGTCACTAATTAGTTTGTGTTTGTGATGATGTGACTCAAAAGTCAAAATCTTAATAACAAATTGTGCACAAAGCAGGCGCAAATTTTTCTTACTTTTTACAAAATTCGGCGGCCAGCAGCGCAGGTGGAAATCTCTACAATTTAATGAGCGCCAGCGCTAGTAGTGTCTTTGTCTTCGCAGTGTTGCTACATTTATTTAATCCGAAATCGGAATAAAGGTGTTAATTTGAATTTTATAGCTAAATGTTTGAATTTAAAAAATATGATTTTTTTTTTTTAAATCACTAAAAATAAGTGTTAAGTTATTTTTTTAACTTAAAAAAATAAAAAAATCAGTATTTTTTAGATTTGTGTCCTTATAAATTGTAAATCTAAACAATTAATAGCATATCAAAGAATACAAATAAAATAATATATTTTCATAATATAATTAAATACAACCATTTAATATTCTACATTAGTATACAGTAATTAATTTTATTGTTATTTATGATGTTTTATATGAAAAATATTCATTAAAAATTATAAAGATAAATAATGCTAATTTGAAGAAAATAAAATAATAATCATAATAATAATAGTCTTCTACTATATTATCATGAGTTATAGAGATGGGTAATAATGCTAATTATTCAACTTATTTAGATATGGATAAAATTTAATTAGGTAGGGATATTTTAAAAAATATTTTTTAATGACTAAAAAAATTTAAAAAAATAAAAAGTTAAAAAAATTTAACTTAATAATTTAATGACTAAAAATTTTCATTAAGTTGAAAAAATAAATGAATTTGATAACTTAACTGATTGCAATTAAGTCAATTAAATCATTAAGTTAAAAAAACAAACAATCTCTAACAACGTTTCAAATGATATGACTTTATTTGATTGGCTTAAGTGATAGTTAATTATTTTGTATCTAAATAGTGAATATTTACTAGTGACACATCGATTGATATATAAACTATATATATTATGTAAGCAAGCATAATATTTATCTTGTCTTTGACAACGTTTTTCCGTTCAATTATAAAAAAGGAACAAGGCTATATCTATCCTTTTGCCTCATCGTACAGAGTAAAGGCCAAAAAATGACGAGAAATGCTCCTACCATTCTGGGAATTTGCCAATGCATACAAAACCAATTGATACTGAGAGGTATAATTTATGCGCACACACAAAATAACTAATAAGTTAATAATAGGTGATCACCTGCCCAAGTGAAGTTGATCTGCAAAGGCAAATGCAGAAAATAATCCCACAATAACTATTTGTAATGGACTGAATATTACTGCAAAAACTAGGCCCTTAATGCTGATAGGGAGTAACCAACTCCAACCTCATCCCAACCCCACCCAACGCAAGAGCAAACAAAAGTGGGAATGTTTTAATACATACGCTTAACGTTTGAATTAATGATAAAATTATTTCAAAAACTTACCTCGGTGAGGTTCATTTGTGAAATGCATATTATTTTTCCTTATTTATACAATTACACTTCCAGAGCGAACGAGGTCAAAAGATGAACGTTCCACTCCGGCATCCCAAGAAGAGAGCAAGCAGAGAAGATAGAAATGCGGCGAAGAAGCTAATTAGTGACCCAGACACCTTTGCTCTACTTCTACCACTTTCTAATCTTCACTTTCTCCATCCTGAATACACTTGCAGACTTGATCAGTGACAGTGAGTGCGTCTAGTTAATTACCAAATTAAGCTGAATAATAACTAGATGAGCTAGCTTAGCATTAACTAGCAAATTAATACATACCCAAGCAAAAACGCCAAGAGTGACTTCAAACTGATGGGGATATCGTTACTCAATGCACTTGCAACTGTGGGAGAAGTAAGCGTACACGCGCGCCACATATACCGGAGATATACAGATCAAGATGCACAGCACCGCCGATAGTATTGAGAGCGCAAAAATCTTCAGTATCACTGGGAATGCAAGCTTCGGCTGGTCGTTGCTTTCTGATGATTTGATTATTTGCAAATATATATTACAGAAAATTAATAATAATATGTTTCATTTATTTTTATATATTATGGACGAGTATAAATTGTTTTAGTTATTTTATGTTTTACTGAATTAATGCATAATTATGATAGACTTATTTATTATGTAATTAAATATTATGTTAATATGTCTAAATTTGTCAAGCCCCATATAGTAATAGTATAGTAATAGTATATTATGGATAAGTAATGATCTTTAATTATGTTATTTTAGTTCATAAATAAGATGAATAATTTTAGTACTAGTACATGAGATATTCCTACACTTAACCATAATAGATAAGTAACTCTGCCCATTAGAATTACTATAGAGTTATTTAGGTTTTGGCATCTCTTTTCTCTCTCTCGCTATTGCCTTTGTGTCTGCGCTGATTGTTGAAGACTTGAAGCTGTGATTTGTAGCAGATCTAAAGAAGGCAGGAACTGACTATAATCTTGCCCCTTTTCGGCTTTTCCTTAAACTTGCGTTTGAATGGATATATAAGACCATGGATTTAATTTTAAAGATTCTACCGCATAATATTGCTCAACAGCTAGCATATATAAAAAATTAATCCTGCATTGATAAAATGAATTAATAATTAATATGCATGACTAATGGAGAATAGCAAAATGCAAGCGTGCACATCATATGCGTATCTCTAATGAATGCATTCAATTTCGGGACATGGCTATTAGCTGCGGGTAAACCACAAAGCAGGGGCGGCTTAACCTTTATGACGCCTTGAGTAAATTATTTTAACTTAAAAATTTAACGTAAAAGATAGGTGTTAATTTTATTGATGTATGTATATATGTTGGATTTTTTAATCTACAATTGTTAAATTCTTAATTCAATGTTGTGTTTATATGTGGATAATTATTTATTGCGGACTGTCATATAATGTTAAGCCCAATTAAAAGTGACCCATTAAGATTTTTTAGTATTATGAGCTTTAATATATCTAATAGGGTGTGAGTTTTTAATGTGTAGAGATCCAATGATATTATAATTATATGATAGACAAAATTAAGAATATTTAGTAACAACATAAAAAAATTGTCTATATAAGTGGTCATGGTTCCCGAACCATATGTATCTTTTTTATTTTTTCTGACATTCCATCTTCAAAGAGAAAGAGCATGGGAAAACTTAAAAAGTTTTTTAGGAGAACGTGTATATCTAGAAGACCAACCACACAATCATAGAGAGCTATTCAATGTTATAGAGTTAGGTACACTCCCACATAATTTATTATTCATTCTTGGTAATACAACATGAATATTTGTAGGTTATAGGTAATGGTTTTCACCAAATGTTTTATTGTCTCACCAATATATATATATATATATATATATATATATATATTAATTTTATTGTATAATCATGATCAAGTTAATTACAAATTAGAAATTTATATCTTTTTAAATATAAAATAATAAATTTAATATAAGTATAGGGCCTTAATCTATAATAAAGCCTTAGACAAGTTGCTAAGAGAAGAGCTACTCCTTCCACAAAGACTCATTGATTTTCTTTTTTTTATTTATATGAGACTATTGCTCAAAATACAACTCATATTACATGAGATTACAACTAATATTTATAAATCAGACAATTACTGGGACCATTATTACAATAATCCTTATGAAGTACAGTCCAAATTTTAAGACTCTCTAATATTCAAGGGATGTCTACTCTACCCACACTTAACTAGGTAAAGAAGAAGACTACATTCACTTACATTTGTATAAGGAAGGAATTTACCCCCACAATGCTTTTGTGGGAGTTTGAACTTGTTGCCCTCCAATTTGAAGGGCAGTAGCTCTTGCCACTCGGCCAAAGACAAATTGATTTAAGTTCACGTTGAAGTGAACATTTTTAAAAGAATACTTGATACGGCATTACCTATCTGAACTAATACCATTGCCACATAATGATAGGGCAGCTACCACCATGCGCCCATACACCATCCCCATGCTTAATTGAAACTGATGTGGTATTTGTACTTGCTAGTAGTAGTAGATCTAAAAGAATAATTTGTCAAGACTAAATTGTATAATAATAAGATGTAAAAATTAAAATTTTAGGAGTTTATGAATTTATGGAGGTTTTTTAATATATTTTATAACAATAAATCAAATAATTGTAAAATTGCATTACTTAAGACTTTTATTTTTTCTTTTATTGAAGTGTGTATTTTTATAATTTTTATAATTAAAATTTAAATTTTATAGGATTATGAGTTTATGAGGGTTATTTTTGTAACAATGCTATTTTAATAGAATTAATGGAGGCTAATTAGAATTTCAAGTAATTTTGTCTTTAATTTTTTCAAATTTTTTTATTGAGGACTTAGAGCCTCCACTGACCGTGAGATTAATCCACTTTTACCTACTAACTGAATTGAAGGGGTTAAATATGAAAGAGAGAAAGGAGAAATACGTGCTACAAAAACAAATTAATAGATTCATGACCCTAGCTAGCTAGCTAACTTAGCTTCTACTTTAATAAGGATTAGGTCAATATTAGTAGGGGTGGCAACTAGATCGCTTTATAATGGATATTCATAATATCCATCCAAAACTTTTTGGATCTTGAAATGGATATTTTAAAATTATATCTAGATGGATATAGATAGATATCAATAATTATTTTTACCCAATAGACATCTATTTAACCCAACACAAGTTTAAAAGTTTTAATTTTATAAAATGAAAAACGAAAAATGTAATAAACAAACAATTGTAAAAATACTAAAAATAAATAAATACAAAATTGTCTTCAACTAAAATGTTTATTGTCAAATATACCCTCACAACAAAATTATAGAAAAATATTTTAATTTTTGAAAATTTAGAAAAATTCACCATTGACACTCTTCCGTCGCCAGAACCACCACTATTTCGTCGACAATAGCGAAACTTCATCCAATGTTGATACTGCTAACATAAATATATTAGATATATACAAATATGGAAGTGATCAGCAGCAATCACAAAGAACGAAGGTACACGCGTCACAAAGGTGCGAAGGCCATGTAGTGGTTACCATTGAATTTCCAATCTATTGGTACAGGATGTGTCGAATATGTGTGATTTTCTAGCAATGGTGGTGGAACAAACTGTGCTGAAATTTTTTTTCAAATTTTCTATATAAATGTTAATTAAATTTTTATTTATTTCTTGCCGACCAATTCATTACCATTGCATAGATTGTGAAATTTTGAGTCCAACTAGTTTTTCCATGGTTAACAACAATGCCGCCACCACTGAAATAGTAGCATCGGCCGATATTTTTATCATTACGATATTTTTATACAAAATAAAATTTAATTAGCTTTTAAAATTAACGATTTTAGGAAATAGAAAATAAAAAAAGAATTTTTTAATGTAATGCATCATTAATTAACTTTTACTTTATTAATATGTTATATTATTTTTTAATTTCGAAATACAAATTTAATGTCCATAGACAACCATGGATATCCATACCCGTGTAGATAAAATCTATATCCATATCAAATATCTAAAATTAGATATGGATATGGACAAATCCATCATAGATAATTATGGATTTACACATGGATGAACAATATCCATATCCAACTAGATATTTGACATGCCTAAATATTAGTAATGCAATACTACAATACTACAATGGTTATGCTATAGAAATAATTAGTTGTAAAGAGAATTAATTAAACATTTGTTAAGATTTATTTTTTAAAAGTGTTATGAGTTTTAAAAATAATTGTATGTGTTTAGTCAAGAATAATGATATTTGACACCCTCAGGATATCTCTTCAACCCCCACTTCTAATAAAATTTCAAAATTATCCTTATTAAAATTTAAAAAAGTTATTTATTTATTTTCCTCTCTCTAAACATCACCAATCCACCATCATCATTTTGTTGCATTAGATGCTATCCATTGTTGGGGGGTGGGAGGGAATGATGCAGAACGCAATTCAAACTTGATGAGGTCAATTTTGACATCATTTTGTTTAATAATGATTGGCTTTTAATGTAGAAATTGTCATTTTTACTCATGAAAAAAAAGCTTTTGATTCAACCTTCACAAGGTGAGGAGCAGCAACAGCAATGACGACAAATGGCAATGACTGTAGTGGTTAGTTCAAAGGTCATTGGGTGTTGTTGTGGCTAGGTCTAGGTGAAGACTAAGGGCAACAATGGTGAATGACCCCTATCTTCATGCGTTAATGGCAATGCCTTACACCAAGATTTTGGTAGTATTAGAATTTGAAAAAGACATATTGTTAGAAAAGAGTAAAATTTACTGGCCCAATTTACGTAGCTAATATTGGGGAAACAAAAAGATGTTAACCATGTTGTTTGTGTTAGCTTTCAAAAGTTAAAAATAAATAATTTTTTTATAATTTTAATAAAGATAATTTTAGAATTTTATTAAAAGTGGGGGCTGAAGAGAAATCTCAAGGGGGTCAAATATCATTACTCTTTAATAAATCTTGTTATTAAATTACTATAATACTATAAATAACTGAATTAGACATAATATTAAATAAAATTTATTTACATATTTATAAACATGCATATAAAATATTTTTTCTTCTGCGTATATAATAATTTATCACTAAAATAAATATTTTATCATTAATTTTATTTTATTTTTTGTTATCTCAATATAATTAATAATAGTAATAATCTCTTTAAAGTTAATAATTTTATTTTCTAATTAAGAACAGTAATTTTAAATTTTTATAGAAAATCATACTAAGTATAAAATTGATTCTAAAAAAAATTAAAAATTTACTCTTGCTTTTCAAAATCTACTATTCAAACAAGAATAATGATATCTAATCATGTGGATTAAAAGATATCTAATATAACAAATTAAATCAAGTCACATCAGTTTGTACAAAAAAAAATTTATATAAAACTTTGTACTTATATTTTTACTCTTCAAGCAAATCTAATATGCAAATCATTATTAAAGCAGCATTTATCGTTACTGCATACACATAAGTATTATTCAAATAAATCTAATAGGCGATTGATTATTAAGGGAGCATTTATAGACACATCCACACATTCAAGTGTGTTGTTTGATAACCACTAAGTCAAACCCTCATAGCATATTTGGTTTCAAGAAATGAAAGAAGAAGAGAGGAGAGAAAAGGAGCGGAGAAAAGAATTCTCCCCCCTCCCCATTCATTTCTTCCAATCAAACAGGTGCCTGGGGCATACGAAACCATATATTAATAAGAAGTCGCTATAAGAAATAATTACAGCTATTTGCACCCTGATAATGATGGTGCAGTTGTTTCCACCCAGATTTTAGCAAAATATTTACCATTAAACAACCATTGCGTAATTTACTGTTAAAATAAGGACACCTCAATACAACTAGGTAAATTACTATTAGTCCAAACACCCATCCAACATAAATGTATTTCAGTGATGTTGGGATTCATAGTTTGCATCCCCACAAGACAATACTAGCATGCAACCAAAAATGAAAAAGCCGTATAATAACAAAAAGCAAGAACTCCAAGCCTTCATTAAGAGATAAAATTCTGATGCTACAAAACCCCACCTAGAAGTTAGAACTGCCAATCAGCAGAGCAATTATATATGAATTTATATTATGAGTTTACTGTTCTTAATAATCAAACCCTTAAGAAATTAAATAAGCAAGAGAAAGACTGAAAGAAGACAGGAGTCCACACCCCACACCAACCTGGGGTCAAGTTGTCCTGTGGAACCATTTAGAAATACTTGAAAAATTTACCCAAAAAAAAAGATATATGATTTAAACAGACTAAGTAACATCTTGGAACCACCAAAATGCATATCCAACTCATTGACTTGATTTATAAACACTCTAAATAATATTCGTCACTGCTGCAATAAAATCAGTAATACAAATTGGATTACTAGAATCAAGAAATCATGCCAACTCCAAGAAAGTAGATAAGGATCAACACTGGCAGGCAAATAGCTATAAAATCCATTAGATATATATTAGAACAAAAGTAAAAGGAGTAAAGCAGAAATCGAAAACTCTCTAATACCAAAATTCCAACCAAAAAAGGACGTCCCCAATGCAGGGCAAGAAGAGCAAGATTAAAAAGATTAATACCAATTTTATAATAATACTGTGACATAAAATTGAAAGCTGACTAATCCTCTTCAACTATTGAAAGCTGACTAATCCTCTTCAACTATTGTGCCCTTCTCACTGACATAGATCCCGTCTAGGAATTTCCTGATGTCTTTGTTCTTCACATGGCATTTCTGTCCAAAACAAAGATCAAGCCGCCAGACATTGAATGCAATATACCAAGTATGAATATATAAAAACAAGCATAAGTACGTACATCAGTACATGTAGCACTAACAAGTATCAATGCTACACAAGCAGAGAGAGTTGGGTATACCTGATTGATCAAAGCAGCGGAGCGTGACACAAGTTCAATGTCATTCCCATCAAGAATGAGTTCATCCTTAACCTTGTCAGACCGAAGAACGTTAACACCATCGAGCATATCCACTCTTCGAACCTGTTTTAACCAAAAAGCAATTACACGCTCAACATCAATAACTAAAAAAGTATTAGTTAGGTATATGAATATCACTTTGTTGCACAATGATGACCCATTTGGAGACTTGTAACAGTAGATAGACCAATACTAAAGTAATGGATGTGTATATTAAAGGAATGAAAAGACGAGGGGAGGGGAGGGGAGGAATGGAATGTAACCTTCTTTTCTCCAAGAAAGTTACGGATCTCAATGGACTTGTTAGCGTTGGCGATGGAGGCGTTGATGGGAAAGTGAGCGTAGACGAATCTCATCTTGTAACGGTAGCCCTTGGTAACGCCAGTGATGAGGTTCTGTACATGGCTGAGGGCAGTTCTGATGGCGGCACTGGTCTTGCGAGACCCAAACCATGCGTCGATCTTCAGCTTCCGCTTCCCAGTTTCCCCATCAGTCATGAGATGGAAGTCTAGGTTCAAATGCTTGAAATCGCGGCAAAGCTTACCTCTAGGTCCCTCTACTTCTATTATCTTTGCATTTATCTTTACTTTCACCCCCTCTGGGATCTCCATCGTCTCTGAAGAAAGTATTGTCTTCATACTGAACGCTGCTTTGCCCCTGCTGCGGCTCAGCTCCCTCCCTAAACCCTAATTCCTATTTTAAATATTATTATATTTATTATTGGCGAGACACACGACGACACATCAATCTCTATCCTATGCCCCTTGTCTATCTCGTCTATACCCCCACAAACAGTACATTTTCTTGGGCCCAAATCCAGTCAGGCCCAAACCTCCAACTCGCCGTATCATTGTAATGCGTTCATTCGGATCAGAACATACCTAATACCTAATGCCTATACCACTGCCACAATTTTTTTTTTTTGGAATAATCTCGCTGGGGCGAGGATATTATTAAATAAAAATCAAAGAAAAACAAATGAACTGTAAGAGACAAAACAGAAGAAACATTCAACAAAATTTGTAGGGGGGAATCCATTGGCATCCTTGGAGAGAAGATTACGGAAAGAATTCGGAGGATCCTGCCACCGAATTAGAGAGGAAGAGCTCAAACCCAAATTAGCAAGATGATCAGCAACAGCGTTAACACTCGCAAACATCTTGATAATTAAGCCAACGACTGCAAATTCTCCATGGAGGACGCAAAGAGGGTTTGGTAAAAAGGTGTAAAACAAGCACTGAATCACTTCTTACCCACAAGCACCGCCAACCAAATTTGTCAGCCAACTCAGCAGCAGAGATGGCAGCAATAATTTTCAAAAAATACGAGGGAATTGCGTGGGATATACCCTGTTTCCCCAAAAATACCCAAAATATGGCTCCATCTATTAAAATCCTTCATTTTACACATATATACTTAAAAAAATAAGAGAAAATACAAAAATAACCTTAATGAAATCCTAATAAAACAAAACTGATTCCCTCCCTAAATCCCCAAGACGAGCATTATGCACTTCTACTGTCAACCAGCATACTCTTGTGAAACAAGAAAAAAGAGAAAAAATTCTTTGAAGAACAAATCACTATCCACTCTCCACCGCATCATCAGTGTCACCAGCTCCTCGTCTTGCCTTCGTCATTTGTTGCTAGGTAAGTGATTGTTCATTTTCTTTTTTCTCCTACAAATAGTCAAAGAAAAATTCTATGATTTTTGCTGAAAATAATAATTGATTTAGTAAATTGAGTATAGCTGCTGGGAATACATTGCTGATGAAAATGGAAAGAATTAGAATTGTAATTTGAACAATGTAATACATTACATCATGAACAGACATACAAAAATAATTGCCTGACAACATATTTTTATTTAATGAACTTTGGACTTGTTGTGTTTCTTCAATGGATTTTGTGTCCTTATTTTTGTTTGAGTGTAACAATTAAGTGTTATTTAGCGAAAATTTGGCTAGGGAACAATTGATTAAAGAATCATGTGGGCTAGTTTTCCCAATTTTGACTTTGTTGTTGAAGAAAGGGATGTGTTTAGTTTTGAAACACTATGATCCAATATTAAAGTTTATTTGATCTATTCCTTGGATTCTCCTTTTATTGATTATTGTTTTGAATTTTGTTATAAACATATTATTGTAGAAATTTTTGAAATCAAGGCTATGGTGTGAGAATTTAAATGTGTTATATTCTAAATTCTAATCATCACAGGAGATGAGTATTGTATCTGTGGAGTCATTAATTTTAAGGAGCAAATACAATAATGATTATGTATTTTTAGCCCAACAAACTATATACTATATTATAATCTAAAGTGATTGTCGAAGATCAAATCATAGATTCATAGAATATTCATATTTGTTTTCATCTTATATAGTGTGACATATTTCTCATGTCATACAAAGGCATAACAGTAAACATATAAAGTAGCAGCTTGCATGTTCATAATTATATCAACTTTGATAACAATGCCACTTGATACGGTTAAAACTAGGTTGCAGGTGTTTCGACATTGTCCCAATGCAGGTTAGTTATTTTTCGTACTTTAGTTAAAATTAGAGCTGGATACCTAAAATCAGGTGTAGAGTTTAATTATAAACTAGAAAATAGTTGTTGGCATGTTATTAGCGTAATAACAGTTGAATTATTTATTATTATGCTTTATATTATTAGGCCAGGTGCCTAGTAGTACATGTTTATGGTATAAAATATATGTTTTTCTCTTAAAAAGTTGTTTTGTAATTTAAAATTTGAATTAATATGATTAATTTCTTACCCGATTTAACCTCTAGGTAAAACCTTTTGCTTGATCATGTAGGTTTTGGACCACATAACAAAAAGTTCATGGCATTCAATGATAATTCAAATAACAACGATCAAAAGGCGCTTTTAGTAAAAGTGTCTAATATGTCATCGTTGAAGGCACTTTCACTTATAAAGCAACGTCTCACAAAGCAACAATATGAAGTGTTTAAAGAAACATGCTTTGGTCATTTCGTGTGCCTTCAGGATTTACAATTCTTCGGGCAAATTATTCACGCATTATTATTACGGTATGTAAGATCAACTGATAAGGCAATGTACTTCAAAATAGGAGAAAAAGAGTGTAGATTTTCTATACTAGAGTTTGCCTTAATTATAGGACTGAAATGCCACAAAGAACATGATGTTTTAGTACATGAGAAAGACAATGGTGATAGCATATGTGATGTGTTCATGGGAGGTAATTATGAATTTACACAAAAGCAATTACAAAAAGTTTTTTCAACAGCTCAGTCTAATGATGATGCCTTGATGGTAAAGTTTGCTATGCTATATTTCTTAGAGTCTGTGCTGCTAGGGAAGGAGCCCAAGAATAAGATTGATGACCTTCATATTCGTTTATTAGACAATTTTAAAGAATTTAATAATTATCCATGGGGTCGCTTGTCATTTGAGGCAACAATGTTGAGCTTGAAGAATACAATTACAAGGAGAAGCAAGAGAATTAGTTCATTGGATCCAAACACAGAAGAGAAATATAGTCTTTATGGTTTTTCATTTGCGTTTCAGGTAAGGATGCTGATTTTTTTATATAATAAATGCATGAATTTTGTATGATATTGATGTAGTGTTGCAATATTGCATGTGTGGACATACGAGGTCATTTCTGAATTCGGGCATAAATTTACAACTGAAAATGGTGATTTGAAGGTTCTAAGAATTCTTAAATGGTTTTGCAAAAATAAAATTATGGCTGATATAATTAATAAAGCCTTGAAAGAGGAAGACACAATAAATATTTCATGTTTATTTAAGTGTGAACCATTAACACGAGTAATTTAGTTTAACATAAGTTATTTAGTTAAAGTATTAGTATTGTTTTGGTATAATTTAATTGACATCTATATTATATAGCTTACTGTAGTGACAGAATTGCATGCCACTGGAAGTGATGGGAGTAATGAGATTGCACAACATTATATGCAATGGTTCTTGGCTTTAGAAATTGAGTGGAAGTAAGAGCTTGGGGAACCCAATGCTATTAATGGCAATGAGCCTGACAACAAACCAAATTCTGCACATTCAAATGTGCAAATGCAACAAAAAGTCGATGTTATTATGGACAATAGACATACAACCATCGCTGATGATGTTTCGCAAACACCATTTTGTGCGCCCTCCCCAGAATTTTTTCCTACGCCACCTAATACTTCTACTTTACAGAGGACGACACCGTTCCTGGAAAAAAGAAACAAAAATGTAAGTTAGTTGATTTGTTTAAATACATTTATGTTTTTATTTATCGAAGTAATTTAATAATATATCTTAACACTTGTTTTTAGGTCACTCCACCTTGTCGTATCTCCATAGATGATCATGTTGCTTCAACATTTCAGAAAATTGATGATAGATTAAGCAAAATTGAGGAGAAGGTGCAAAAGATTGATATATTGGAAGCAAAGCTTGACAACATTACAAAAGACTTATGGAGAACGACGAAGTTACTCAAGAAGTTTTTAGCTCCTTCTGATATAAGCAAAAATAGTCTTATTGATCAGGTTTGCAAACATTTTAAATACTTTTAGAAGTGAATTTTAATTTTAAGTTCAGATTGGTAATATTAAATTCAGTTAATGTTGAATTTAGTTGACAACACTCACATAGAGAATTCTACATTTTATTGTATTTATCCATTATATAGCCATCAGCATATGATCCTCAAAATTCGGCAGTTGCTGATGTACATGCTGATAAAATTGATGTTCAGGTTTGTAATATTTAATTTAGTTCACATTAAATTCAGTTGATAACAATAATGAGAGAATTCTAATATTTATTATATTCATTCATAATACACCCACCTGCATATGATCCTCCTATCTCAGTGGCTTCTGATATAGACACTGTTAAAATTGATATTCAGGTCGGTAATATTAAATTTAGTTTGTTTGATATTTATAATATTTATTATATTCATTCATAATACAACCACATGCATATGATCATCCTACCTTAGTGGCTTCTAATATAGACACTGATAAAATTAATATTCAGGTCGGTAATATTAAATTTAGTTTGTGTTAAATTTAATTGATAGCAATTATATAGAGGATTTTAAATTTTGTTGTATTTATCCATAATACAACCGCCTGCACATGATCCCCAGACCTCAGTGGCTGCTGATGTAGATACTGATAAAATTAATGTTTAGGTTCGTAATATTTAATTCAGTTCACCATAATTCAGTTGACAAAAATTATGTAGAAAATTCTAAATTCTATTATATTTATCCGTAATACAGTCGTCTGTACATGATCCTCAGACCTCGGTGGCTGCTGATGTAGATGTCGATAAAATTAATGTTCAGGTTTGTAATATTTAATTCAGTTCACCATAGTTCAATTGACAAAAATTATGTAGAGAATTCTAAATTGTATTGTATTTATTTGAAATAAAGCTACCTGCACATGATGCTGCTACCTCAGGACCTAGTGTAATTAACATTACTGATGAACTTTCTATGAAGTCTCACTATAAAAAAGGATGCAAAGAAAAAGATTGTGCTCCACTGGAACAACATTATCTAAGAAAAAGGAGAAAAAAATCAATATATGTTAGCAAACCTTACACTGACCCTTGTAAAAAGTCACGAAAGGATGCAGTAACTGAATCTCTACTTACTCGACTTCTTTCTGGACTGATTCTTCAATCACCCATAACTTAAATAGAGTCTTAAATCCCTACATTCTATGCAATAATGTGTGGGCAAGCACAAAAATGAATAATGTACTACTAAAATTGATAAATCATTAGTAACTATACTTATAATGAAATCAAATAAAACCCTAGCATATAAATATGATACATTTCAAACATACCTTATCTACACTTGATAATGCAACTTTTTCACAGTTTAAAACCCTTGTAATTGAGGTAATAAATCAAATGGTGAGAGGGAAAAAAACTGTTAAAGAGGAACAATGGTGACTAGAGAAATACAAAAGAAAAGAATGTTGAAAGAAAAATCGAAAGAAGCCATGAGAGGAAGAATGGTGTGAAGAGCCTGAAAGAAGCAATGAGAAGAAGAATGGTGTGAGGATTTTTTATTTTTTTAAGGGTATATTTGACTTTTCCTATCTTTATAAGGTATATGTATGTAATATGGTATAAATTTGGTATTTAAGGAAAAATTTGGGATATTTAAACAAAAAACCCAAAAAATATGCCCACAAACTGACCAAAACCACTAATGTCATAACACAACAATCTCTAAAAACCCTGCCGCATGCAGTGTGGTAGAAAGCTCTGGATTGCCTTTTGAAAGACCATCTGTACTCACTTTTAACTCAACCAGGATCCTGTGAACACTAATTAAGTTACTTTTATTTTTTCTTTTATTCACTCTTCTGAAACCATGAAAATAGCCAAGTTACTGTAATTATTCTCTATTTCTACTCTTTCATCATTTCACTTAATCAATTTACCTTCTTATTTTCTTCCTTAAAATGTCATGTATTGTGAGATATGTCCACCCATCCTTTGGTTTCATACTACTGACTTTAAGCAGTGAATTCTAAAAGGTATTGTTAGAGGATGAACCAGAATCCAGCACCTGAAACAAAACGACATTGTCAGATAGAAAAGAAAGTAAGGAGTAAGAGACAACATGTCAGATGGAAACATAGTTAAAACGTATGATAGAATTTCTCATGTCAGATCAGGCTGTCTAGATTGTCATGTGATCTTTTAATAAGTTCAAGCTTCAAAACAACATGTTTCAAGTGCCATTTTGGATACTTAAATTGGCATGCGTTGACCACATGAGAAGAACCAGTTACAAGTTGTTATAAGCCGCAGGAAATGTTCTGGATTTGTGTCCATGAAACTCAGAATCAGTTGCAACTTATTGATTAACATTTCCAGATGCTTCTAAGATTATATAAAGGGGTTATCTGTAACTAGGGGTGTGGGAAAAAGAAAAAAAAATTCTCTACAATCAAAAGAAAGCTTGTACCTAATCCTTGACATTAATGAAAGAAAACATAGTCATGATTCTCAAGAGAATGTAGGCCACTTTGGGGCTAAACCTCTATAATTTTTCTTTGTTGTGATTATCTCTTTCATCTCTAATTTCAGGATATTTTTGTTCTGAACTCCATTAATCAATTATTCCTAATCAAGATATCAGTGTGTGACATTTTTCTTGAGGTCTTAGGTTAGGTTGTTTTCTGGTATTTGGTTTCAACAAACCGGTATCAGAGCTTACATCTCTTATTCTTGTTTCAAGAATGGTGACTCAGAGGTTTAATGTGGAAAAATTCAAAAGTGAAAATGACTTTCACTTGTGGAGACTCAAGATGAGGGCATTACTTATACATAAGGGTATTGAAGAAGTCTTGGAAGAAAGCCAAAGTTTGAAAAGGCCAAGAAAGATCAAAGATGAAGATCTTCAAGATGCTATGGATAAGGCACATAGCATATTAATTCTAAGGCTTGGTGATGGAGTTTTAAGAGAGGTGGGTGATCAGAAGACAACTGTAAGTCTGTGGAAGAAACTAAAGGACTTGTATACAAAGAAATCTCTAACTAAGAGATTAAGCACTAAGAAAAGGTTTTATACCCTTCAGATGGAGGAATGAGGCTCTTTATCTGATCATATTGATGCCTTTAACAAGATCTTTTAGATTTAGAAGACATCAATGTAAAGGTTAAAGATGAAGACAAAGCTATTATACTCCTGTTATCTTTACCACCCTCCTATGAGCATTTATGGATACTCTACTAAATGAGAGGCAACCTTGAATCATGCAGGATGTCAAGGAGGCTCTAAGCTCAAAAGAAAGTTCAAAGAAAACTGAGTTAAGAGATGATAAGGGATTGACAACCAGAGGCAAATATGAAAAAAGAGAAGGTTAGAAAAGGAAAAAAAAATTAGAGTCAAAGAACATGACTCTAAAGTGTTTTCAATGCCATAAGGAAGGACACTTCAAGAGAGACTGCCCAGAAAGAAAAAATAAGCCTAAGAATAGAAATGACAAAAATAGAGATGTTGTTGTTGTCTCTGATGACCAAGAAGAGGGCTATGATTTGGCTGGAGTTCTTGTGGCCTCTTGTAATCAAACAAAAGGTAAATAGGTACTTAATTCTAGTTGTACCTATCATATGTGCTCAAATAAACATCATTTCATTATCTATCAATCTTATAATGGTGGTAAGGTAATGATGGGCAATAATATATCATGTCAAGTTACTGGAATAAGCTCTGTAAGGCTTAGAATGCATGATGGCATAATAAGAGAACTGGTAAATGTCAGGCATGTACTTGATCTTAAAAGGAATTTAATTTCTTTGACTACATTAGACAAAACAGGTTGCACTATCAGAGTTGGAGCCAGTATGTTAAAAGTCTTTAAGGGTTCTATGGTATTAACGAAGGGTGACTTGTTAAATGGATTATACCTTCTATAAGGTACAACCATATTTGCTTATGCTAATGTTGTTGGTAGTCAAACTCATGATAAAACGCTCTTGTGGCATTTGAGGTTGGGGCATATGAGTGAAAAATGATTAAAATAGCTTGAAAAACATGGAGTCTTTGGGAAGGATAAGATAAGTGTTTTAGGGTTCTGTAAGAAGTGTATCATAGGCAAATCCTTAAGAACTAGGTTTAAGACTGCAATGCATTCAACAAAAGACACTTTAGATTACATACATGCAAATTTGTGGGGACCTTCACAAATTGAATCTTTAGGTAGAGCTAAGTATTTTCTGTCCTTAAGTGATGATTACTCTAGGATGGTTTGGGTTTATCTATTAAAGAGTAAAAATCAGGCCTATGATAGCTTTAAAAACTAGAAAGTGTTGGTTGAAACACAAACAAATAGAAAAATTAAAAGCCTTAAAACTAATAATGGGTTAAAGTTCTGTAATAAAGAATTTGATGATCTTTGTTTGAGTAATGGTATTCTAAGGCATAAGACAGTCAGGAATTCACCTCAACAAAATAGTCTAGCAGAGAGGATGATTAGAACCATAATGTAAAAGGTTAGGTGTGTATTATTTCATTCTAAGCTACCAAGATCATTGTGGGCTGAAGCTTTAAATACAGCTTGCTATCTGGTAAATAGAAGCCCTTCAACAGCCTTAGACTTCAAAACCCCTTATGAAATATGGTTAAGAAAACTTGTAGATTATTCAAATCTAAAAGTTTTTGGATGTATTGCCTATGCACACACTAAACAAGGCAAACTCGATCATATATGCTTAAAGTATGCTTTTCTAGGGTATCATAAGGGAACAAGAGGCTACAAACTTTGGTGCATTGATTTAAAACCACCAAGATGTATAATCAGCAAGGATGTGGGTTTCAATAAGACAGAAATATTAACGCCTCAAGCATCAGCTGACAAAGATATACAACAAATACCAGGGCCTGATGAATTATAGTTTAAGATGGAGTTGACTGGAAATGTGGGTACAAGTGATAAAGACCAGAATGATTTAACAAGTTTAGATGTGGATAAAATTGTTGATCAGCCAGTAAGACATACATCTATTACAGATTATCATCTCATTCGGGATAGTTAAAGGAGGACAATGAGAGCACCTGAGAGGTTGGGATATGCAGATTTAATTGCATATGCACTAACAACAGCACATGAATTAGAGAATGATGAACCAAAAACCTATGCGGAAGCTATTGTAAGTCAATACTCAGTTCAATGGCTCAAGGCTATGCAAGATGAGATGAAATCTCTTTAAAATAATAAAACATAAGAACTAATAGAAAAACTAGATAGCAAGAAGGTTGTAGGCTGCAAATGGATCTTTAAAATTAAAGATAGAATACTTGGTGTAGAATTTAAAAGGTTCAAAGCCAGGTTGGTTGCTAAAGGGTTTACATAAAAAGAAGGGATTGACTATACAGAGATCTTTTCACCAATTGTAAGGCACAATTCAATCAAAATAGTTCTATCACTTGTTGCTGTTGAAGACATGCATCTTGAATAGATGGATATTAAAACTGTATTTTTGCATGGTGACCTATAAAAAGAGATTGTGATGTCTCAACCTGAAGGCTTTGTTGATCTTAAGAGACCAGATTGAGTCTGTTTACTGAGGAAATCTCTCTATGGCTTAAAGCAATCACCCAGGTAATGGTGCTTGAAGTTTGACAGTCACATGCAAAAACTGAATTTTTATAGATGTAATTTTGATCATTGTGTTTACTTCAAGAGGTGCAATAGAGCTGATGTGTTGTATCTGATACTTTATATAGATGATATGTTATTGGCCTACAAAGATATGAATCAAATAGAGCTGTTGAAACAACAGCTGAAGCATGAGTTTAAGATGAAAAACATAAGTCCAGCAAAGAAGATACTTGGAATGGAATTGATCAGGAACAGAAAGGATAAAACCTTATTCCTATTTCAGGAGACCTATATCATCAAAGTCCTAGAAAAGTTTGGCATGGAAAATTGCAAAACAGTGCAGACACTTTTAGTAGCACATTTCAAATTATCAAGTCAACAATGTCCTGTTACAGATCATGATAAATTTGAAATGTCAAAGGTGTCTTACTCAAGTGATATAGGCTGTCTAATGTATACAATGGTGCTAACTAGGCCAGACATTGCTTATGCTGTAAATGTTGTCAGCAAATTTATAGTTAACCTTGGCAAGGAGCATTGGAGGGCTGTAAAATAGATATTAAAGCACCTGAGAGGAACATCAAGCTATGGTTTACTTTATGGTGGTAATAGGCAAGATGAAAGCCTAGCAGTGGGTTATGTTGACTCTAATTTTATAGGGGACTCAGACAATAAAAGGTCTCTAACAAGGTATCTATTTACTGTCACCAACTGCACCATTAGCTGGAAAGCCACTTTCCATAATGTGGTAGCTTTGTCAACTACAGAAGCTGAGTATACAACTGCTACAGAGCCATTCAAGGAGGCAATATGGTTGAGAAGAATGCTAAATAAATTGGGACATCATCAGCCATCAGTTATAGTCTTTTGTGATAGCCAAAATGCTATCTACTTGAGCAAGAATCAAATTCATCATGAGAAGATTAAACATATTGATGTTAAATTCCACTTCATCAGGCTTAAAGTCTCTAGAGGCACTGTTCAACTATTAAAGATACACACTAGTAACAATATAGTTGACATGTTGACAAAATCGATTCCAAGTGCTAAGTTTGAACTTTGTTTGGACTTGGCACACATCTGTAGTAAATAAATGTGCAGATGGAAAAAGAGAATGGACTATGGAAATACTTGGATTTAGGTTTAAGGTAGAGATTGTTAAAGGATGAACCAGAATCAAGCACCTGAAACAAAACGACATTGTCAGATAGAAAAGAGAGTAAGAGACGACATGTCAGATGGAAGCATAATTAAAGCGTATGATAGAATTTCTCATGTCAGATCAGGCTGCCCATATTGCCATGTGATCGTTTAATGAGTTCAAGCTAAAAAATGACATGTTCTAAGTGTTGTTTTGGATACTTAAATTGGCATGCGTTGAGCACATGAGAAGAATCTATTACAAGCTATTATAAGACGCATGAAATGTTCTGGATCTATGGCCGTGAAACCCAAAATCAGTTGTAGCTTACTGATGAACATTTCCAAATGCTTCTAGGATTACATAAAGGGGTTCTTTATAACTAGGGGTGTGGGAAAAAGAAAAAAAAAATTCTCTACAATCAAAAGAAAGCTTGTACCTAATCCTTGGCATTAATGAAAGAAAACATAGTCATGATTCTCAAGAGGATGTAGGCCACTTTGGGTCTGAACCTCTATAATTTTTGTTTATTTTAATTCTCTCTTTCATCTCTAATTTTAGGATATTTTTGTTCTGAACTTCATTAATTAATCATTCTTGATCAAGATATCAATGTGTGACATTTTTCTTGGGGTCTTAGATTAGGTTGTTTTCTAATCTTTAGTTTCACACTGATATGTTGTGCAAATTTTATTGAACTCGCAAGCGCACGAATCTATTGTAGAATAGATCAACGGTGACGAGTGTTGATCCCACGAGGAGGTGGATTTTAATTGCTTGTAGAATTAATTTTCTAAGTGAGTGATTAGATTTATAATGACAATGATGTAGGCAATGTATTAATTTAAATTAAAGCTCTTGGAATAAACTATTAAAATGAAGTGCTTTGATCTCCGGATCTGTACTCAACATGCACCATTGGCTTAACATTTTTTATTAGTACGAATTAAATCATGAAGGGGGATTTTCCACTTCTCATGAACCACACTCTAATAGATATGATGCTAAGTGCTTCCCGTGTCAAATAGTAATAACCTTGCCTAAGGAGACGGTTATTCTAGTCGATATCCAGACAAGATTATTACTATTTGTCTACGAAAAGTCAAAACATCCATATAAATTAAAGGGGAAGAAAAAGTAAATTTACCAAATTAAGCCCATGGAGCATATTGAGACTTCACCTTCAACCCAAGCTTGAAAAGAAATTAGCCACTCATAACTGAACTAGGGGTAAAATGAAAATTTTATTAAAATACGTAGAAAATACAATATGGAGATGGAATTACAGAAAATTGAGTTCAAAAATTGATTTAGGGGTGTCAAATTAGGGGGGAGCCTCTTTTTTATAGATACACTGAGTAAATCATGGCCATTGGATTAAAACAATTTGGATGCTCAAGATTGCGTCACGTGGCAAGTTTCTATTGGATAGAACACATCATCATGGCTATCATTCCGTGTATATGCATGTACCGTACGCACTTTTTTTTCGGTCCACTAACATTCTGCCACGTCACCGGTCAGCATTTTGGCCTAATAGGATCGTGACACGTCATCAGTCAACGCCACATAAGCGGTCAATTCCACATCATTCGTCCAATCAAATGCCACCACGTCATTGTATAGTGCCACGTCATCGTACAGTACATGTGAACAATACTGTGAACAATATCGTGTACAGTACCGTATATGTGAACAGTGCCGTTTATCTTGTTATGCTCCTTCTAAAGTTTTCGACTGTCTTGAGTTCAAAATTATTGTCCGTTTTTCTATCTAATTTCTCGTTCATTGTGAAATGACCATGATATCTCCTAAAATACATAAAATACTTAATTAAAACAAAACATACATAATTAAATTACAAGGGACTTAAAGACATAAAAGTAGAAATGTTAGTGAGACTTGAAATGTAAAATGATAATTTTCTCTATTATAAATATACATTTTCTAGTACTCAACATGATACATCCAAGAGATGTGATGCAAACTACAACTCATTCCACCACTTAAAGTTGCTTGATCGAATGCTATAAATAGCAGCCAATTGTTTGTAAACATGATTCAACAATAGCCAGAGATTCACATTTGAAATCGAGTGCTCGTGAATAAAGCTTGATGCTTAATCATCTTCCAATTATCAGTGGCTGTTATTATTATGCCCTTTTAACTTTTGTTCATTTAAAATCCTGTTTGCATACTTTGGATACTGCTATCGGATCCACATCAGATTGTTTATTTCCCACCAAATTAAAAAAAATACCCAATGTTCCACCGGCACACCGTGTAGCTATTTATCTGTTGCATTAATTATGCCAATTCAGTCGAAGAACCGACCACGCAACTCTAGGCAAGATCCATTACTGAACAAATAAACGAATACCTTCACTTTTTTTTTTTTTTTAATTATAAACCAACAAATAAACAAGTTCTTGAGACACGAGAGACCGTTGCAATTTCACTGTAGAACCGGCTTGAAAACGCAACAAAATGTCAAATCTATTCTGATGTATCTGCCAATTAACCATACAAGTAGTCAAACCAGAATAGCCAACGGATCCGAAATGATGAAAAAATAAATATATGAAACAAAAGGCAAAAATACCATACAAATCCACTGAGCAAGAGGAACCCAAGAACAACCAACTATGGAAACCACTAAAACACCGAAGAATGCATATAATGCGAATATAGCCACGATTTGAATTTTTCTGACAAAACCTTCACAAATTCTATACAAGTGATAAAAGAAACCTCAGTGAAACACCCAAACGAGAAGGAAAAAAAAAAGCCTCAGTAAACACTTGCGTCACACCCAACCATTAAACCCATTATGGGTTCTGTCCTGTCAGCAACCGAGGGCAGCACACTCACCCTGGTCATCTTGCTCATCTTCATCCCCTAGTTTATACTCACTGAAGTGATTAACACTGAACTTCCACTCACCCTTGATGGGATCATAAGATATGAACTCAGCACCTTGGTCCTCAGCCTTCCTCTTAAGCATCTCCTTGTATTTCTCAATTTTTGGTCCTGCTGTATATTGAACTCCAGTCTTTTTGTCAAAGCATTTTATATTGAGGAGAGTTACTTCCGCAGGCTTGTTAAGACCTTGTCCAACGGGTGGTTTCTTGCTGTCATCCATGTAAACGATCACCTCACGGTTGTTAAACTGAACAAGGGACTCTAGATCAAGCCGCCGCACATCTGTTTCACCCAGGAACTTGATGCTGCCATAACCATGGCGTCCAACCACAAAGTCCTTAACATGACGGCAGAATCCCGGTTCAGCCCTTTCCTTGGCCGCTAGCTCTTGGATTCGAGGTTCTGTATAATAGTCAGAACGTCGGAGCTTTGGCATCAGTGCCTCAATGTTGGCCCCATGTTCGTAGACGATTGCAGCCTCACCAGCTCTATAGCCATTAAGCGTCACGTAAGATTCGTCCTTTTGATTAGAATGATCATCTTGGACTCCATTAGGTTTATGATTGACTTTGACAGGTTGAACTTTCTCCTTGACAGTACCATTCTCCACTGGACCATCTGCAATTCATACGGTTATTAAATAGTCGAATCATAAGTACAACAGCTAGTCAACCAAATCATGCTGGTTCAGACGCATTAGAGAAATACAAAACTAAACCAGCAGGAGAAGAAAAAAAGTCCATTAAAATTATAACACAATAATCCAAGATTCAGTCAAAAAGAGCTCCTTCAGTTGAATTCATAGCCATCTGTTAAATCATTTAAAGTAAATGACAACAAAGAAATACGATTTGTTAAAATAAGGTGAGTATGATATTCATATACTTAATTCATCTGTAGATTCAGTCATGTATTTACCTCAATAAAAGAACCATAATCCAAGAAATATAAGGAGAGGAAGAGAAAGAGAGTGAAGCAAGGAGGAATGCCACTATGCCATAACCATACCATTCTCATGTACTCGGGTAGATGTATCTTTAATTGACGATGTCTTCATTGCACTAGTACCTAAAGGCCACTGCTCAGTGGGACGAATAATAAGAGCTCTTGGGTTTTCTCTAGGAATGAAAAGAGCATCTGCCTTAGGTGTGCTGGGTGTCTCTTCATCATCACTGAAAAATGGAACCTGCATTCGGCCATCAAGACATTGTTACATGTACCAAAATAATAATCATTCTCAATTAGATATCACTAGAAGAGCAACCTTACCTTCGTATTATCATTCTTGGGATTATATTTCCTTGCAGGCAATCTAATCCGCCTTTGCGACAAATGTCGAGAAGTCAATAAGGAAGATATTCTGACAGGAGCTGATTTTTCGACCACCTAATAGAAATTACCAGTAAGTGACATGCCTGCAAGAAATCCCATTGAAACTAAGGCAAATTCAGGATCAAGCTTACAGGCATACTAGAAATCCCATATTGGATTGAAGGCGCAGTTCCCGCTCGGGCAATTGACATCTGAGGCATCGCAGGTAGCGTTCCAAACGGATTTGTAACTGGTACAGGTACAGTGACAGAACTTGGAGTGGCAGACCTGGTAAATGTGGGTGTACCAGCATAAGAATAAATAAATTACAAGAGCAGTTTAAAGCCAACAAATAATTCTTCTGCTCTATCAGACTAAAACTAAATGAAATGAAGACACCAATCAAACAAGATTATAAAGGCAAACAAAAACAGAAAATTTGCTAGAGGGGGTGCATAAGAAAATGATTCAAATTGAGTACCTAAAAGATGAAAAACAGTGTATTGTAACATAAGTGGCATATAGATGGGAACCAATATATTGTTTGAACTAGCATGCATATACTACAAATGAGCAAGAGCCTAAGGATGAGACTTACAATTGTCCAAAGTTACTCTGACCAAAAGTGCCCAAAGTGCTACCAAAGTTACTTGTATTACCTAATATATGGACAGAAAAGTTAATACAGACAGTACATTCTAATAAAAAAGCTAGAGAATTATTTTGCATATACGTAGTACATCAACAAATATGAGAAAAGGAGACTACCTGCTTGTGTCTGCCCAAAGTTGCTAAAGCCAAAACCACCAGCAGTCTGAGCAGGCTGAGCCAGTTGAAATGGCATGGAAACAGAAGGCTACATAAGCAGACAAAAAGAGAAACCAAATTTACATAAGGCTCTCAACACCAGTCTAGAGGAGCACACAAACACAGAAGAAAATCAAGCAAATCATATCCCTAACAATCAATGTATGTCCCAAGTCCATGGAAACTGCAATGCAGCTGTAACACAAGAAGAACATTGCAAAAATGAAATCCAGATTATTGTCGGAACTAAAAATTGCATTATTTCAATAGCAAAATTATGTCCCAAGAGAAATTTTATTTGAAAAATATTAAATGACACTATAAGTAGTACTGCCAATGATCCTGCATAAACCATAATGTTTTAGATAAGCCAAAGTGACTTTTTTTTTTTTTAATAAGAAAACTATGAGTCTTTATATTAACAAATAATGGGCATATTGCACATGAGTGGTGGACCAGATATCCACCCAAAGTCAATCAAAGCTATAGGAAACAGTATTAATACCCAAAAGTCTGATCCAACCGCAAAGAGACTGCCCAACCCAATACAAAAAAGAGTACGATACGCCCAAAATTCCTAAAACTCCTCTCCAATTAAGATTAATGAAGATAAGCCAATGTGACGTATAAGACATATTTTTAAAGATGGATGCTATTCATTTCCATCATCCATTACCCTTCCAAACAGTCATTCCAATGTCCACTTAAGATAGATGGCACACGATTGTAATGGTAATTGAACGGGTGATTAAAAGAAATGGAATGGACCCTCATAAACTGTGAAGGAGCATTATTTACACCAGAAATCACATTTACAAAACTCTCAAGCCAAATCAAAGAAAGGCATGCACAACCACTTTGTGCTTTACTAAAATATATTTACACCAGAAATCACACTTACAGCTGTTTGACCGAAGCCCGATGGTGTGCTAGAAGGAACTAATGAAGGAGTGCTTGAGAAAATGCCACCAGAAAAGCCAGAGGAAGGCGTACTAAATAAGTTTGACTGGCCAAAGGAAGGCATGGTACTCTGTCCGAATGAAGAGGTTGCCTGTCCAAAAGCAGAACCCGTCTGCCCAGTGGCAGCAGAACTGAACAAAGGTGACGACTGACTACCAAAGTTCATGCCAGAACCAAATGATGAAACTGTTCCCTGAGGTGCTGTACTGCTGAAGAGGGATGGTGATGACCCAAACGCTGGAGATGAGCTGGCACCAAATGCGGGAGTTGAAGTCGACCCAAATATTGAAGGTGTTGCAGACGAAGTTGATCCAAAAGGGTTAGCTGAAGATGACACACCAAAAGGAGAAGAACCAAAAGCAGAAGTTGAAGTGGAAGTTCCAAAACTTGAACTAGTGAAGGTTGAGGTTTTGGGAGCAAACAAATTAGACATTGTTGAGGAAAATGGACTGGCAGATGATTGCCCAAATGCTGGTGAAGGAGCAAAAGGGCTTGATTGAGCAGCTGATGCGCCGAATCCAATGCCACCAGCAGACTGACCAGCAGGAAGCGGACCTCCTGAAATTTGACATCAATAAGAAGAGAACAATTGAATCAGTCAATTTTGTTGTTATAAGGAACAAGCACCGCCTAAATTTCCAGATTTCAGCAATTTACCTTTATCTCCCAACTGATAATCCTCCCATCTTAGCTCCTCATGACTTTTATCTTTGTAGACAGGCATGGCAGATATCGACTCCAACTTTCCAGCAGGCTGTGAAGCACTGCCAGTCTCTGCCTCAGTCGTAGGAGCATAAGCAGCTATTCGACTTCCACCACGTTGACCCCCAAAAGTTGATTGTCCAAAGCCAGTGCTTCCAAATGTTGGTGTTGTACTCTGGCCTCCTGTGTGATAGCCCATAACAGCAGAGCAATTTTTATTTCATTTTCTTAAAATTTTGGAAATTAATGACTGCAGTACAATTTACTAAAGGTTATAAAGCTAACAAGGTTCCTTTTATTCAAGACACAGAATGCTTATCTAAAGCAAATGTTCTGTAACTGCACATAAACAAACATATCCATTCAAGAAGCTTACCAAAAGGAGAACTCTGAGCTCCAAAGGGAGATGTACTGGTTCCAAATGGGCTGCTACTAAATGCCGAAGTTGACTGCCCAAATGCTGGGGAGGATCCAAAACTGAATGATCCAGTACTGGATGCCCCAAAAGCAGGAGTACTCGAAGCCCCAAATGCAGGAGTACTCGAAGCCCCAAAAGAAGGAGTACTCGAAGACCCGAAAGCGGGAGTACTCGAAGCCCCGAAAGCGGGAGTACTCGAAGCCCCAAAGGCCGAAGTGCTTGATGATCCAAAAAGAGGGGTGCTAGAAGCCCCAAATGCTCCACCAGATCCAAAAGCTGGAGCACTGGATGCACCAAATGCAGTTCCTGTGCTACCAAAGGCTGGGGTGCTGGTAGCACCAAAGGCTGGTGTGCTGGTAGCTCCGAAGGCTGGTGTGCTAGTAGCTCCGAAGGCTGGTGTGCTGGTAGCTCCGAAGGCTGGTGTGCTGGTAGCTCCGAAGGCAGGGGCGCTGGTAGCCCCAAAAGCAGGTGTACTAGTAGCACCAAAAGCTGGGGTACTTGTTGCACCAAATGCAGACTGACTTGATGCTCCAAAAGGTGTTGAGGAACCAAATAAACTGCTTCCAAATGCAGGCTGAGATTGCTGAGTTGTGCTTCCGAAAGGGCTTGTTTGAGCAGAAGTGGACCCAAATCCAAAAGCAGGCTTCTGGCCAAAGATAGAAGACCCTAGACATATATGCATACGGTTAGAGAGCAAGATTTAATGTGCGTTCTCATGAAAAGGGAACTGGAAAAAAGAATAATAAAATATATTAAATAATTTTAGGATATAATGCACAAATACAGTTAAAGATGAAAATTACTCCTCAAATTTAGTTTATTTTCTTTAGGAAAAAATTCCCCTTAAATCAAAGGGGCTTATCAACAGATACTGACCCTTAAGTGAAAGAGGATCATGGCACACCTGTGCAAGAGAAAATAAAAAAGAAAAAGAAAAAGAAAAAAAGATGACCTAAATAAAATCCTATAGAAGGATGATAAAGCAAACACAATACCACCCTATGAAACGGACTAACTCTGGTTTAACATATTGTGTTTCTCTATCATCTAAATGAATTTATATATAGTGGGAAGAGAAAAGGAAAAAAGCCAAGAACAACATTACTCATTCCAATAAAATGAAGCTACATATAATAGGAAGAGAAAAGAAAAAAATCAAGAACAACATTACTCGTTCCAATTACCGTCGTCGTAAAAAATTTGTCTGGTTGATAGAAACAAAGTAAAAGACACATGAAAGCATCAAAAACTAGAGAGAGAATATGTGAGCTAGACATATAAGAAGAATCTTGGTCATCATAAGCAAAAACTTAAAAGCCATTGAGCCAGCATCCACCAAAGCTAAATTTCTCACATATGGACACCAAGCAATAAATTATATTCATAAGCCTGTATTATTGCCAGAATAACATTAGGACACTAAGCACATTTAATGCCACAAAGCAGATATTGACCTAGAACCATAACCATCTATCTCAGAAGTTAAAATCAAAAGTAATAACAAGTCAGGTAAAGAGTGGAGCACAAAGCAAACTTATAATAATAATAATAAAAAAAAAAAAAAAAACAAATGCTACTTCATGGACATACTCACCACCGAATGATGACGATGAACTACCAAAAGATGGAGTAGAAGATCCTCCAAAGGCAGGCATTGAACTTCCAAACGCGGGAGATGACGAAGCACCAAAAGTTGTGGTTGACGAAAACGGTGAAGATGACTGGGGTGCCCCAAACACCCCAGTTGAAGTGCCTCCAAATATGGAACTCCCTGTTGAACCAAAAGGTGTTGTACCAAATGGTTTGGGAGCAAATGGATTGTTACTAGCATTATTGTTCTGCCCAAAGACTGATTGAGATCCAAATGGGCTACTAGAAGACTGGCCAAATGCTGTCAAAAAAAAAAGTGTTAGCAAGCGCAAGTCACACAGCATGCTTGACCATTACAAGAATTCTGAGATGAAAAGAAGTTCATATTCTAACTTCTAAATAGTTACAATCAGCAGAAAATGCAACGAATGTCTAAGACATAAAGATAGCCTACGGCAACTAGAAACTTCAATTTAACTCAACTATAACCTATAAACTGAGGGCAAATAACATAACCCGTAAACAATAAAAAAAATGGTAAAAACATCAATACAGAAAGGATAATGTAAAAAGGTTTCAAAAATTAAAGGAGCAAATAAGATTAAGCTACTGGAAAAAGAATAATTTACTACGAAAGACAAAGGTAAAAGAAAACACTTACGATTAGTCGAACCGAACATTGTCGCTTATTAATCTTTCTTTTCCTCACTTCAAAACACTTATACAGACTATTGATTTTATTCCAACCTGAAACAAATATCAAATACAAATCAAGAAACAAGAGAAACGGTCATCATTTTTTTCAAAAAATAAAAAAGAAGAAATAGAAAAAGAAAGATAAAAGAAAATGTTTAATTAGATCAAATTAAACAACATAGTCCGTTGCCAATCGACTTCAATCACTATTACTTTGCATTGCAACAAATAAAATGAGAATAACAAACCTTCGAAACAAAATTGAAGATAATCAGGTCAAAAATGGAATGCGAATAAAATCAGGATAGTTTCATTGACAAGAACGAATCATTAATCGTAAAAAAGAAATTAAATAAAACCCTAGCAGCAACCAAGCCATTACGTAAATGAATTAGGACTAAGCGAATACTCACCGTCGATCTGAACGGACACCCACGCTCTAGGCACAGAGAAAAGAAGGGTTTACACTTAAAACACAAAAACAATTAACAAAAGGCCTCTCACTGACATGAAAGGTCTCTTTATATTTGGGGGATTGGGCTCACGATCAGCAGCGTAGCGTTGTTTTTAAGTCCGTAACAAAATGCACAGCGTAGGCTAAGCATAGAGGTGTTTTTAAGTCCGCTGTTTTTTTTAAATAGAAATTTATTATTATTAAAACAATTATTCACCGATTATTGAATATTTTAAATTTTTTTTAAAATATATAATTTCTTTTTACTTTATTTGAGTTACACTTGAAATTATAATTTTTTATATTTTTTCACTTTCATTTATTGATCGTTAAGAAATCGTTAGTTTTTTTAACAAAATAACAATTTTACCATCCAAAATTAATGCTATAAGATAAAATTATAATTTTACATTTGGGGGGTAAAATCGATATTTTGTTAAGAAAACTAACAAAATCTTAACGGTCAACAGACAGAAGTGGAAAAGTAAAAAGAATTATAACTTCAAGTGAAATTTAGCCAAAAAAAAATAGAATTGTGTATTTTTGAAAAAGTTAGAAAAATCATATGGTCGGTAAATAATTTTTCTTATTATTATTATTATTATTATTATTAGAACTTAGGTTCCGTTTGGTACAGCTTTTCAAGTAGAGTTTATTTAAATAGAATTTTTATTAGTAGAGCTTTTATCTAAAAAATTTTAATTGTTTAATTGTCAATAAGAACTTTTATTAAAAATTTATGAAATTACTTTAATAGGTTTTAAAATTATGTTATGAAAAGAATAAAATAAAAATATCATATATGTACAAGATATTTTAGATATTTTAATATTTAAAAAAAACTTTTTAACTTCTACTCCTAAAAGTTAAAAATTTAAACTTTTACTAGTAGAGACAAAATAGCTTATTTAAGTTTCAAAAGCTCTATTAGAAAAACAACCTAACAACAATAAAAATAATAATAAGAGTTTATAAAATTAAATAAACACTTATGACCATAAAATAAATCATAACAAACAGACACTTAGGATGGTAATATTTACTCTCTAAATTATATTATGAAAAAAAAATTTTAAAATTTTAATTTTCGCTCTACACAATTTTTCAAATACTAAAACATCCTTAATCAAATTATATGTAATAAAATATTTTATTTTTTTTGTACATAATAATCTAATTAAACTTTTATATGGCTGGAAATAAATTAATGTGTAGGAGTATTTTTGAGAGATATGAAGTTAAATAGACAGATTTAATCAAGGAAATAATGGCCATATACATGACAGAGAGATGCCCGTTTTGGTAGACATCTTGGACCCTCACACGTGGCATTGACGTGACTAACCTCCTCTTAAATTTACTCGACGTTCATCGTTGACGCAGCGTATGCCTAAAAGATATACGTGGTATAATGATGAGTGGTAAGTTGTTTATTTTTATAATTTTAAAATATTTTAAATTTAGTTTTTTTAAATTTATGTCTTTAAATTAGCAGTGAGTATTCAGCTTGATTTAATACTTAAAATCTGAACAGTTTTAAATTTAGAATCCATTCAATTTTGATTCTGGTTCAGTTCAATCAAAACTCGATTGGGCTATCAGAAAAAAAGAAAGAAATTATATACATGTGTTATATATATATATATATATATATATATATATATATATATATATACAAGCAAAATCAAAATAGAATCTCTGAATTCCAAATTCCTTTTTTAACTTATTATAAAAGAAATGTCATGATTTAGGGCCAGTTTAGGATTGCGGTTGAAATTCAATAAGTTGTTTATTTCATAATTTTTTATTAAAATATTGTTTGGTAAATTTTATAAAAGCAGCTTATTTCATAATTTTCTCTATTTTGTCAGCAGCTTTTAAAAGCAGGTAAAGAGTTGCTTTTATAAAGAAACATTATTCATAATGTTCGCCACACCTTTTTAAAATCTCTATTATAACCTTGAATTTTAATAAAAAGACAAATATATCATACTTATCTATAAACCTTAATATATAAATCATACCTTTATTTCTATCATATTTTATATAACAAATTACGAAATTCTTTAAATTTTTTTAATTGAGTTCTTTTAATATAATTTTACATTTTTAAAAAAAATATGTTTAAATAATTTATTAAACATACTCTAAAAATAAAAAAATAATTAAAACTTATGTCTATTTTGGTCATTATATAATAAAACAGCACTTCGTAATAAAATTTACTAAATGTATATACTCTATTTTTCAAACCCACCGCAACTGCAACAACACATTTTATCAAACATCAAGCTACTTTTTTAATCAAGAGAACATTTCATCTATACAAAGACAAACATTTATTTCATTCTCAAACCTAATCTCAAACTAGTCTAGTCTAAGTGAAAGAAAAGTATGTCAGTATATTATAACATAGTTACTAATATTAGAAATTAGAATGTTATAAATTCACATATAATAACGTTCTCATAAAGTGAAGAATTGAAGGCTCATCATTTTCACAATTCGATCAAAATAGAGCAACTGAAAGAAAAAGAAATAAATGAAAAGAGAAAAGAAAAATAAAGAAAAGAAAGGTCGAGAGTGAGAGGGAGAAGAAAAAGTAATAAGAAAGTTACGGGAATTGAAATTGAATAGTTAAAATTATATCTGGTGGACTAGTCGATAGCAAATTTATGGAATTTAAACAGTTATGATTTTGTTTACATGACATGTATTAGTTTTTATATCAATTCTAGCAATTAATTTTTTAACTCTATATTTTATGTTTGATAGTACGATTTATTATCATGTTTTGATTACATGCATGCACATTATATGATTGATTGAGCCTCAAGATGTGATTGCTAGTCATCATATGTGTATCCTTCCTATTAAGTGCTATGAGCATACGCATTAAAAGTTAAATTACTCTGCTTGTGCGACGTAGTTAAATTCCATTGAATATTGAGAGGTTTTTCCTAGACTCTGCTTATGCGATAATGATCCCAATAAGTATGATAGTTATTTTCCTTGGATACTATTTGATGCAGTTTTGTTATGTATGTATGCATGATTTAATGTTTACTTTTGTATTATATTTTGTGTGGAGTTATGTCATATAATTATATATAAACACTACTTTATTTGCATATATATTATTATATCCACCCACTGCCCTCAAGCTCACTATTTTTCTATTTACCTCATTTTTCTCAAGTTTCCACGAGATTTCTAGCAAATCAGCTTTTAACGTTGAGACTTGGCTACGACATCCATTGTTGCATGATTTGCATTTTTAGCATGTTTATGTTCATATGTACATATTTAAGATGTATTTATATATATTGAGATGTGAAATGGATAAGTTTCAAATATATTTTTAAATGAAGCATAGATGTTATAGTAGAGGCCCGAGGCTAGTTTTATATATTTATGGATTAAATTTATGTTATGAGTTTGAATTTGAGCATTAGATAAATAATACAGTGAGTTTTTAAGGGATCCATCTTAGATTTAATAGAGCGATCAGGTTTGATTAAGGTATGTCACAATCAAATTGTATTTCAATTTAGATTAAATCTGAACTAAATAGTTAACCGAATTGAGTTAACTATGAAATTTCAAAAATAATTTAAAAACTCATTTCCTTAACCTGGACCAAATTGTCCACCAGATCAGATTAACTAAGAAATTAAAAAATAAAAATAAAAACTAATTTCCTATCCTTAACGCATCACAACTCCCAAGCAGCACACTTCTCAATAGGCTTGGCAAAAAAGCTCGGGTCGGCCCAGGCCCACGAGCTTTAAGCTTGGCTCGCATGATGAAATTAAGAGCATGGGCTCAAAAATTCAAAGCCCATTGATAGCGGGCTTGGATATCGATTTAATGTATAAAGCCTGAGCTATATTATATAAATAAAAAAATTCAAATTAAAAAAAAAAATAAAAAGAAAATAAAAAAATTAAATAAAAATATCAAAATCTAATATTAGTTTACTTTTTATATTAGTGTTTATGGTTTATTATGTTGTATTGTTATTATTTTCAAGTCTAGGCTTTATATTATATAAAATAAAAAAAATTGAAATTAAAAAAAAGAAAAAGAAAACAAAAAAATTAAATTAAAATATCAAAATCTAATACTAGTTTACGTTTTATATTAATGTTTATGATTTATTATGTTGTATTGTTATTATTTTGTATATTAGATAATCATGTATTATATAATCATTTATAATTTAAGTTTATACTTTTATTAAAAATTTATTTTAAAAAAATTATAAAAACCTAAGTCCGATCCGCTCATAACTGAATGAGCTTTCAATGAACTTAAGCCTATTTTTGTATACGTAAAAGTTCAAACCCTGCAAATTGCGAACCCTACTTCTCAGCCTCACATGACTCCTCCTCCACTTCTTTTTTATTTTTATTTTCCCCATTCTTCTCCCTATCTTTCGCCACTGCCGAATATCATCTTTTCTTCTTCTTCTCTTTTTTCTTCCGCCGCTGCAAAACATCTTCTTCTGCTTCTTCTTCTTTTCTTCCCCCACTACCAATTATTTCTTCTTCTTTTTCTGATCTCCCATTAATTAATTGTTAGTCTCCCATTAATTAATTGTTAGAATATCATCTTTTCTTCTTCTTCTCTTTTTTTTTATTTTGTTAATTGCTAGTTAAATTTTTTTGTTAATTACTAAAAATATAGAATTCGCCGCTGCAAAACATCTTCTTCTGCTTCTTCTTCTTTTCTTCCCCCACTACCAATTATTTCTTCTTCTTTTTCTGATCTCCCATTAATTAATTGTTAGTAATAATTTATTTTTTTAATTGTTAGTTAATTTTTTAATTTTATTTTGTTAATTGCTAGTTAAATTTTTTTTTTGTTAATTACTAAATATAGAATTCTTTATGTGAAGATAGTTAATTCGTGAATGAGATTATAAGATATTTGTTTAATACTTATTAGTTAATTACTTAATTTTTGGATGGGGTAAAATTGGGGTTTTTAGTCTAAATGAACCGGTTCAATTTGGACTTATAGTTTGAATTTGATTAGGTTGAATTAATGATTATAACCCAAACCGAAACTTAATCAACCCAAACCCAAACTCAATCTGCCCACCCCTATTAGCATAGGTACTCTGTATGTTGGAGTTGGACCGGGAATCTGGGACTGTGTCATTGGGGAATCTGGTACTGGGTCGTTCTTCAAGCATTGTTGGCGCGCGCCGCAACGGTTATCAATTGTTATTTATTATTTTTGTTTCGGAACAGAGATTATAAAGGAGGAGTAACCCAAGAATGAAAGGGATGAAGATGAAGATGAGATGACTGAAAACGGTGACACACCATTATCTATCTATCTATTTATTTTTTCTTGAATTTTAATTTTCGTTGTTTAATGAGAATTTGATTTACTATATATATATAAAATAGGGCGATACAAACAATAGGGCCTGCAATGTCAACGTCCAACTTTAATTGTCCAAGATAATAATTAATAAACAACTAGGTAGTTTGTCAGTTTGTCTTATGTTCACTTATGCAGCAGGAAGATACCAATTGAAGGGGATGCCACCACAAATATAAAAAGAAAAACAGGGCCTGAAGAAGTGGGATGATTTCATTTCATTCAATAATAAGAGAAAACAAATTCAAAAGTAATGGGAGCAGTTGGTGAAAATAATGTACGGGGAAGGAAGAAATCATCGTCAAGGGGACATCACAGACTTGTGGGAGTTAGGCAGAGGCCATCGGGGAGATGGGTGGCTGAGATCAAAGATTCATTGCAGAAAGTGAGGCTCTGGCTTGGAACTTTTGACACCGCTGAGGAAGCTGCACGAGCCTATGATGATGCCGCTCGTGCATTACGCGGTGCTAACGCTCGCACCAACTTTGAATTGCCTGATCAGACTCAGACTCACGCTCGATTGTCGAACTCCAATCATCGTTTTCTGGCTGATATTAATACTAACAATAATATCGAGCCCTTTTCGTTTGAGCAAGTGTGTGGCTCTGGGAACGAAGCTGATGGGCTTCTTGGTGCACTTAAGGCCAAGTTATTTGATTTTGATGGCAGTACTAGTACCGTGACCGCAGGGGTGCTGCCCCAACCCCAAACTCAACCTCAACCTCAACCTCAACCTCCTAATAGTAGTACTAGCGGTGTTGCGTATACTGCTACTACTAGTACAAATAACTTGCCATCAATTGCTGCCGCTCCTCCTCGTGAGGAGGCTGGATTATTATTGGTCAGTGGTAATAATAATAGCAATAATTATTCAATTCATTCATCAGGATGGTCTGGTGCTATAGCTGCAGCGGGTAAGGTTGATAACCATCTTATCATGGATCATCAAGTTGTTGCAGCAGCTGGTCATGCTGGCCTTCAGTGCCAGTGGCATCATCCTAATATTCCTCCTGCCCAAACTTCATCAACAACCAACGTGGTTTGGTCGACTACTGAACCGCCGGCCGGATATGAAGTATCTTGGTCCACACAAATGAACCGTGCTCTCAGTCCCGAGAACATTCCCTTGTTTACCTCTACCTCTGTTGCTACAACTGCTGCATCAACTTGGCCAGTTTCTTCTGGACTTACTAGCGACTCAACAACAGTTGATTTCTCGTTTTCCGATCACTACCAAAGTGCCAAAACGAATACAGTGTCAGTGAGCATGCCTTGGACTCAGATTCATGGTTCAATGGCAGAAGGTGTGTGCTCATCCGACCAACAATTTTTGCACTGTGAAAACAAGGGTTGGACTGCTAGTACTGCTACACCGGCCTCATGGGATCCTCTCCTCTATATGTCCTCTCCGCTGTGCTAGGGTGATCTATCATCTATATACATATATATTCATAAAAGCCAGAGTTTTCACATTAATTAATTATTCAAATTAAAATTTTATATGATCAAGCAGTCCTTTTATTTATTTTTAATTTTTCTTTTTCTTCTTTAATTCACAACCTGTACCAACAATATTAGCTGCTAATTATTCTTTCCAGGTTTGGTTATAATTAAACCATCTCCCAATTTCTGTTATCTGTTGGTAAAGAAAGCTTCATGTCTTTTACTTGCCATGCATGCATTCAACGTATGTAACGTTCTCGCTCATCGAGCATAATTAATTTGTAACATCCATCTTGCATCTTGCATCTTGTTGAAGGCTGACAGCACAAATTGTGATCTCTTTCTGATATCGAAACTTAACTGGGATTAAGTTTTCCCCAACTTACGCAAAAATTATCTGCAAAATTAAAGAAGAACAAAAGAACAAACACATCATTAACCTAAAGTCATAAAGTTGATGTAGTGCTGCCAGTTGTCACTCCATGGATATAGCATGCTTAATCTGATCAGGAAATTTAACTGGAATTTCTTACTAGCTACCAACATATAAACTTGAATATAAAAATTCTCAGAAACTTGTAATATGTGGTAAGATATCCTTGGAAAATATTCGCGCACACAGAATATAGATCAGATGCTTTGCTACACTCCTTCACAGTTGTTATATATAAATAAAAGGAATTAAATATAATCATGGTTTCCTTGAGACCATTACAGAATACCGACAAAGACAGCAACGACCAAATTTGGTAGAATATAATATTCTGTTGGATGATTAGGAAGAGGGTCGTGGCAATGGGACTGATTAAGCAGTGCAATATTGTATGATAGCAACTCCGTGCTTATCATATGGGTGTTCCAAACCCAATTACAAACAACGTGGACTATGTGATGATGATGACAAAATGTACTTGTCCAAGCCAGAGGTGATACAAGGCTTGGTAATTTGATCGAATAAATCAGCTGAGAAAACCGATAGAAAGATTTTGTTTCTAATTTCAATGACACGGATGCTGTCAAGAAAGTAACATTGTTCTTAACATGTTATTTTTGTCCGGAAGCAGATACGATAACTAACGTCAGCAGACGCTTTGGCCCAAAAAAAAAAGAGTTAGAAATTACTTTTACCATAGAATGAGGAATCTTTAGCTTTTCCAAATTTTTTTCCCTTCAACCAATGACAATTAAGAAGAGTTTCATAGTGGTGTTTTCGAATGAGATACATAATTGAAGGGATTATTGGAGTTACAAATGAGCTGTCAAAATGGAGGAGCAGCCACTTTCTTTCTAGTGGTGTTGAAGTTGCTGCTGCGGGCTGCATATGGCAATACACTATCAGGGCTGCTTTTCTCTAACTCTAATTAAGGGTGAATGCTTAATTACAATTATATATAAATTAAATCGTAGATCCTCCGACTCTTGCATATAATTGATCAACATATACAATAAACTGATGTCCAGCAGCAGTAGCTCGGTGAATGAATGGTTGCTACCCTTTTGCCTTTTCAGAAACCATTGATTTAGATCTCATTCATGCTATATATACAACACAACCACCGGCATGGGACCTTGGTCAGCTGCCATGGAAGGTAGTTACGGATATATTTATATATATCTATTCATAAGGCTTTTGAAAAGGGACGGTGAAGTTATTATTTATTTGGCATATGGAATGGATTCATGTTTTTTGGTTCTCTTAATTGGTTGCATAAATGTAACCCAAAAGATCAAATTCATTGAAACCTGATATCTAAGTTTTGTAATGCCCAAGAACATTCCCATCGCAATTATTAAGACTAGTCTTTAATATTAAAGTTGCGCCGTCATCTACAAGCTTAATCATTTGGGCAAGAAGTGCCAGTTAAAATCTGGTCAATTTCCTAGCTGGTTTCTGTCCTTGGTCTAATAGTATGCTCCTGGTCAAACTAATTTGCAGTCTAATTTGGCAAAAGTAGCTGTTAAAGCAGATAGGACCAGCAAGCGTGAATAAACACATTAATTATATGTAATCACAATGCGCAAAATGGTAAAGCTGTGCAATAAATATTTACATATATATTGTGTTCCTTCACGCTTGCTGCGTCCAACCTGCTTTAACAGTTTTGCCATTTGCGTGACTAACCTGAAACAAATCCGTTAAAAGATAGCGAGCGGAATATTTTCTAGCTTGGACAACAGGATAGAAAGTTCACTGATAAGAATGTGCCATGAAAGAATATGAGAGCTTTATTGAGTTAACGTCATTGGTTAGGAAACTTTGTCACATGGTTTAAAAATGGATTATGAATACTGATTTCAATATATCAGGGAAGCATCTAATGCTTTCAATATTCTGTATCCAGTCTGCCGTGTTTTATTGTTATTAAGATTTGACATATTGTTCTTTCCCTATTGTAAATTACATGAGGGCACTGCTCATTTTGTTTCAGAGATGAAGTATTAGATGCTATGTACTGTGCAGCAGAGTGGGGAAGATGCCTGCGGCCTGCCCATGACTCATTTGTGGTAATATTGATAATCAAAAAGCTTGACTACAACACAGAGAAACGTAAGCCAGATAATCAATGTCTAGAAGGACATGCAAATGGAAGTTGGGCCAACATCATGCAACAACCACCTTCTGGGATGACCTCAGGCATCGATGCTCAAGCCCGGCAATGATTCCACATAATCTCCATCTGTTGGAGAGTATCTATCAAAAGAAGGCAAAAAGAAGAGAATAAATATTAAACTATTGCCAAAGTTGGTTGCTTAAAGCATTGATGTGATTTGAAGAATTTAATCTTGCTTTGTGCCCACTTATTCTGATGTCCATTTATTTAGACTTACAAAATGATGTTTGTGCAACGTCAGTTATTGTATAGACAGAAAGAAAGGAAGAGATAGGAGAGGCCTTGCTTGCTATCTCGATAGTCGTCAACTGAGTGGTTCTGATGAAGAGCTGCAATGAATGGAAACCTTTAATTGCAATGACAGCAGTTGAGTTTGGCTTTGCCACTGTGAATATTTTTCTTAAGAAGGTCCTTGAAGAAGGGATGAATGATTTGGTTTTTATCACATTCCGGCTGTTGGTTGCTACCATTTTGTTAGCTCCAATCGGATATTTTTGGGAAAGGTAGGGACTCCTTCGAGTTGTTTTTACTCTCATTTTTTCAAGTAAGTGCCCCTCCACCTCCACATATAACTGTTTGATGGAGTCGGTAAGCTGACTTCTTTATGCATCGAAAGCATTTCAACGGCTAGCTATTTTGTATGCTTGAATCAATGACTATGATAAACAACGTTTTATCAGCTGTACCTCATTGCCAATGTTTCATATTTAGACATTTTAGTTACAAACTTGCTTGCAGGAATAGTAGACCCAAGCTCACACTTCGCATCTTGTGTTACCTCTTTTTCAGCGCGATTGTCGGGTTAGTTACATAGTGATATTTACACAGCCTTTTTAATATTTCATCTGTTCACGCCTCACCAATGATGTACTTTTTTGTTGCAGGACATCGCTGACTCAATACTTCTTCCTTCTTGGAATTCAATACACATCTGCAACATTTGCATGTGCCTTCATCAACATGGTTCCGGTGATCACATTCGTAATAGCTCTGCCATTTGGGTATGAATAAGTAATTATCTCCTTGATTATATTCTTGTGCAGTCCCTGCATTAGTAATTTTAAATTTATCTGTTCAATCATACTGCAGACTAGAGACTGTGGACATAAAAGGCATAAGTGGAAAAGCTAAAGTAATTGGCACCCTGGTGTGCATTGGCGGTGCTATGTTGCTGACTCTTTACAAAGGAATGCCTTTGTTTGACCATTCACACTCTCAGGCTCAAACTGCAATCAATGCTATGCAAATGCACTCTACCAGAACGACTAAGAGATGGACACTTGGTTCTATTGCTTTGACAGTGGGAACCCTCTTGTGGGCTTCATGGTTTCCTATTCAGTCCTATATAGGCAAGAGATACCCCTGTAAGTATTCAAGCACAGCCATTTTGACCTTATTTGGTGCCATTCAGGCGGCTATCTTGAGTTTGGCAACGAACAGGAACCATTCTGCATGGAGTTTCAAGGGGAAGATAGAAATTATATCAGTTCTCTATGCTGTAAGAATTACTATTCCCTTCTTATGAAATAAAAATATTGTACCATCGGTGCACTAGTAGGATCAGATCTTTGTGCAAAAGTTTTTGCTGTATGTGATTATCAACAGAAAGGTCACAAACAGAAAAAAAGGAAAAATGGTTGAGATACTGTTAGTTTTCAGTTCAAACTCATAATTCTGCATCTACTTATTGAAATCTAGGCAAAGTGGTCTCGTTTTATTAAATCGTGATGCACCGTTTTGGAATTGGTCGTTTATATGTAATGAAAGCTCTGTTTATGCAGGGAATCGTGGGATCGGGTTTGTGTTATGTGGGACTGACGTGGTGTGTGAAGAAGAAAGGTCCTGTCTTTACTGCAGCATTTAGCCCCCTTGTGCAGATAATGGCAGCAATGTTTGATATTCCCCTTCTGCATGAGCGACTCCATATTGGAAGGTGATTTCTTGTTTGTACCAATTAACAAACATTGATCGATACTGCCTGTATTTATAATCCTTTTGATACTTAACAGTCTGCTGGGATCAATTACTGTGATAATCGGATTGTACATCCTTTTGTGGGGAAAGAACAAAGAAATGCAGAATTGTGTATCAAAAGTAACTCAAGAAGCTGAAGATATCAAGGAACAAGAGCCACAGTTGCCAGTCGTCACTGTCTCTGCCGCCGCAGATGATCCTTGAGATCAAGCAGCTTAATATTTTCTAAAATGCAAGCAACTATGGTTGAAAGTTTATGCAATATGCATGGTTCGTGAACAAACTCTTTTTGTAAATTCCAACGAGTTCTTTCAATCTTTCCACAAACAGAAAAGCTAAGGAACTGTCCCTCCTTTTTGTTTAACGTCTGCAACTTGCCAAGTCTACCTAATACTCTTTGGTCGTAATAATGGAGTTCATAAATTAATTGTGAATCAAACTCGGCATTCTTAGACCTATGGAAATGGGAATCTTTCACTTTTCTATACCAGGTATGTGCATATGCAAGGAAACTCTATCAAAAGTTCTTTGTCAAGAGGCAGTTAATATTCCAGTTTGAAACGTGACGGCCGCCATAAAAGTCACTGATCAAGAATGAGATTGAAGTTTAATTTAATGTTAATGCGAGAAGAGAGTATATATAATAAAACAGAAGCAGATTGGAATCAGAATTACACGGTGTAATGGAGCAGAAATTACAGTGAGAGTAACAGTTATATCCAACACAAGGCGAATGTTGTAGAGTTTCAAGACTAGTTCAAAGTTTAATTGAGGTACGATTGGCAATAATGCTCCATTGACGCCCAACCTAAACATGAGAGCAGGTGACAACAACAATTTGCATATTGATCGTTGGTCTGTGTAAATGGGGAAACACTTGAGCAATCAAACCATCTAGCTAGGAAAAATGAAAAGGTACTAGGTTATAGAATAAAACATAAATCTGAATGATCGAGCAGAGACCATAAGTTTGACGACAGTTACAAGTTGCTCGATTGAAATAATTGAATTTTTTATTATTATTACGCGTAACACTCCAATAAGCAGACACACAAACACAACTTGACTATTGTTCACAGACAGTACATAATTAATTAAATGGAACACACACACATACACGTATAGCCTCCAAATGCTATAGATAGATAGATACACTCAGCAGATCATAAATTAATTAATTAATAACAAATTTCCCACCCTTAATTTGCAAACTAGATGGAATTATATAAAAGCGGTGTAGTGTAAAAGACATATTATTATAACAAGACAGATATATAATTGTATGTATAGCTAACTATTAAGACGGTAGTTATTGAGCACGCACTTGTTCGATGCGTGTGTGTGTGCGCGTAGGTGTTTTTGCATTTTTTTGGCGTTAATTGATGAGGTCAATCAGAATGCTGATCGGTGTGATGGTCACTCTTGAAAGTTTCCTTATCTTTCTTCTTCGCCTTCTTTCCGTGCTTGTCAGCTGGTTTGTGGCCGTAAACATCAGTGATGTCCAAGTGAACACCGGGATCATTGGTGCTGTAGCTGCTACTCAGCATGATTGAGTTGTTAACAGCTTGGAAATTGCTGTTCACATAGGTACTCAGCGGCTCATGTTCAGGCTCAGGCTCACCATGCCCATGAGGATTGAGTTTATCATCCGACGTTAGCTCGGTTCGCATAGTGGCCCCGGTGTTGCTACCGGCAAGCGTAACGATCCTGACACCACCTTCATGATCGTCCTCTTCATGGTGGAGCAGGCCTGAAGAACCAGGCTTATGATGATGATCGGTAACGCGCCCGGTTATTGCATTGACCATGTCTCTGATTTCACGATCGAGCTCTTTATAATTCTTATGCTTCTCTTCTTCAGTTGGTGCCTGAGAGTGACCGTGACTGGGCTTTGTTATCTGAGAAAGCATGGTGTTTTTTTTTTTTTTTTTTTAATTTTATAAAAATGGAAGACGAAAGGTGCGCTTGTTGTGGGAAATTGGAGTTGGGATATAAATAGGAATGGCTAAGAGCATACTGTTTGTTGAGAAATGAGAGAATAAAGGTGGTGGTGGCGCCTTGCTTTGCCTTGGATGGCAATGCAAGGATTTTAATTTATTCCAGCTTAAAAGAGGAGGATCACTTGACAAGGGGTTTTCATCTCACATTCAACATTTACGTGGTTGATAAATTGCTTTTGTGAGCTTTACTCTCCCTGTGTCTCTATTACATTTGTAGCACTTGTCAAGGGAAAGAATCATTCTGCTCACTCAAATGCGCCTGGGGCTTTTGAGCTCGACTAACAATCAACTCAACGACGGCCATATAGTTTTTTTTTTTTAATACTAATTAGATATCAGATTACTGAATTACATCAGACTTACAATAACTGTTATTGTGACAAATGAATATACTTATATTTACCAATAAGATATACACAAACTAGAACTTACAATATTATATTAAATTCTACATTAAGACACGCCTAAACAAATAACCCTCATCATTCGAGGAATGTCACTACTACTCTACTTACATTTCGCAGGAAAATATTTTTTTATTATTTTTCTCCACAATCCTACATAATTGTGAGGTTGAGCTCCCATAAGAAAGCGGGGCTTGCCACTGGGCCAAACTCAAGTGGCGACGGCCATATAGTGTTCCAAAGTAGTCGGTGTATGACGTTTGATACTATAAGGGGCTAAGAGAGACACGATGATATATTCTTTTTATAAAAGCGAAAGAAGGGGGAATCTACAAATATGATCTTTTATGTCACTGCCTGCATGGTTGGCACGGTCAATTAACTCAAACAGGAAAGCCAATTTGGGCCTATAATCACTTAAGCCGGCCCAGATTCGACCGTCTTAGGCCCAACTGACCCAGAATTCGAACAGGGGTAAGAGTGAACACGCTAGCGCTGTATATGGTGCGAGCGCCATGGGTTGCACTTGACGGTAACTCATCCTTTTTGATTGTGAAACTAAAATAATGTTTTAAAGTTGGTTTCGGCTGTATGTTGGAGCTGGGCGGCGGAGTGGGTGGCAGGCTCAGGCCACCACTTTCATAGTTTCATTTACACTGTCCATTATTAATCAATAAAGGTCGTTTCACTGTAACTGTCATGTGAACATGAACTAATACCGCAGCGAATGATTTATTTGAAAAGAAAATTGGCCAGTACCTATTCTTCTAAACTTTAAGGTTGAAGATTTGAGTTTTTTTTTTAAAGAATTTATTTTAAAATATCATCCGAATCTCTTCTTTTAACTAATTAAATTTGTTTATATCTGTCATCTACATTTTTTTAAAAAAATTATTATATATGTTTTGTCTTATATTCTTTTTCTTATAACATCCTTATAATCTCCTCTTTTAAGTAATTAAGTATTAATTCGAGATTATAATGATAGATAAAATAAATTATTTTCGTTACGTGAATAAAATAAGCAGTTGATTAAAAAAATAATTTGATATTTAATAAAAGTATTATTATAATTATTATGAATTTAAAAAATAGAATATATACCTGTAATAAATTTATTACAAAAGTATTATATAATAACGAAAATAATTATTTATTTTACTTTTTTATATATCAAGATTTATAAAAAAATAAAATAAATATATTTTTTTATTAAAATATTAAAGTTATAGTAGGAATTTAAAAAATGTGCCATAGTTAATAGTTTCTATAAAAAGTGATTTTCTACTCATATTTTAAAAAATTTAATAAATTTTTTTATTAAAACTTATTAAATAAGTAACCTATAGCGTTTTAGCTTCATTCTCAAATGAGCCTAAATTGACTTTCAAACTGCAAACTCTCATATATATATATATATATATATATATATATATATATATATATATATTAAATAAAAGAGAATTGAGAAAGTAATAGATTTACGTATATATTTTTTTACACGGTAAAATATGAAGGGCAACAGGATTAGAATTTAGGAAAACAAGAGTAGTAACAAGCACCAAAGCCCGGAGGCGATCGAAGCGGCCAACTCACTCCAGGCGTTGCGTCACTTTGGGTTGGTGGGATAATTATTAATTTTACGATTATATTATCCAGATAATACAAACCAAAATAGTAAAATTAAAATCATTATCAACACCACTGCACTGCATAGTTGATTAAACCGAAGCATTCATCAGGTACAGATACAGGTACATGTTTTTTATCTATCTTACTCAATTGATTAATTAATTCAGTGTTTTAATGTTTAATCAACAGTGTGTGTGTGTGTGTGTTCTTAAGCTTTATGATGTTGACTCACTCATATGTAAGTGTGAGCATGAGCTTCTCGAAGACGAAAATGATTGTGAATTTATAAATAAATGAATGTTGATGTTATTGTAGGGTTACTACTAACTAGGGTATGGTTTTTGGGTGAATTGATTCGGAAGTTGAAACAGATGCGGAATGGTGGAAACAGCAACGAACGAGACCTTGAAAAGCAGGGGAACGACCAAGAAGTTAATAATTCTGCCGACGACGCCAATTCAGCCTTACGCTTACCTACCATTTTGATTTCTAATGGAGAATCTCATATTGAACCCAATGACAAATCTAACTCTTCAAAGGGCGAATCCCCCAAGAAGGATTTCCTGTTGCAGACTGCCAGTTCTCATGACCAATGCAGGTATTTCTCATTCTTCAATCTATAGTGTTGCCCCAAATTTTAATGCAATTATATTTCCTTCCAGGATATGCTCCACCAAATCTATAAGTCATCATAATTCAACTTTTTCAATTTTTTGAGAACAGTTTTTTTTTTTTTTTTTTTTCGGATGTTGTTTTTCAGAGTGTGTCAGCAGGATAAGGAAGAGATTCTGATAGATCTTGGATGCCAATGTCGTGGTGGTCTTGCGAAAGCCCACCGCTCTTGCATAGACACTTGGTTTCACACAAAAGGATCAAACAAATGCGAGATATGCCGGTAATCATTTTGCTAAATTCATTGACGGTATAATCTTAGCTTCGTTTCCAACATATTATGAAATGATTGGTTTTTGTTTTTCTGCAGCCAGGTAGCTGTAAATGTACCACCTCCAGAGTCCCAACCAAGTGTAAGTATTACAAATCATTTGCCTTTGTTCATGATTATATTAGTTTAATGCATGGATGGCGATTGGTATCTGATGGTTTTTGATATGGTCTCTGTAGATTTTGTTGATAACTCGCTTTTCATTTTTCACAGCCCCAACATTTCATTGCTCTGGCCATTAGAACTAATAAGTAAAAGATTGTAACCAATCGACACTGTCTGAATTCTTTTTCTTTTGCATCTAAAGCCGAATTTTTTGTATTGTCTTACAATTCTTACTGGCTATTGTGTTTTCTTTCTAAGTCTGGAACTCGATCTGCCATGAGTTTGTGTTGTGGATCCATTATCATACCCTTGTAGGTTTATGTTTTTATCTAGGTACATCATGGCCACAAGCCCACAAGTTTCTATCAAATCTGGATGTAGATGTGGAGAATTGTGTAGTGAATGGCACTGCCCATATATAAATTTATTACTGAGAAATAAGATTACTGGAGTGCCAGGGCACCAAATGGTACAAGAAACTATGAATTTGGTTTTGATACGAGTTTGTATAAATTTTGATTTTCTCATGATTCATGTAGCAGACAAATTACTTGGTATGGAGTATTGACCCAACCTTCAGATCACAAGATCGCGAAAGGGTAGGGTCTAATTGTGGCCAATCTACTGGATCATTTTTTAATCATATCATGGTAATGATGTTCTTTGCTTTGGTTTAACATTAAGTCATCTGTGTAACAGGGATGCTTTAGTCCACTTTGGGTGGCATTCTCGATCCTAATTGGTGGACTTCTCTTGGATGTGCTGATTTCAATTACCCTCGGTGTCTCTGCTCTGCCAGTTAATATTATCATAGGTACACTATTTAAACTTGGAGCGTTTCTTTTCTATTCCAAGCATGCAAGATGACGCTGAACTAGAGATACATTGTCAGGTGTCATTGTTGTGCTTGGACTTGGAACTGCACTTCGCCTTGCCATGGAATTTTGCCATGAGTGGAGTTCAAGGAGAGTTGTGCAAAGGGTAGAAACAAATGTAAACCTTGGATACCATCCTGCATTATAGGTAAAGCTGTATATAATGAAATTTAGAACTTCAAAGAGAAATTATGATCTGTCAACCTGTCTATAAATGTTCATCTTAGTAGTATTTGTTGTTTTATGAGCGCATCGTTGTTGGTTACTGCTGACATTGGTGTACTTTGATGGATGTTGGAACATCATTTCTTGGACGTATTAAAAAGCTATAGAGTTTGACATGAAGGTACCATGTGGTATGTGGATAGCTTCTCACACCTCACCTCTTCCGTGAGTACAGAGTGAGTTCCTTCAATTTTCTTTTCTCTCTCTGTGAAAGGTGTACTGAATTGATCATTGCTATTTCTTTCAATGTGAATGCATCCCATGCCATTTTGAAGGAATAGCATATGAGATTAGTTATGAGGAGCTGCTCATGATGAATCCCCTTAACCTCAAATTAAGGTGATTCCTTTCTAGTTTCTAGGACATGGTGAGTTTGATCTTGTAACCTATTTTTTGTTTCGGTTTTTTGAAACAAAAGCTCAGAAGGGACAAAAGTTTCTAAAATTTCAGGCCGCCCAAAAAAAAAAAAAAATCATCCTCATGAAACTTGGTGCCCTGAGTTTGAGGATGTGATGGAAACAAAGGTCGAATCAGGACGTTACTGGTGACATAGCCAGATAAAACTTCAAAGGGCATCTGACGATCATTTCTTGAAGGGTCTGAGTGGCTCTTTGGTGTTTGGAAACACTGTAGTGAAGACATGGGGAGATTGGGTTTGGGGATTGTCAATTTTCCATGTTTAATTTTTGACGGATTACTATGGCCTGTGCCTTGTGCCTACAGGATATATTCGCGTTTAGAGATGGCTACATTTTACTGATCCGGCAATCTTTTTCTTTTATCAAATCTTCTAAAGTTACTAATAGTAATACTGTGGACCCAGGAATGAAAGCCGTAAAATATGAAAAGTGAAAAAAGTTTTTGACAAGAATGGTAGTAGCAGAACAAGTTAATTCAACCGTGAAAGAATACTCTATCTTTTTTTTTCCCCCAAAAAAGCCAAAAAATAATAAATAAAGAAATAAATGAATTTAGTAAGTAAAGAAATATGAAATGAAATCGATTTTGTCGGCGCGAAAGTCACTGCCTTTTGAGTTTGGCTAAAAAGAGCAAGCAAACGGCGATTCCAAATAGCAGTTGATTCCACCAGATTGTCCCGTAAATTAGAGAAATTGGGTGCATTTGGTATTGTTTTTTAATTTGTGTTTTCTATTCTTATTTCAGAGAAGGAAAATAATGTTTTTGATGTGATGTTTTTGAAAGTTAAAATGTGTTTGGTAGTTTGTTTTAAAATAGTATATAAAAAATAAAAATTATAAAAATGTGTTCGATTATTTATCTGAAAAAGTGAGGACGGTGAAAGAAAGTAAAAAATTATCATTAAGTGTAATTATTTTATTTAAAATGCTTTTTATTATTCTAAGCGTCATTTTATAGAATAAAATATAAAATTAAATAGTCTAAAATAGCATAATGTAGTATAGTAAAGGAAACAAATATATTATACTATAAATATTTTAATTATAATATCATGAATAATTATATTTTTATAATAAATTATAAATATATGTAAGATAGTTATTTAAAAAAAAATTCCTTTACCATGTTTTAAAATAATATTACATAATAACTATGTAAGTAAATTTTATTTATAACATAATAATATTTGAAAGAACATAAAATTACTTTATAATTTTTATATATATGAAACATTTTTATTGATATATTTTCAACAATATTTAGAAAAGTGTTGTCATTTTTTATTTCAAAATAATATATAAAAATATGAAAATGGATGATTTAGTTGCAAGATATCAAATAAACAAAAAATTTTTATGTTATTTATTTATTATCATTATATACATAAATTTTTTGTTAGATCCACAGGTCCATTGACAAAAGTGGTCACAAAGTTAAATTGCAGGACCATTAACACTCTCAACGGAGAACGAAAATTGGAGAACACCAATATGGCATTCTCTAACTTTCTTTGTAAAGTTTAAAAAACAAAAATAATTAGTTTTCAATACTATAGTGTTTTCTTAAAGAATGAGCCAACCAAACAAATTTTATATATTTTCTTTATCATAAAACGGAAAACAACAAATCAAAAAAGTTACCAAACGCAAACGCATCCTACCTGGGGTTGACGAAATATAAGTTTAGCCTTGAATTTTCTAAATTTATATTATAAATAAGAAGCCCAGCCCTTTAAAAGTTCATCCAAATTTGGACGGATTGGGCTTGAGTCAGACCTATGTTTTTTCATTAAATATAAAATAATTTTAATAAAGTAAAAAAATTTAAATTAAAGATAATTATCTAATATATAATAAAATAATAATCTAATACATAAAATATTAATAATACAACATAATAAATTATAAATAATAATATAAAAATATATTAATTTAATATATTAATCTTTTTCTTTTTTATTTAAATATAATTTATTTTTTAGAGCAATTTATATTTTTAAACTCTTATTCAGACTTAATTTATGCAGACTTTAAATTTATCAACCCATATCAAGGTCCAATTTATGCCAACCAGATTAACTCGGACTTTTTTTGCTAATCCTAAGCTACCTGTCTCCACCCATAATTTGGCATGTTATAAAAAATACACAATTTTTGTTTTAATTTGTTTTAAAATCTAAATGTTACTCAAAGTTTGTAAGGTGTGTACTTATTCACTTGATCATTAATAGAGGTGAATGCTTGATGACGTCACGGGGTAATATAGTCTTTTAATATAATGACATCAATTTAAAGCTCGATGATGTCTCGAGGATAATATAGTCATTTAATATGACGACGCCGTATCCCCTGTAAATGAGCATCAATTTCCACTCAATGTTGCAAACGTCATTAATTTTTCACTCTTAATTAGATAATAGAACTTGTTTATATCTTTTTAACTGTGAAGCAACGCAAATTTATTGAAATATATCAAAGTCTAGTTATTTTTACATTAATAAAATTTTACCCGTTGAAACAAAAATAAAAAAATCATTTAAAATCGACTTTCAATAAAAGATAGAAATTCAACAAATTTCTTGAAAAAAAAGAAAAGAAAGATTTCAACCACTAAATGACGCAATCTGACAAATAAGTTAGCTACGACTTCCCCTCGTCAACAGCTTCATAACACATAATATATGTCCAAACGAAAATGCTACTTACACCGACTTGTGCCCCAACTCAAACCCCGAATTGAAAATCACTGTTTTGATTAAACCAAAAACTCACCGTTTTGATTCAACTCACAACCACTTGCAATCTCGCGTTTTGATTCAAATCACAGGCGCTTGCAATCTCGTTATCATCAATCGAGGTCTCCAGCCACTACTCACAACCACCGTCACCCATAATTCATAGCTATCACGCGAGCCCAGCCTGAAATTCTATTTAGGCTACCCAAGAGGGGGGGTGAATTGGGTTTTAAAAACTAAGCCAATAAATATGCACAATATTAAAACTAATGTCTTAATCAAAATCAAAAGCAATAAATTCAACAATGCTCAAATTAAAAAGGATAAGGGAAGAGATATCAAACACTTGATTTTTACGTGGTTCGGCCAACCGTGCCTACGTCCACGCCTCCAAGCACACTGGGCTTGAGGATTCCACTATGCAAGCCTCCAAGACTTCAAACACTTACATTTGACTTCCAAGGTGTCAATTGACCTTTACAATAAGAGATTAACCCCAATCTCTCAACCCAAGTGTTTCCCAACACTTACAATCACTCAATGAAAGAGATTTAATAACAAATAATCTCTCACACACTCCAAATGATTACAATTGAAATTTTAATGTGTGAGGAAATGAAATGAAACACAATTGAAGCTCAAAGAAGATTGATTCTCAGTAGTAAGCTCAAATATCAAAAAATGTTCGATCACTTGTTTGAATTTGATTGATCCTTTTTATAGTTGAAGCTGAAAACTAACCGTTATTGACTTTCTGAGAATAATCGGATCACCGTTTGTCTCTATCGGTTAGCCGTTTTGAATTTCCAACTAGCAGTTATCCTTTGACTTCAAATAAACGGTTTACCGTTTATTTTTATCGGATCACCGTTTATTTCCGAGAACCTGCAAAATGCAGAACTCCCTCTCCGTTTTTGATAAACGGTTGAAGACTAGAGAACTTCTCCTTACTGGAATTTATCGGTTAGCCGTTTTAAATAAACGGTTCAAGACTAGAGAACTTGTTCTTATTGGAATTTATCGGTTAGCCGTTTTAAATAAACGGTTCAAGACTAGAGAACTTCTCCTTACCGAATTTATCGGTTAGCGTTTTCAAATAAACGGTTCACCGTTAATTTCAAAACATGTGACATTTAGCTTACCGTTTTGTGCTAAACTTGTTTAGCACTGTAAATTATCGGTTCACTGTTTTCCAATAAACGGTTCACCGTTAATTTCCAGTTTCATCATTTTATTTGAACTTTAAACAAGTGTATTGCTTTAGAAAATTCTTTTTAATAGCCCCAACACTTTAATCATGAACATATAATTTTTGTTATCATCAAAATCATTATTATAAGATTAACAATCTCCCCCTTTTTGATGATGACAAATTTTATATGTGAAGGAAAAAAAATTTTGTTTTAACTCCCCCTGAAAATAAGCTCCCTTGAAAAAAAAAATTTTTGTTTTTCCTTTTGAAATGTAACTGAAATTTGAAATTATTCTCCCCCTTCAGCATAAAAAAGATAAGAATTAAAGAAAAAATAGTTTCGTTTTGACAAGTAAAAATTTCGGCAGCATCTCCCCTGTATTTTAAACATCTCCAAAAATATACACCCAACAAAAACAATAAGAAATCAAGATACAACCAATTGCATTAAATCAATAAGAATAATATCAAAATGAGAAAACGATCATAGATAATAGAAACATCCAACATACATAAATAGTGCATAACACATGAAATGTTTGTGCGAAATCAATTAAGTTCAAAACACTAAGAAACTACTGCGGAGGAGGAGGAGGAGGAGTAGAGGAAGAAGGAGGAATGGCGAGAGCAGAAAAGATGCGTTCTTTGTCCATCCAAAGATTTCTTCTTCCGAAGCTGGAAGGATGCAAACCGATCTGATCTGAAGCTGCTTTGCCGTAAAAGTGTGCGAAAATCGCTAACAAGCTGCTGAAGAAGATGATCAGGAGCAGATGAAGCAGCTGAAGTAGATGGCCGATCAGTTTCCGTCTCATGCGCCGGAGAATCAGATTCTGCCGGAGGCTGTGAGGCAGATCCGCGACGAGGGGGCGGAGGGCGAGCACCGAGTCGAAAGTCAGGCAGCTGATCAGAGGTAAAGATGTCGTTGAGGAACCGGGCATCTTCTGGAGCTACGAGGGTGTCTTGGTTTTTCGCATTAGGAGTTTTTATCCAATCCTGATACCTTCGAGAAAACCCAATCGCTGAAATAGCCTCTTTCCCAATCTTCTTGGTCTCAACATACACGGAGTCTCGAAGAGGTACGCGAAAGTGTCGCAAAAGCTTAGAGATAATGTTACCGTACGGAAGTAGCCTATGTGTAACAGCAGGGGTATTCAACATATGACGCAAAATAATATACCCAAGGTTAATACGGCGTCCACTAAGAAGACTATCAAGAATCCCGACATCCAACCTAGTGACCTCATCCGAGTGTCCCTTCCTAGGGGTGACAATATGCTGCAAAATGGTGTGTAGAATCCTAACCTGCAGCGGCAAAAGTTGGGCTCTAAAAGGAAGGGCGCAGATCTCATCAGTGAGATCTCATCGCCGACAAATGTTCCTAACTCCTTTGGTATGGTTAAAATCGGCAAAGGATAATTCCTTCCTAGAAGTGTAGATATTATGTCCAACAAGTGGGAGTCCTAAAATGGTGTTTAAATAAAAAACATCAAAATCAATAGGAACACCTCCAACACTGGTAACTATTCTATCTACTCTTTCTGCCGACAATTCCATGTTCGAATAAAAAACACGAACTAGGTTAGGATAAATCCTTTCCTCTAAGTCTAATGCCGACTCCCATGGCAACAACATCTGCTTAACATTTTTTCTACAAACAACCAACTCCTCAAAGTTATCTAAATCCACAAAGTAAGAGTCGATTACCTTTCGACCCATGAAACGGGTTTCGAAACGTTTAGCAAGCGGAGCGGTTGGAAAATGGAGTCTCTGGAACTCGGTTGTCTCTCTAGGAGCTATGGGGTTGCTCCTTGGGACAGCTTTCCTCTTCCTGCCGGTTCTAGAAGATTCGGCCATTAATGGATCTTTGAGAATGTGGGATGTTTGTCAAAAAGATGAAAATGATGAAAACTGGACCAATAAAATGAATGAAAAAGAGTAGAGAAAGGTTTCTGAAGGCTCAATTTGGTAGAAAATCGTCAACAAATGAGTCAAAAAATCGAGAAATTTGTTCGGTTGCGCTTAGGGTTTCAATTTGGGATTTCAGGATTTGGGCAGCAATTTGATGTTTTGAATGGTTAAAACTTGTCTAAAGATGATGAATAATGTTTCTATGATCGTGTTTTGGCAAGAAATGGCAAGAGAAACCAGAAAGTTTAGAGAGAGAAAGCTTCGGGTTTGCTGGTAGGAGAAAACGGTGAGGGGGTAACTGGAAACGAAGAAGAAGAATAGACCCAATTTTATATCCCACGCAAACGGCGAGCCGTTTAAATAAATCGATTTACCGATAGCGTCCAGAGAGCTAGAAGACATAATCGGTTAACCGTTAGTAATAAACGGTTAGCCGCTAATATCCAAAAAAAATTTTAGTATTTCTGGAATTAAACGGTATACCGTTTTAACCATAAACGGTAATCCGTTTTCTTTATTTTGATTTCGCACATAAGTTTTTATCTACGGCCAACATTCAATACATTTCTAAATCATTTAATTGATAAAAAATGTCTTGTAAGGCCAATATAATGCATGAGTACACAATTTTAAACACATCCAAAAACAATCATCATATTATAGAAAGGCAAAGAATCATTATGAGACATTTATCATTCCAAGCTCATGCCTAATCTTTGAAAATTGATCTTCGCTAAGAGGTTTAGTAAAGATATCAGCAAGTTGTTTTTCCGTAGAGATGAAATGTAATGAAATATCTCCTTTTTGAACATGATCTCTTAGGAAATGATGTCTTATCTCTATATGCTTGGTCCTAGAATGTTGAATGGGATTCTTTGAAAGGTTTATGGCACTTGTGTTGTCACACATGATAGGTATATGATCAAGATTAATACCAAAGTCTCTAAGGGTTTGTTTCATCCAAAGTGATTGCGCACAACAACTACCTACCGGCCGCATATACTCCTCGGTGGTTGAAAGAGCAACCGAGTTTTGTTTCTTACTAAACCAAGAGACAAGAGAGTGACCTAAAAAGAAACAAGTTCCACTAGTACTCTTCCTATCAATCTTATACCCAGCAAAATCGGCATCCGAATAACAAATTAAATCTAAATGAGTTCCCTAGGATACCAAAGGCCAAGATCTATAGTTCCTTTCAAATATCGAAAAATTCTTTTAACAAAGCAAGAAGTTGTGAGATTCTTTAGGACATGATTGAAATCTTGCACACAAACATACACTCGAATACAATATCGGGTCACTTGGCGCTAAATAAAGTAAGGATCCGATCATACCTCGATATGCTTTGACATCAACATCTTTACCTTTTTCATCTTTGTCAAGCTTAATTGTTGAGCTCATTGGAGTACTTTTAGTCTTGCCATCTTCAAGTCCGAATCTCTTAAGTAAATCTTTCAAATATTTGGCTTGATTGATGAAGATTCCTTCTTCGTTTTGTCTTATTTGTAATCCGAGAAAGTACTTCAATTCTCCCATCATGCTCATCTCGAATTCTTTGCTCATACAAGATGAAAAATCCTTACACAGAAACTCATTAGTAGAACCAAAAATGATATCATCAACATAGATTTGAACAATAAGTATATCTTGATTCTTATGCTTGATAAAAAGTGTAGTATCCGCTTTACCCATTGAAAAACCGTTTTCCAAAAGAAATTTACTAAGTCTATCATACCAAGCTCTAGGTGCTTGTTTTAATCCATACAATGTTTTTGACAACTTGTAAACATGATTTGGAAATTTTTCATTTTCAAAACCAGGGGGTTGTTTCACATACACTTCTTCCATGATGTAACCATTTAAAAATGCACTTTTGACATCCATTTGATACAATATAAAATTTTTATAGCATGCAAATGCTAAAAGCATTCTAATGGATTCTAATCTTGCTACGGGTGCAAAAGTTTCATCAAAATCAATTCCTTCTTCTTGATTGTAACCTTGAGCCACTAACCTAGCTTTATTCCTTACAACCACACCTGATTCATCCATTTGATTCCTAAATACCCATTTAGTGCCTATAATGGATTGATGTACTGGTTTAGGGACTAATTCCCACACATTATTTCTCTCAAATTGATTTAACTCCTCTTACATTGCCATAATCCAAGATTCATCGTTTTCCGCATCCGCAAAGGATTTTGGTTCAATTTGAGATATAAATGCAGTATGTGCACATGTGTTTCTAAGTGATGATCTAGTAGTTATACCACGTGAAGGTTCTCCTAAAATCAAGTCTTTAGGGTGAGAAGATACATACCTCCACTCCTTGGGGAGTGTTTGAGAATTACCTTCATGTTGCTCCACATTGTTTTGTTCTTCATGTTGCTTCTCTTGATTCTCGAAAGATGAAGAATCTTGTTTAGCATTCGAAGTTTCTCCTTGTGGTACTTCTTCATCTGCATCATTAATAAATTTCTCCATCGATGAGGGGCTAGTCTCATCAAAAGTAACATGCATAGATTCTTCAACGACTAAGGTTCTTTTATTATAGACTCTATAAGCTTTGCTAGTAGTTGAATATCCAAGAAAAATACCAACATCCGATTTTGGATCAAATTTACCGAGATTATCTTTAGTATTTAATACAAAACATTTGCATCCAAAACTTTAAAATATCCAATGTTTGGCTTTCTATCTTTCCAAAGCTCATAAGAGTTTTATTAAGAAGTGGCCTAATCAAAACACGATTTAACACATAACATGCGGTGTTTACGCTTTCGCCCAAAAATATTTCGGTAATGCATTCTCATTTAACATAGTTCTAGCCATTTCTTGAATAGACCTATTCTTTCTCTCAACAACTCCATTTTGTTGAGGAGTTCTGGTGATGAAAATTGGTGTATAATGCCAAAGTCATTGCAAAATTTTCAAATGCATGATTTTCAAATTCACCACCATGATCACTTCTAATGCAAGTAATGAAATAGCCTTTTTCATTTTGAACCTTTTACGTAAAAACTTTAAATGCATCAAATGCATCATCCTTACTAGTTAAGAATAATACCCATGTATATCTAGAATAATCATCTACAATCACAAATGCATAATATTTTCCATTTAAACTAGCATGTCTAGAAGGTCCAAATAAATCCAAGTGAAGAAGTTGAAGTGGTTTTGAAGTAGAAATATGATTTTTATTTTTGAAAGAAGTTTTGATTTGTTTTCCAAATTGGCATGCTTCACAAATTTTATCTTTTTCAAAAACAATTTTCTAAGACCTTTAACTAAATCATTTTTGGAAATCTTTGAAATTAAATCCATGCTTGCATGTCCTAGTCTTCTATGCCATAACCAACTATCATCATGTAATGCGGAAAAGCATTTATCAAGGGTAGATGCACAATCTATATCAATGGTATAAACATTAACACATCTCTTTCCAACAAAAATAATTTTACCATCACATGCATTTTCAATAACACAACTTGTTTTATCAAAAATAACCTTATAACCTTTGTCACATAATTGACTAATACTAAGCAAGTTATGTTTTAGATTTTCAACTAAACATACATTCTCAATGAGAGTTGAGGAAACTTTACCGACATTGCCAATACCAATGATTTTTCCTTTTGAATTATCTCCAAAAGATACATCCCCTCCATTTTCGATTTTGTTAAAGCTTGAGAACCAAGAATAGTCTCCGGTCATATGTCTTGAACATCCGCTGTCCAAATACCATTTGTTTCTTTTTCCCTTCCTCTTTGATTCCTACAGTAAATATCTCAAATTTTAGGTACCCAAAACTTTTTGGGTCCTTGAGTGTTAGTAATGGTTCCTTTTGGAACCCAAACACATTTAACTCCATAATATGCGTTTTTCTTAATATGACATCTATATTTCATGTGACCATCTCCATTACAATAATGACAAACCATTTTATGATTATTAGTGGTAGTAGCCTTAACAAAGTAGCTTTTGTAGTATTTTTGTTTCAAATTAGGTTTATAACCAATCCCTCCTTTATCAAACACACATTTTTGGGCACCAAGTAATTTTTCTAAGTTCTTTTGCCCATTTGTGAATTTAGAAACAATCTCATTTAGTTCATTGCTCTTCTTTTTAAGTTCTTCATTTTCTTTGATTAAGTTATCAACATGTAATTTTTCATGTTCATATGAAGTACTTGTTTACCTTTTAAAGATGCAATTCTGTCATGCAATCTTTCATTATCTAATTCTAGCTCTTTAATCTTATCATTTAACACATCATTACATTTTTGCATAGCATCCTTTTCATTTGAAAGTTCTAATATGTTCTTCTTAAGACATGCATTTTTCTTTCCAATTTTCATCATATCACTATGCAACTCATTAAAAGCATCATATAATTCATTATAAGATGGAAGATCACTTACCTCATCAAGCTCATCTTCTCCTATTGCCATGAGTGCCAAGTTTGATATTTCTTGTGATTGTTCATCTTCACTTGATTCTTCATCGCTATCATCCCATGTTGCCAACATAGCTTTCTTCTTGAATTTGTTGAGAATGGGACATTTCGATTTTATATGACCCGGCTTCTTGCATTCATAGCATATGATTGCTTCCTTCTTCTCCTTTTGATTCTTAAAGTTTCTGAACTTTCTTCGATCACCGGTTTTCTTGAAGAACTTCCTGAATTTTCTAGCTATCATGGCCATTTCTTCATCTTCAAGTTCGCTCTCCTCATTACTTTCAGATTTTGATGCTTTCAAAGCAATGCTTTTCTTCTTCTTATCTTCATCTCCTTTCTACATTTCTAAATCTTCTTCATAAGAGATAAGTGAGCCAATTAAGTCATCAATAGACAAAATGTTTAAATCTTTGGCTTCCTCAATAGCAGTTCTCTTAGGTCTCCATTCTTTTGGTAATGACCTAATGATTTTCTTTACCCTCTCGCTATTTGAAAAGGTTTTACCAAGTGCCCCTAGAGTGTTTACAATGTCTGTAAATCTAGTATACATAGAGTAGACACTTTCATTTTGTTCCATTTGAAACAATTCATATTGCCTAGTGTATCTACTTATTTTAGATTCTTTGACTTGGTTTGTACCTTCATAAACAACTTCAAGTTTCTTCCAAATTTCATAAGCATTAGAACAACTTGAGACTCTATGAAATTCATTCTTATCTAGGGCACAAAATAAGGCATTCATAGCTTTAGAATTGAGTGAAGCTTTTCTCTTTTCGAAATCATTCCATTCACGTGAAGGTTTAAGAATATCTTCTCCTTCTTCATTTTTAGTTATCGGCATGAATGGACCATCACATACAACTTCCCATATTTCGTAATCTAAAGCTTGCAAGTAAATTCTCATCCTAGTTTTCCAATAAGGGTAATCATTACCATCAAATAATGGTGGCCTAATGGTGGATTGTCCTTCCCTATAGATAGAATCGTTTTGGGTTGCCATGGATCTTTTACTCTAGACGGTTAAGACTAAAAAGAGAACCTTGCTCTGATACCAATTGAAATTCTATTTAGGCTACCCAAGAGGGGGGGTGAATTGGGTTTTAAAAACTAAGCCAATAAAAATGCACAATATTAAAACTAATGTCTTAATCAAAATCAAAAGCAATAAATTCAACAATGCTCAAATTAAAAAGGATAAGGGAAGAGATATCAAACACTTGATTTTTACGTGGTTCGGTCAACCGTGCCTACGTCCACGCCTCCAAGCACACCGGGCTTGAGGATTCCACTATGCAAGCCTCCAAGACTTCAAACACTTACACTTGACTTCCAAGGTGTCAATTGACCTTTACAATAAGAGATTAACCCCAATCTCTCAACCCAAGTGTTTCCCAACACTTACAATCACTCAATGAAAGAGATTTAATAACAAATAATCTCTCACACACTCCAAATGATTACAATTGAAATTTTAATGTGTGAGGAAATGAAATGAAACACAATTGAAGCTCAAAGAAGATTGTTTCTCAGTAGTAAGCTCAAATATCAAAAAATGTTTGATCACTTGTTTGAATTTGATTGATCCTTTTCATAGTTGGAGCTGAAAACTAGCCGTTATTGACTTTCTGAGAATAATCGGATCGCCGTTTGTCTCTATCGGTTAGCCGTTTTGAATTTCCAACTAGCCGTTATCCTTTGACTTCAAATAAACGGTTTACTGTTTATTTTTATCGGATCACCGTTTATTTCCGAAACCCGCAAAAACAGAACTCGGCTCTCCGTTTTTGATAAACGGTTGAAGACTAGAGAACTTCTCCTTACTGGAATTTATCGGTTAGCCGTTTTAAATAAACGGTTCAAGACTAGAGAACTTGTTCTTATTGGAATTTATCGGTTAGCCGTTTTAAATAAACGGTTCAAGACTAGAGAACTTCTCCTTACTGGAATTTATCGGTTAGCCGTTTTCAAATAAACGGTTCACCGTTAATTTCCAAAACATGTGACATTTAGCTTACCGTTTTGTGCTAAACTTGTTTAGCACTGTAAATTATCGGTTCACCGTTTTCCAATAAACGGTTCACCGTTAATTTCCAGTTTCATCATTTTATTTGAACTTTAAACAAGTGTATTGCTTTAGAAAATTCTTTTTAATAGCCCCAACACTTTAATCATGAACATATAATTTTTGTTATCATCAAAATCATTATTATAAGATTAACACAGCCACCACCGCTGCCATCACCAACAGTCACGCCACTCACCAAGCTAACTCGAACCACAAACCACATCCACTCACAAAGCAACAATTACTATTCTATTGGCAAATCTGCTCGTTCTCCAAATTGAAACCAAATTGGTCAATCTAGTGCAGTCCAAAAAATTGGGGTACTCTTTCCTTCTTCTTACAGCGTGGCACGCTTTTGAAGTTTCACCGTAAAGAAACGCTGCGTTTTGCTTGGTAATCAGTTTTGGCAATCGATATGTAGCACACAGCGGGGAAATTAAAACAATGTTTTTAAAACTAATAATGCATTTGTTCAAGTGTTTTAATTTTTTTTTTTAAAAAAAGAAATTAATATAATGGTCTAAGGGTTTTGAATTAAAAAAAATTAGTATGCATTTGTTTGGTCTTGCATTTGTTTCAGATAATTAAAAATAGTTATTTTGATGAACAGCTGATATAAAACGAATTTTTATTCTTGGTTAGAAAATGCTCTTAGACTGCTGTTTGGAAAATTACTTGATAAATGATTATGCACAAAACGGTTTTGAGTTAGATAAGCTCTTTATAAGTTAGCTCTCATGAATGGTAATATGCCTGGAGAAAAGTGATTGAAACTTGAAAGGAAATCGAAGGAGAAAGTCGGGGTAAGTAGTACTTGACAGTTGACAGAATACTCAAATGAACAAAATTAGTCCTCCAAACAACGTCGCAGCGCTGAAACGAATTGAAGGAGAATGCAAAACGCACGATGCAGTGCTGGCGCACAAATTAAAAAATTTCAAGATCAAAACGACATCATTTAAGTGAGACTTTCGAGGTTTGACTCGGGGGACATAGCAGCACCGTATGTCCAACTATGATATTATTTGGCATATCTAGTCCTTATTGAAAGATGTGCTATATAATAATAAATTACATTTAAAAGGGAAAATGATCATTTTGCTTTAATTTGTTAAAAAATCTTTACACCAAATTAGATGTGTGATATACTTTAAGAGCTTCAGGCATGAACGCCTAAATAAAATAAGAGGTTTTGTGTGTTATCAATAATGAGTGAACCTTAAAGTAGGACAATTAAATATAATTTTTTTATAAAATATAAATGTTACATAAATATTTTTACTAAACCTAACCCGATAATATAAAGGAATAAGCTCTCGAGTCTGAGACCTCACATCCAATAACACATCTTAATTTGAACCGAATAAAACAACACAAATTCTAATTTTTGTCAACTCAAATCTTATAAATAGATAAATTTTCTTAATTTAATTATGCTTCTAATTATTTCTCTTTACTAATCAAATTATTATTTTATAAAATTTCATCCATCAAACTCTTTGTTCTCAACAGTAACGCTCCTCCCAAAAACATTAAACTCCTTCAAAACCCGTTCTTTGAGTAAAACAACCCTTCATCATTTCTTATCGTATAACCAAATTTTTGGTATGAATAAAATACGGCACATTTTAGTAGACTCGCGCAGGCAACAGTACATAATGGCGCACACAGGGGGAAGGGGACAGAAAAAGGGAATCTGGAGCCTTGTAGTTTAAGCAAAAGAAACGTCGTCGATTCATTCCATTAGTAAGCGAGACGTGTTATCTAGAAGATCACGCGGTCAAGGGATGGGGAAAACCGATGTGTCGTAAATTCATTGGATGTTGTGAATTTGAAGCGTACGTGCGTCTGGACTTAGAAGAATGCTAGTCACACGCGTTGCTAGTGCAGAGAGAGGAGAAAGTGAGAGACAACGACAATACAAGCAACAGAATTGCACAAAAATTTGGTAAAGTGAAAAAAAGCTAAGAAATTGAACATCTGAATTTCTGTCTGAGATTGATTAGTAGAAGAAGATGAGAGTAATATCGATGGAATCTCTGCCGTTGGGTTTCAGATTCAGACCGACAGACGAGGAACTGATTAACCACTACCTTAGATTAAAGATCAACGGCCGCGATTCGGAGGTCGAGGTTATTCCCGAAATCGATGTTTGCAAATGGGAGCCGTGGGACTTGCCTGGTAACTCTTTATTTTTTAAGAAAACATATATAATGATTCGCAGTATATTATTGAAATTCGAATAGGAGGAGATGGTGGTAAAAAATTCCTTTATTCCCCTTGGTCATGAATAATGAATAATTCTTACGAAAACTAATAAGATTCCCTTTTTTTTTTTTTTGTTTTGGGGTGTAAATTTTAAAATTTATTTTTGTTGGTCCTGAAAATAAAATAGGATTATCGGTGATAAAGACAGAAGATCCAGAGTGGTTCTTTTTCTGCCCGCGTGATAGAAAATACCCGAACGGGCTTCGTTCGAATCGTGCAACCGACGCTGGATACTGGAAAGCTACGGGCAAGGATCGTACCATAAGGTGCCGAAAGGCGGGAACTAATGCATGCATAGGAATGAAAAAGACATTGGTGTTTTATAGGGGTCGTGCTCCTAAAGGTGAACGCACCAATTGGATCATGCATGAGTACCGCCCCACCCGTGAAGATCTCCTAGATAGCTCTACCAAGCCTGGTCAGGTCTGTTTGTTACTCTCTCTACTCACTTTCCCATACTGTACCGGTTTATGCTCTGTGTTTCAACTACTGTTTTTATTGGCGTTTTATATCTCATGGTCGTTTATTGCTGTACTTAATAAATTCTCAAACTTAAAGAGTATGCTTTTATTCCTGCTGTGTTTTTAAATTATCTGCTAATTCCCAATTTTTTTTTTTTCACTTTTCATACTTGGATGTTTACTACATTCCATCTCACCTTATTAGCTATAGATTGAAAGCCCCATCATGTCAATCTCCAAACATACTCTTTACTGGCTTCCTCTTTCTGTGGGTGTAGGCTGCATTTGTCCTCTGTCGCTTGTTCAGGAAGCCAGAAGAGAAGGCCGATGTCCTAAAGTATGATGAAGTGGAACAAACAGAATCTCCTGATACAAATAAATCATCTCCCGATGACACCTCATCAGATCTTGTTCAAGAAACGGCAATGTCTGACTATGCCACTCCTAATGCTGTACTACCTGTTGAGAGCTGCGGCAACAGTCACTTGACTTCTGATGTTGAAGATCATTCAACTGAAGGCACTGTTCTAGAGGTGGCTGAGTTGATTATATTTATGTGTCTCATTTTTGTTTTTGACAGTATTATTTAGGTTTCTATCTTGCGGGTTTATCTGTCACATTTACTGAAAATTCTATTTTTTGTGCTTCTTACTCTAGGAATATCAAGTTCCAGGAAGAATTTTGAATCAATTTGACATGCCCAGTAATGGTCAAATTGATTGCAAAATATTCTCCCCGGTGCAATCACAGATTCATCCTGATATAGCAGCATATATGGATTCACCTTTTGCCAGTGACTTCGGCAATGATCATTTTGGCTTGAATTTTAAGGATGGTGCTGGTGAACTGGATGTTTCACTGACAGAATTGTTAGATGAGGTTTTCAATAACCAAGACGAGTTCTCTTGCGCAGAATCAATCAGCCAGAAGGAGTTGGCTGTTAAAAGTGAGGTCCAGTTGCCTGGTCAAGTTTACATGTCTCAGACAATATCTCCACGAAACTTCCACGCTCAGGACAATGGCACATGCAGTGACACAGACACTGACATGTCCCAAGTACAGGTAAAATATATAAGCTTCCAGTAGCTTGTAAGCCACCACATTGGTCTTAGCAGCTGGTTTATTTTTAGCTCACATTGCTACATTCAGTGATCTGTCGGCATTATTGGCATTTTTCTTTGGATAGGAGACCATCCATCAGTCTTGTAGGCTAGAGAAGTAATAACCTACTGATTCAAACTTCTTGTGTCTTGTACAGGAACGTGATTTGATAATGGGATCTTCAAGGTTGTTTAGCGAGCATGTTGAAAGCAAGGATTTATTACAGGCCCCATCTTGTTTTGGATCATGCCGGGCTGAAGCTTCACTTAATGACCAGGAAATTGGGAGGGGAAGTATTTGTGATTATGGGGATAATACAGCAGCACAAGTTGCTTCATCTGCTGATTCTGCCATGGGTTCATTGTATGGGAATTTAAATAATTATGATATGTCTTCCACTTTGAACAATTCTGTGAACTATGGTGGTGATTTTGCTGGTGGAACGGGGATCAAAATAAGACCTCGCCAGCCTCAACAACGGCCAAATCCATTTAACTCTGTATATCAGGGCACTGCTCAAAGAAGACTTCGCTTGCAGGTGACACTTTCTCCACCAATGGTTGGCAGTGACAAGCAGAAAGATTTGGGTCACAGTGTTGAAGAAGATGAAGTGCAATCAGGCGTTACTAAGGTAGAAATTACTGGGCAAAGATAAAATTAAAGCTTCGCTGCTATTGCGTTCATTTCTAATTGAGTGTGTAATTTTGTCAGGTGCAGATCAATGAAACCGCAGAAGAGAGCCATACTTATGTTAGGCTGGATGCAGAGGACAGAGAGAGCCAGGTGCTAAAGGGTGATAAAATTAAGGAAATCAAGGAAGAATCATCTACAAATCTGAGGTTAAGAGTGAAACATGATGGTGAATCTGGCAACTGTAAGGTCGAGCTATCACAGTTTGTGGAGGCACCATCCATACACCCTGGCCGAAGTTTATCATTAGTTTATAAGCTCAGTATCTTGCTAGTTATCATCTTCTTCATTACCTTCACTGGGATGTGGAAATCTGTGGTAAGAGGTTTGTGCTTCTAGTCAAAAGTTTACTTTATAGGAAAAACGGATAGGTCTGTAAATGCTCCTTTACATATATTATATACACCTATGGATGGTATGCGTGGATGTTAAAGAAAATATGTACTGTTTATGTTGTGTAACTTATGATACACGTGCTACTTTGTAGTCTGATGTTTGGTATTTTAGCCGTAGGAGACTGAATGCTTTGTTAGATTTTAGATTGAGTAATTTCCAGATTTAGTGTTGGTTGGTACTTGTTTTGTAGCATCAAAAGTAGAGAGTCTAGAGGGGCGGCGGTGGGGGGTTGGGGATAGCACGTGTTATGGCCGGAAATGTGGAACAATAATAATATTTGTTTTGTCCAATCATGTTCATCAAATAAAGGGGAATTGATTCGAGGTGCAATGGAATATCATCAATCTATCTGTATGAATATTGTGATTGTGGGCTTGGATCTCATTGAAGATGCAGGCCAGGCCATTTTGATTGGGGTTGATCTTGTAATGGTAGGGAGGATGATGAGGAGGCGGATACTTAATGGAATGGTGGGTAAACGGTGGGTTTCAACTTTGAAGCTGTGGATGTTTGATCGCACAGTGAACGAGATGGGACAAAGACAGATATTGAGACAGAAACGGTGTGCTCGGATCACAGATATTTGATGAAATGTTTGCCGTTTGGCTGATAGTGGAGACCAGTGGTTTATGTAATGCCTAGGTTGGGCAGGTTGTTTTGGTTTATACGCGTACTTATATTGTTATTCTTGCTTGCATACAAACAAAACTATAATTGAGATTATTAGGGAGGCGATGAGAGCCATCGTTACTTGCATTCTCTTCAGTTTTGATATATATAAGGAATAAAAAAATGGCAGGTAAAAAAGGTGCATTTCCACTACATAACGTGGCCTATAATTAATCGAGGAGCATCAATACTGACATTAAATAAATGTTAAATGTGGGAGGGAGAGAGGATAAGGATGAGTATGAGTTAAGCAAGAAAGGGTAACACAACAAAAACGAATAAATAAATAAAAATTCAAGATAAATCTAAAGGGCACATGTCATTATCATATAATGAATAAAGAGAGTGAAAATTGGGAAAAAGGATAAGGAAAAAAAAAAAAAAAGTGGGACGGCGGGGAGGGTGAAGGAGGAGGATAGCGGGTGAGGTGAAGCACACTGGAATTGCAAATAAGTGGTAAGTGGTAAGTGGTAAGTGTAAAACAACCTCATAAATTAGATGGTAATTTAACTTTCATATATATATATATATATATATACATATATTTTTTAGCTTGACTTATTAGCTTTTGTAGGGAAAGCAAGTTGAAATCATCATTATCATCATCATCATCATTGGAAAAAAAAAACCAAAAAAGTTTAATAAAAGGGATAGATAGATACAGAGAGATGATACTGGTAGCAATAGTGGCAGAGCTAATGGAGGAGTACATGGTGATACTGGCGAGGGTGCTTGAGCATTTGTTTCACGACGCTCCTTTTCCAAGACGCGTTCGTTTTCTCATTCTTCGCAATCTTCCGTTTGTCTCCTCCTCCTCTTTCAGCAGGAGACCTCCCTTGCTTCCAGCTCCCGCTTAAGCTTAGTCTCATTCGCGGTCTTTTTCTTTTTCTTTTTCTTTTTTTTTGTAAAATTTGAATATGTTGCTAGGCGGCTGGATTTGTCAATCAGTCTTTTCTTTTGTATGTTATAATGTATATTCTTATTTCTTGGAGTTGGGAGTTGTGTACGTATTTCTTTCTGGCTTTTAATTAGCAGATAAAAAAGAGTATTAATTAAGTTTTCTTTGTTATTGCTGTGATCGAATTGGAATCGATGTTGTTGGACGTGGTGCTAATTTCTTACTTTTCTGTCTTTTGTGTTCCTCAATTTATTTATTCATTTATTTTTAATCAATCATTTTTCTGGAATATGAATGTATTGGATTACGAATAGGAAGATTAGATGTGTTTCTGATTCACACATTTGGATGAAAACCTGATCCTCCATCACCACGATTGATAGCGGGCAGGTACATACAACTCAAATCGACTCGACCGAAGAAGATGAACCCGTTCGTTCAGTTACTCTGTTGCGAGAGAGACGGTGGAGAAGACACATGTCGTGTGATGGCGATGGTGATTGCTGGCTTTAGCTGAGTCGGCGGAGAAGACACATGTCATGTGGAGGTGATGGCGATTGCTGGCTTTGGCTGCCATGGAGGAGATGATTGTGTACAACTGGAAGCTTCCGTTTTTCCTTTTCTTTTTATCTTTAATTATGAGTAATCCTTTGATTGATTTGAAGCTTAAATTAGTAAATTTGAAATCCAATTCAGTCTTAACGTGACATGTGTCCTTTTCTAATTTAATGATAATGATAGTGATTGATGATACCCTACGGCCATCCTCATCTATTATTAGAGGCGGACCACCACCCAAGCCAAAATTATTCTTCTTTCATTTCATTCATCCATCGCAATTAACCGGGGGGCTTTTGATTTGCTTTCAGTTTCACTTTGATTAATCCCAAAAGCTAATCAGTTCGTCATTATCATTAACTGCTCGTTGTCCAAATAAAGCCTCGATGAAATAATACTTGAAGATAAAATTGATAATCTTAATCTCGATTCATGGTTAATGTGGTAATAACAATTCGATAAATATATATGCTATTAATTTTTATTAAAACATTATATTTTTTATAAGATCTATTCATTATATAAATTAATAATTACTTAATTAAAAATTAAATTTACATGATATGTTTCGTGACTTTTGTAAAATAAATTCTCAATGTTGTTTCTTATTTTTTAAAAGTTAATTTAGAATTAGATTTTATCTCTAACTCTTTTTGTAATGTAAAATTTCAATTTGCATAGTCATTTGCAACAGGCATGGGGCAAACTTCATATGTCATTGTTAATATAATAATAATAATAATAATAAATCTACAATAATTTAATTAATATCAAAGACAATTAATTACTATTTAAATAAAATATAAAAAATAATAAATCAAGGCAAATAAAGATTTAAAAGATAGAGAACTTTTTTTTGTAAATTAATAATTAATTAATTAATTAATTAATATATTAATATTCGCTATATTAATAGACTTTCTATGATCTATATACTATTAATTTATCAAGGCTTTTATATACTCTATTACCTATTTGTTCTAAATTTCTAATGAAGAAATAATTTCATTTCCATACATGAGCATACATAGCAAGTAAAAAACCAATTAAGGACCATTGGGCTTTGGTCACAACTTACAGAAAGAAAGGTTATGACATGCGTCTGGCGACAATAAAAATCTCCATAGGAATGGGGATTTTGAGCGATTTTTCTATTCACAGAGGACATAGAAATAATTTTATATTTAATTTTTTATTTAAAGAATAAAGACAATTTAATATCCAATATCTTATTTGGAAAGAAGAATTGAGATTCATCCCCTCCCTATTTCCTATTTTTAATTTTATTTTATTTCTTCTAAAATTTTTAGCGAATACATTTAAAAATTTAAATTGTAATGCTATGAATATTAATAACAAATATCATAATATATAAAAATAATATAAACAAGAACTAATGTAAACACTTGAAGGCCGATGAAAATAATTTTGTTAATGATTTATACCATGTAACTTTTATGAATGTGTTCAACTTTGAAGTTGTACTTTAATTTGCTTAATTTCATAAATTATCTAATGTAGGATGGTAATGTAAGATGAGTAGGATGTCTTGCAGAAGTCATAACTTGAGCTACATGTATTCGTTTTGAGCGTATAATATACTATTTTGAAAACTTACAACGAGATGAATCAAACGTGGAACGCCTATGCCATTTTATCTTGTGGTCGAGTCGAAAATTTGACTTCTTTCCCAACCATTTTGCAATTTAAGTTATTTTCCTTTTTTTTATTACTTTTAGGATTTTTATATTATTTTAAAATATCGGATTTAGACGCCATTTGTTTTATTTTCTTTATTTAGATTAGGAGAATTTTATTATAAATTAATATTTTAGAGTTTTTTATTTTGATAAATTCACAATATTTAGGTTAATATAAAAGAAGTCCAAAATCCTTTTTTTTTTTTAATTCAGAGTTCTCTAATAAGATTTTCATTATTTTAAAACTTAGTTTCTCTTATCTAACAATCTTTTATGTTTCCACATTGTCATTATCTTGGAATTTTTATGTCATTGACTTAGTTTCATGGAAATGATTTTAATTGCTTTAGTTTATTTTGATGTTTTTGTATTGGTTTTACTTGAACACAATTAAATCAAGTTCAAAATAAAAGTATTAATTATTAAGGGACTAGGTATTCTCAAAGATCTCCTTTATTTATTATTAATTCAGGGATCCTCATTCCCTTCACTCAAACAATTTGAAAGGGGACAAGAAGGGTATGAGAATATAAACAGAGCATCGAAAATGGGCATGGGGATGTCAATCTCCTCTCGTCCCCTCCCCATTGCCATCCATACATGTGTTGTGGTTTAATTATTTGTAACGCTCACTCGCTCACTCCACACCGAAATGGTAACTAATGTGGAAAAATACAGGATAAGGAAGCTCCTTATTTAATATATTGTAAGTATATAATTAATTGTGATTAAATTGATAATAAAGGTAATTGACATGGTTAGGATATTTGAACTTAAATTCTTGATTTAAAATTTTGACAAAATTTTTAAGCTATTGATTTCGAGTAATCCAATTTGAGAAATTGAAATTCAAAGTAGCATTTAGTGGTGGTTAGTATTATCTATTGTTGGATTACTTGAAGCAATAGTTCAAAATTTGTGTCAAAATTTTCAGTCAAATGTCCAAAGTAAATCTTTATATATATATATATATATATATATATATATATATATATATATAGAGAGAGAGAGAGAGAGAGAGAGAGAGAGAGAGAGAGAGACCGATTCAATTATTATTATTATTAACGTGGATGAAGCTTTAGAGAATAAACCTCTCGACCGTGTGCTTTACGTGTAGAGAGTCTTTATATTGTGGAGACTGACCCGATCTTTGTCTAATGCTTTTGCTAATTGCTATGCTGTACTATGAGATTCATGGAAATTAATTTAAAAATGAACAAGGGAACAACTACTAGGAATGCCAGCTAAGCATATTTCAAGCAATTTTTTAAGAACAAGGCCCATGGTATCGCTAGGCTCTAGCTAGTTAATTTTATTTTTATCTTTTAATTACAAGATATTCTTCCCTGGCTATTGCATATCATATGACATCTTCAGTTTGAGTGGAGAACTTAGGAAAAGCGAAAATTCCTTCGGCAAAATTAAATTAATTATTACGTTTCCATTAGTCTCATGTCATACATTTGGATAATATGTAGTTCATAAAATCAAGATTCTGATTCTCTCATCAATTAGCATCTAACATACTAATATATAATTCTGGTTTACTCGGCGAAGACCAAAATTAATAAAATATCCATCATCTTTCTCGGAAAATAATTTTGTTGCTGCACAAAGCATCATGTATTTATTTAAGAGAGTAGTGCTACACACCACTAATTTTTTATCCAAAATGATGTGGCATTCACCAATTGATTGGTGAGATAATACAATTAATTTACTTAGAGTTTGTAAAAAATTATCAATCAATTATTGAATGACAAATCATTTACAATAATTATTCGGGATAAAAAATTTAGAATGTCTATTACTAATCTTTATTTAAAGTAACTGATAAGAATCAAGCTGTTAAAGCCTCGCAAGATCCATAAAGCATCAATTGGTATCAAAGCTTAGGTTCTAAATCAGGTTTGATCATTCTAAATTTATTTAGTTTTTCTAATTCTGCATAATTTTGTTTCTTAATTTGAATCCATAAACCTGTCTTTTTTAATTATTCTTTTCCCCAACTTTGCCCTAATCCTTCAAGTTTTGCTCTTTCTCATTTAAAAGAAAAAACCAAAAAAAAAAAAAAACACAAACAAAGAAATTTTTTGAAAATCAATTGAATTAAAAGAGTAGCTTGCTATTCAAGTCTTACCCATTCCAATTTTCGGCAATTCAAAAAAAGGGGTGGGGGGGGTGGGGAATCCTAATTGCATCAATATTCATATAATTTTCACTTCTTTCTTTATTTGAGTTCTAATTTGTTAAGATTGGATTGGTGCAAGTGAATTTTGGTAGAGTTCAGTTAGTTCAATAAAGAACTAAAAGAGAAAATTAAAGAGTGGGGAAAGGCAAGAGTGTGTGAGCTTATAAGAGAATAAAAGCCATATTTGAGTAAACATGAGTGTAAGGACTATCAATCTTGAGTGGAAACACATGAGGGAGTATTTGTGAGGTTGTCTAACTTTGTTTTGCAGGTTAATAAATACGTCTCAAGACAAAAATTAATTTATTTCCAAGGATCCTCAGAAAAAGATAAACTTTAGACTCTTTTTTAAGTCCTTAGAATAGAAGTTTGAACACTTGGAATTGAGGTTTGATGAGGTGAATGAGAGAATATATAAAGTTGAATTTAGCTCACAAAAACAACAGCCACCTAAAGCTCCTAATGTGCAACAAAGAGGGAGAAATCCATATAGGTATGCTAATGAAGATGAATATAGGGAAGACCTAGATGAAGAAGATCGTGCTCCTTATATTAATTTAAAAAGATTTGGGTGAGGGAATGAAAATAAAAGAGGTTGGATATGGAGAATTGAGTTTATAATACTAGTAAGAGGTTTTCTCTTTGTTTCTTGAGAGAACCATCAAAACTTATCAAGATTTCATCTTTTGGCATTTTTTTCTTGAGTTATCACTCAATCTTCTCTTTCTTTCTTGAGTGTGGCATCTAGCCCAGATTTCTTATATCATTGGTTCTTATATTTATAGGACAAGGTGTTTATTTTATGATTGTTTGAATATAAATTATAACAATCCTTGTCAAACGAACCTCATTAAGTGTAAGATCTCACTTATCTTTATAATGTTCACATCAATAACTAGGCATCGAAGGACAAATTAATCAATTTATTGGTGAGAGATTTTCAGCATTTAATTTGATCTATAGTAAGACTATATGAAATATGGGAACGACTATTTCAAATTAAGATTTTTATTTGATTTTAGACATCAAAATCTGATTATTTATTTAATGTAAAGCAACAGTTTTGACAATTGCTTAATGTTATTAAAAGTTTTTTAAAAATAGCTGAAAAAAGAAGAGCTGGTACATTAAGTTGTAGAAATTTTAAAAGATAGAGAACATCTCTAGCTCTTGGTATTCTTTCCTTAGATTGCTCATAATCCAATTCAATCCACTTAATCCATCTGGTTTATAAAAATTCGATCTATAAAAATCTAACCTATAGATTGATGGAAGGATTCAATTGAGAGTTTTAAAATCTGACGTCAGTGGATTGAATATGAATTTTTTACTTCTATAAATCTACAAAAATTCTTGAATGCGCAAAATTTTTTTTTTTAATTAAAATAGTAAAACTTATAAATGTGGCATTACTACTTATTAATAAATAAATAAGTTAAGATGTAGTTACATTAATGTCATATTAATTTACATTCAATAATAATATAAAATAAAAATAATTAAATAATTGAATAATTAAATAAACAAATATAACTTCCTAAACAATAAAAATTCTAAAGCATTTTGACAAATTGGAGGTGGACATTTTGGTCGATCATCAAAGCTCTCAAGTTTCAACTTTTATATAGATTTAAATTCATAATTTTAGTTAATTTTCATATGTTGATCTTAACAAATGAGATTTTTTCAATTTCAGGATGTTATATGTTGAAACTTTGAATGTATTATTCTAGCTTTATTTGAACAATTAATTTATTTAAATTTTATTTAGTTTTGAATTTGATTGATAGTAAAATTATTTTTATATTAACTTTTTTAACTAATTAGTTCATAGATTTGACAGCATTAAAAATTTTTAATATGTAAACTAATTTGAAAAAATATGGATTGGATGTCAATTGGGTAAAATTCACATCTAATCCACAGATATATGAATTGAATTTGAATTAAATTTCACCAATCCATCAATTAGATTGGATTGAAAAATTATAATATGCAAAATCATGAATAAGATATGGGTTGATATCCAATCTGCAAAATTCGATCCATAACCACCCTACCTTTCCTTCCTTCTTCAACTAGATATTACAAAATAACTACTTTTAGCATATATGTTGATACCAAAATTTGCAACAACGACAAAAATTGAGAAAGAGTTGTTCTACTTAGGAAACAGGCCATGAGAAAGGTTTATTGTCCTCAAATTACCATTGTTGAGAGTGAAGAGCTTGGAATCTTGTAAAAAACAATCCATTAGAGATTGCTAGCGATGTGGAACTCCTATGCTTAAGTTAGAGAAAGAGTAATGCAATAACAAACAAATAAGAAGAGAGAGAAAAGGCTTCAGGTATATTATACCATTTCTCCAATATACATGTTTCTCATCATTGTATCTATGAGTGATGAACTTTTTATATAAAAGAGATACTTAGAAGTATAATTTAATTATGAAAACTTATCTTTTATCACGTAGGATTCGAGTTTGATGAGAATTAAGACTTGTATTATTTTATATTTAGATGAAGACATGTTATTGTATTTCGGTCCTTGGGCTATTGGATTTAGATTAGGACTTGTTATTGGATTGCGATCCTTGGACTATGGGATCCATTCGTTTATGTCGATGGGTCGAGCTTGGTAAAAATATGGTATAACTATATATATATATATTGGAAAAATAATATTCCCTTTTTCTAGCAAGTCGTATTCTTCCCCAAAGAGATCAATTCGATATATATCTATTTTAACATCAAACCAGATCTACAGTTCATCTCTTTATTGTTATCAATCTCTTATATTATACCCTTTAATTTGTGCTGTAGCCAGGTATAATTGTTTTTGTTTCTTGTTTGACAAATCAATAAACCAATTAGTTAGTTTGCAGCTGGTTTCTTCTCTTTTATGGTAAATTTAATGGGGGTGCAGAATAGATGAATAATGGCAAAACAATTCCGTCCTGGGTCTGCAATTAACCAATGGTTCAGAATAACACGTACACTTATTCTTATTCTTATAATTTTACTATTAAAATTCCCATATTGATTCTTTTAACTGAAAAGTGTGGAACAACACAAAGTTCTCTTTTTTCTCGAGGCTTGTGATTAAACTATATATTAAATTGGAATGCCTATTAAGTAATAGCAATGTGATGAGGGAATAAAACTTTCTGAGGCCGTGTAGACAGCCATGTTGTGTAGTGATTTTCAAAGATAGTGGAAAACGGAAAAAAAAAAAAAAAAGATTTTAAGAATATAACGTTCCTTTTGCGTGAAACTCTAATATGATAGTGATAATATCTCAAGTTAATTAATTAAGAATAATTACTAGATTAATAATATAATCTTATGTGAACTAATTCTTAACTTTTAAGCTAACTTTAATTTGAGAATAAATTAAATCCATACGTTTGTATTTGTATCAGAGCTAAACTCACTCACCACCAAATGCTGCCAAACTCAGACTCACCCACGATCAAGTGGTGATAAAGAAAATATGCCACATCGGGACTGGGTATGGATGCATGTTTTCCCTTAATTAATCGCTTAATGGTGCGCCTTGATGACCTAGATTTGAAGCATTAATAACGTGTGATAAGGTTTTGATACCATTCCCTTTGGAAAGGGTAGTATATAATTCTATTTAATTATGTAGGCTAGGAGACCTCACCAAGAAAACTGCTTACTGCTACCCCCTGGGCTTGGAATAGTATTTATTAGGGAAGCAACTTTGGAATATATTACCAAGAGATATTACAGCATAAGGGAAGCGATGCCAAAGCCAATAGATAGAGATTAGAGGAATATCTTCTTTGGGTTTGGAATCGTTTCTTGCTTATTTCTCTTCTTTTTCTTCCTTAGCCATTTTGCCTTTACCTTGACAATATATCTATATATATATATATATATATCGAGCCCATGGCTACCTTACTAGCTAAGGCTTTCCGCTCTGTTATATCTTCTATTGCATACTGTTTCTGTTTGTTTCGCTATCAAGACAAATTCAAAAGCATCAACGTTAACAACAACATGCCTAAGGGGCGACCGCTTTCTTTGCAGGTTTGTTCGCTTAATTAATTAATTTTGCATGATTTTTATCGATCCCTTTTGAATTGGACCCGTGTGTACGTAGGTATCTCGTCGTTATTTAGTTTGGCCTTAAACTTTCATCATATATGGTCCATGGTTTTTCATAAACTTTCATCATTTATGGTCCATGGTTTTTCATTTTCAAGTTGCTTAAGAAACAAACTTTCTTTTCTTCTAATTTTATTTTCAAAAGGTCACTTTTGGCTCCTCAATGTTAACCAGCTTCATCACCATAACTGTTTTTCTGTTTCCAACTTTTTAATATACAAAAGAACATATAGGCAAGAGATAGTTTTTGGCTTTTTGCCCATTTTTTTGGGGATCTTTAGAAATAAAAGAACTAAAAATCTTGTTTTATTAACTAGTTTTCATAAATATGAATTATATATATACACACACAAAGAGAGACTAAGAGACTAAGAGAGACATATACTTTCAAGTGCAGCGACTCTCATTTTTTTTATGCAAATATATTTTTAAGTTATGAGACTTAATTGAGTAAGTTTTTAACATTATTAAATTGTATGACTTTATAATACATTGAAAATTAATTATATTAACCTACATGCCTTAACAATATGTCTATATTAAAAAAATTATTCATATCGGAGTGCGTGTGTGTATATATATATATATATATATATATATATATATATATAATATAATATAACAGGACCACGGTATAACCAAAAGTAGTGAATAAGTACTGTAATCTTTACTTAGGTTGATGGGCTATAAAGTAAATACATATTAAAATATTTATCCATGATAACCAACAATATTAATACGTGCGTTTAATTAGTTAATCTAAACACAACAGGTAATCCCTTTGGTTTCCTAGACTACATAAGTATAACTGGCTAAAGTAGACAGGTAGTAATGCATAAAGGTGATTTAAATTAAAGTGAGCAAAGGAAAGAGAAAAATGATCCTGTACGTTGGCATTTGGCAAAATCAACATCCGCCTGTGAAACGTGTTTTGCTTCGCAGACTGTGGAGCTTAAAGTCCGGATGTGCTGCACTGGCTGCGAGCGAGTTGTAAAAAACGCCATTTACAAGCTTAGAGGTACGTAATTATATAGAGCTACCTAGCTATAGCAAATTAATTATTAAATCTTTAATATGTATTGGGTATGTATGTATTAATAACTATATATATGTTGTACGTGCGTGTATGTATGCATGTTAGGGATTGATTCAGTGGAGGTGGAGCTAGAGTTGGAAAAGGTGACGGTGGTGGGGTACGTTGATCGGAATAAGGTGCTTAAGGCGGTGAGAAGGGCAGGAAAGAGGGCTGAATTTTGGCCCTACCCTAATCCACCATTGTACTTCACATCTGCAACTAATTATTTCAAAGACACAACAAATGAATTTAAGGAGAGTTACAACTATTATCGGCATGGGTACAATGTTGGGGACAAGCATGGAACACTTCCCGTCACTCACCGAGGAGACGACAAAGTCAGCAACATGTTCAACGACGATAACGTTAATGCTTGTTGCCTCATGTAGGTAGCGCACGTAGCGATGCGTCTATTAATTGTACGTGTATGTTGTCATACGTTAAATATTTCTCTTAACTATACGGTTATATATGTAAAATGTTAATTATTATATTTCATTTATGTGCAATGTTTATGAATAGACTAGTCTGTCAATCATATAATTGCATTCTACATGTGGTAATACCGACTGGCTATATATATATATAGTGAGGTTCCAATCATAGACCTCTGACTATATTGAAATTAGGATAAGTTAAAATAAAATAGAACATGTTTATCCTACATGATGAAATAAATTGTATTAGAGTCTCTTTTTTTTTGTCTTTTTAGCTCATCATGAACTTTAATATGGTTCGGAAACCCTAATTGAAAAATTATTATATACACTTCTGTGCGTGCATGCGCGCGTGCGTGCGTGTGTGTGTCGATGTAAGAATTTTTGTGCACTAGCAAGAGGCCAAATCAAGTGGTTAGGATCCTACGTTAAATAAATGTAGGAAATATCTTTTGACTTATTTTTTTTAGTTGATCCTAGTTTCTGTCACCTTAGTGATAAGGTCCTTCACAGTAGAAATAAAGAAGAAATGTGAGAATCTCATTATGAAGAGCTTTTGAAGTCATAAAGTAACGGTGAGCTCCAAGAGATCCTTTCCTCTTAGTTAGTCTTCCCTCTCTCCTCGATCATCTCTTCAATTATTGCCAGTGCTATCTCTCAAAGTACTGCTAATCTTAGTGCCCAAAAAATGACAATGTAAAAAATAGCCAAAAAGGGATAACGACGAGTCTACTATGATGTTCAAGTCCACAATAGGCCTCTTTAAGACAAATAATAAATGTCTTGTTGAGCTTAAACAAGGAGAAGAGATGAAAATAAGAGAATAACGAATGAATATATGTGTTAAAGAGCTAGGAGAGAAATGAAATAAGGTAGGCCCCCCCTTCCCCCAAAAAAAAAGCCCTTTACAATAGACATGAGAAGCCTAACATATATATATATATATATATATGCTCTTCCAATCTAAGAATGTTGAATTGATAGTGTCTAGCAATAAAATGGCATCCAAAGGCCACCATTGGCTATATATGATAGAGCCTACCTTGTGCATCCTACCAAAAAAAAATAAAAAATAAAAAAGGAAAAGAACTCGGGAGCCATTGGATTTCAATCCAATGGCCTGTCTAAAATTTTTATATTGTAATACAATATGAGAATCTTAGATATGACGTGTGTGTGTGTGTGTGTGTGTGTGTGTGTGTGTGTGTGTGTGTGTGTGTGTGTGTGTGTGTGTGTGTGTGTGTGTGTGTGTGTGTGTGTGTGTGTGTGTGTGTGTGTGTGTTACATGTGGAATCTTTTAAAATATGGGTGTCAGTGGGCAAGTGTACACAACAAGAAATATAATGATGAGTATTCGAGATTGTCTCCACAGGGATTGATGCTAACATAGTTGCTACAATAATTAATATGGTTCAAATTCAACTTAATGCAATTAATCTTTTTTATTAACTAATTAAACTAATTAATTTAAATGACAGAAAATAAAATGTAATAAATGAAATTGACACGTCTCACACAAGAATGTAACCACTATGAATAATGTAGTTGAGTGAATCAACTCACTTAATGGCATTGACTATTTATATGCTATTGTATCGTTAATACAACAATTACTATAGTACTGGATAGAACTCTAATGCATCTTCAACTATCGCTTGTTGGATATCTTATATCTATATGCAACCTAACAATGATTAGTTATTTTGTCAACAAAAGATATAATATTATATGATATGTTCCTAATACTCTACAAAGTGAATCCTTATGTCTAATTCATCACTAGTTTTAGATTAAGCACGACCCTATTCAAATTGATTTTGGCCCAACTTGAGAAACCTAATCTAAAACCAAATATTTTTATGATATGTTCCACTAAAACAGATCTTTTTAAGACTCTTTCTTAGTTATTATTATTAAATGGATAGTTAGCCGAAATAATGAATTAAATTAAGCGTTATCAAAACAAAATGCTATAACAATCATGTAGCAACACATAAAATTAGTCAATTTATCATGAAACTCGTTTATCACTCAACTACAAATAAATTTAGTTCATGATTTGTGACGGAACAGAAACAAAAATAGTTTTAGCCACCATATACATCATCACAAATCAAAGAAAACAAGTATAATAGAGATAGAAGCTAGTGACCTTTCTAGATTCTTTATTTCTTCTTCCTCTCGCATGCAATCTTCTATTCAGCCTTGGAATTTTTTTTCTCTTCCCTGTTTTCTTTTTCTTTTCTTGATTATTTCTTACGGTTGGCAACCCTCTCCGTTTCCTTTGTTTGCATGCTTCTTTTTATAGTTGAAAATTAGGGCAACCGACTTCTTTATGACATGAATTCTTCATATTTAGAAACTCTAGATTGCGTCCTTTTTTCTAAGATTCACGCGGAATTTTCTCTTTTGTTGCTCCAAGATTGCTACAGCACTGGCTACAGTATCTGCACTGTTCCATACTCGTTTCCACTTTTTTGTAACTAAGTTCTTTCCTCATTGTTGCAAACTCATTGCACAACATTCCTTCATTAAAAATTACACTTCCAGTTGCCTACAATTAAGCACATTATCTAAGCACACAATTTATTCTAAAATAACATATTTTATTAAGAATAACTAAAATAGGTAGGTATGTAAAATACAACTAAAATACAATAAAAACATGTCGTTTACTCTCTAAGTAATCTCAATTTAAGTTTAAAAGTGGTATGATAACTCTCATCTCATAGAGTTATCAGTGTGTGTCATAAATGTTTCAATCCAAAATTTTAAAGTGCGGTAAAGTTCGGGAAAACGCATAAACCATGCGGTTTATATACTTTAAACGTTAAGGCTCTTAAATCATATGATTTTAAAGATTTCTCACACTTTCCCGCATATATACATTCATGTATACATACATACATATGGTCACCCATTTCTCTAAATGTTAAAAGATTCATTTGGCTTCTTAGTGTGGAGAAAATGGATCTTTCTCCTATTATTGGTTTTCTAGATGATTTTAATCAGTTATTGATGAATCAAGTGTTCCTGTTCAAATCCTGAATGACTCGGATTTGGACCTACCCTATTGGAAAGGCACATGGTTTTTTCAACAGGCATTTCAAGTTCCTGAACTTATGAGTTCAGGACTTCTTAAATTTACAGGAGAAGCATGTGAAATTTTTAATCCCCTAGCATCTCATTTTTCCTTGGAAGTGCTAAACCAATCCTGCAATGTCTTAGGATTAAACGTGAAAAAAAAAATGATTCCTTATCTTTTCAAGAAGGATTATTTCTTGCCCAAAAAGCAAAATAGTAGTTTTGTGATCCATTCTTTATTCAATGATGGGTTAGGTCCTGCTAAAGAGTATTTACTCTGGTTAGGGCATGATAAGGGAAAATGCTTCTGGCTCTATTAAGGGCATAAGGCATGCCATACCTAATGGTTCAACTAGTGTATCTTTTCCGACAATAGGAAATTACTTGATTTCATTTCTGTTCAGACATTGTATTTCTTTTTATTTTTGTGAGACACTTCGGGGTGTGGCATAACTTAAAAGTGATTTTTAACTCTTAAGTATAAGAGTATCTTGTTATATTATAGCTCGCTGAGTTTGAGGTAATCCACAGAGAAAAGATTTAATTTATTTATTTTATTTTATCTAAAAATAAAAATAGAACTTGAATATATGCAACTTAATTTAAGTGAAATTATGAAATTGAATTAGTTATGGTTATGGATCCACTCTTAGTATTAAATAGAATTTAACAAATTCATTTTGCTATTTTTATTTAGATTTATTGCCCAAAAGATTAATTATATTAATTATCATTATTTTCCCATTAATTTTATGATGGATTAAGTATTTATTGTACCAAAATTTGACTTGTCCACAATAAATCAAAATACCATTTTACCATGCCTTATATTAAGATATTAAGAATTAATTATGCCAAACTCTATTATTTGTCTACGATAATTCAAAATTTCAAAATATAAAATATGTATAAAATTAAATAGAAAATAATTTAATTTATATAATTAAAAATAGAATTTAATTAAATCATATTTATTTCCTAAGAGTTTCACCTTACCTTAACTATTATTATTTAACTAAGCATAATTGAAATAGAAATAAAAATAATTTCTAAAATTAAATTAATCATAATTAAAAAAAATGAAAACAACTAAAATTGAAATTAAAACTAAATTTCTTTATAAAATAATTATGCAAAATATTAAAACACACTTGAAAAATAAGATTACAAGTAGATTGAGGGAAATTAAGAAGAAGAGAGGTGACCAAAAACATAAAAATGAGGCTCTATTTATAGAGAAATAAATTCATAATCCAATGTTTTACAATTCATCATAAGCTTGATGCATGTGCTCAACACAACTATTAGATCAAGATCAAATGACTGGTCAAACTTTAAAAGTCAACCTTACACGTGGTAGCGTATGAAGCATCTGATTCGATCAAAGAATGGTTAAGATTTGACGGGTTAATGGGTGAATCGGGTCGACCCAAATATAAAGATTAGGATCCTCCAACTTGCTTTACCAATCATTGCCACGCGGTATAATCGTGGCCATTAAACTATAAACATTTGAGATTTAGTCAACATTGTCAGCTATCCAGTGCATTTATTTCTATTGTAAGTTCATTTTATCATCGAATAAGTGTTCGGTTAACAGAAAAAGTTAATTTTTATTGTAAAAGCTCAATTTTAAGCCGGTCTTGATTATCTTAAGGTTTTTAGACCTCCAAAATCTAAATTTGACCTCCGTTTATTTGTTTAGAGCCTCAAATTACGTGAAATTAATATTTTACTTAATAAATACACAAAAATACTTAAAATTAAATATAGTTAAAACATAATAAATAATTCTTAACATATTACATAAACACAAATATAAATTATAATATTTGCACAAAATAACATTTTTACCCTATAATAAACATACAATTTTTAACACCAATCAATGTACATCAAAGTGTACACCTCCCAAAATAGATGTTCAATTAGTGCTTAATACAATGCATGATCTATCATAGTTGCTTATATGGAACTATTCAACAACAGATGTAGATTCAATAAATAAGCACGAGCATGAGACTATCCAATGAATAATCAATAATCTTAAGGTGTGTGTCCCGAATGAGTTCCAAGAAAGGCTTCAAGTCATCTGTTGTGTAAAATTTAATATACTCGCAAGTGCACGAATCTAGAAATAGAGTAGTGATAATGAGGCTGAAACCACATGGATTGCTTTAAAATTAAAAAGTCTAATTTAAATCTAAAATTAATATTAATTCTAACCTAGTTGACCAAATTGAGTTTTAAGAGAAATTAAACTAATAAAACAATTAAAGTAAAGGAGAATTCAATAAGACAAAGGTTACTAATATTTTAGAATCCACCACTATTCAACTAATAATTATCTAATTATCAATTACTCTTTAATTTTAGAGTGGCAAATCGGAATCAATATGTGTCATCTCATGGATATAACAATTAAGTCCAATTAAAATTAATCTTATGTAGGTTATCTTTCTGTTTAATAGTATGATATCTAAGCTTCCCATGTAAACATATTGAATAACAAAACGTCAAAGTTTTCTTAAGCACTATGTGTAAACAATTTAATGAAAAACATATAATCAAAGATAATCATTTATTGATTTTATAAATCCAAGTATAGATTTAGTCAAATATTAATCTTAACAATCAACAATGCATGACAGAATTAGTGAAAAGATTTAATAACATCGAACTAATAATGTGAAACAAGAACCATAAATACTAGAGAACATGTGTAGCGAATTAATTAAATAAAAAGATAATTATTTCATTGAATAGAATTTCATCCTTAACCTAAGTATAAGAAAATTAGCTAGAAATAATTAGATTAGGAATAACAAAAGAAATAAAATCAACCATAGAAAAATTGAAGTGCTGCTGCGGCTGTTTTCTTCTCTGCCGATCGTTGCTCATCCTCTTCTCCGTTCTTAATTCAAAAGCCAAAGCTCCTTTTTATAATGCTTGGCCACCATATACTTCATCAATTCTAAACGAATCCTTTTTGAATTCTAATTGAAATCGTTTTCCAATTTTAAAATAAATCTTCTAAATTAATGTCACCAGTCTCACCACAAGCCGTAAATTTGTTTCCACTTTTTATTGCTCAGCATGGGCCCTCCACTTACGCTAAAGCCACCAATGTTACGCTTAAATTCTTCTCCAACATAGCTGTCTTATTTGAGTCCATTACTTGCATAATAAACACTTGAAATAACGACATTAAGAAAATTTTTGTGCTTATTTCTTCGGCTCGGATTACATTAATTCTTAGATGTATTTTTGTCTTCTAATTTTGTCTTTATTACTCCCCAAATTAAACTTCTTCATACTATTTTTATCTATAATTCTAATTAATTCCCTATTCAATAAAATAATTCAATTAATTAAAAATAAAGGGTAAAATATGTATATATTATATGTTCATCATCATCCACGCACTTTATACCATCCTATGAAGTCAAAGTGATCGTCACAAAGTATGGTGTTTGTATAAATTTTGTGATGATTAATAAGAGACCACAATAAATAATCTGTAGTTAGCACCATTTAGTTTTGAACTCTAGTCATAGTTTCATCGTGTTTTGGATTGTTTAACTTATTAACTACCATTCTAATTCCGAGAAAGTAATTAATCTTCACTTACTTTCATTGTTATTATCCAGCATGTGCGGATAAAATTAGCTTTGGGCGAACTGAAATTTGATATTAGTCGATGCTGCACTTAAGACTCCCCCCAGCTCAATAGTGTGACAGCGTAATGTGTGTCATTAATGAAACCAGTAATTCCAGGTAACGAAAATGAAGCCGATGACAGTTGTGCATGATTGGAAGAGGGAAAAGAGTTCGCCTGCTAATTTTAGCAAGAAAGCGCTGGTGTCTTCTCCTTTAAGAAGCAATGAAGGCACTAAGATCGGTGATGATCTCACCCGGCAATGAATTGCTGTTACGACGTTGGCCTTATCTTTCGAATTTGATATTACTAGTTGAAAAGATAGCTAATATTTGCTTTCTGAAAATACGAGTTGTAAATTATTGGAAAAACCTTTAAAGAAGGTCAAACTGTGGAAGAAATGCACCCCCAACCCTTGTTGAATGGGATCTTGTGGCCTGAGGCTCAGGCTAGTCGTGTACCACGTTTATGATGAATAGAGAATGTTTTGTTTGCACAGATGCACTGATGAGCTAGACGGGCCTGAATCAGACAAAAGGTAAGATTAATCTCCTTATTGATGTGACCTTTCCTGAGTCCGGTTCTTGGTCTGGGAGGTATAGAATTGGTGGTTAGTTGATGGAACGTAAGGCCATATGGCATTGCCTTTCACCAGTCATACACTTCATGCTCGTACTGGTTCGTCACTTCGTTGGCGGAAGTAGCTTATCGAGCGCTTGATTATGTAATTTGAACAGGCTAGGTTGTCGACAAGAAAATATCCGCAAGATTTTGGCGCTGATATACGTTCATGTGTGGCAAGAAGTCGAAGATCCAACGTTATACATGCTGTCTACAAACAAACGAAACGACTTTAACCATTTTTTGGTAAATCATGATCATCCTCGTGTTATTGGCTTTTGACTTTCAGGTTGTGGAAGTTTTTGAAATTGCACTGTCTTTTATCTTAGCCCTTGGCATCATGGAATACGAACCCTTCGTGCTTACTGATGATGGGAAAAAAAGGGGGGGGGGGGTTAAATTAAGAGTGATAGAAGGTGGCTTTTGTCTGTTTGAGAAATATGTTTAACTTTCTGTTTATTGCCTTCATGCCGGCTTCTTCTTCTACTATTACTAAAGTGGACATGTGTCAAGAGGGCTACCAGTGGATTTGTGCGCGAGAGTAGCTGTGATAAAAAGTGTATGGGCTTACTGAAAAGGAAGCATGTGGGGGTAAAGATTAGGGTGGGGTGTTAAAAGTGTAACGGACTGCGCCAATAGGAGCTCTCTTGGATTAAAACCGATAAGAGCTGGGCCAGCAGGGGACATTGAAGAGAAAATCCAGGCCTAAGATAGGGCCAAAATGTGAAAAGGGCTAATAAACCAAAACTTGTCCTCATCTTCAGTGTGGTAATCCATGGCATGTGCAATGCACATGAAGTAGAAGGAATTCCGAGCCGGAGCCTGATTAGAAGATATAAGAATAAGCCGAAAAGGTAATTGAATTTGATGTTAGTTTTATTCGGTGATGGAGAAGTAGTAGTAGGATACGTGGCGTGCTAATCAATTAAAGAGAAACACAACACGCAAAGCGTTTTGAATGGGCAATTGGAAGTACAAGGGACAAGGCATGTAACTTATTATTCAATTTCGACCCCAAGAGCTTAAAGTGACCATTCATCAAGTGGCAGTGGGGGACCTGACCTCCATCGTAATTTGTTTGGTATCCCATTTATGATAACCCCCCGCAACCCTGCTCACATGTATGTATGTCTTCTACAATTTTGAAAAATCAACATGCATGATTCTGTCATATTTGAGATATTGCTGCCAAACCCACAATCTAATTTAGCTGTAATCGTCGAACACTACTCTCGCTTTCTTTCTCTATGGTCCACGTCCATCCGCAACGCTGCCTTCCTTTGCCCTGTCATTGTTTGTTAATGTATTGTTGGCTTTTATCGATGACGACGACAATAATACAACAATAATTAATAAACAAGTAATATATTAACTACGAAGCGAATAGAAGTGTCAGCTTTTTCACTCGTCTCTTTTCATCTTCCACTGCTGCTGCAGCTTCTTTAGGCCAGCAACATAATTAATGACCAACCCAAAAGGTGAAAGGGCTCCCAATTGGAATAATGAATGAATAAATGAAATTGGAATTTCGATGAATGAGTAGAGAATGAGCAGAAATGATCAGAATGTGCCGGTGGCGCAGGGCAGCTTCGTGATATGGGGGGAAAGCATGGAATGTTGATCAATAAATTTGGGCAACAGAGACAGAGGGCATGCCACTTGCCTTAGTTTCCCCACTCGTACGTTTTTCTTTCTCTTTCAACTCCTTTTTTTTTTCTTTTTTCTCTTCAAGTAACTCCTCTCTTTCAATTCTTGTTTAGCTTTCACCATCGGAAAAGTTCTACTACATATATATGAGGAGCTAAAAAGCAACATGCATGTTATATATATATATTAATTTATTAGTAATATCTTCATTGTAAAAATAAAGATGTCTTTATTAAGAAATTATTACTATATATATATGGACCAAAAAGCAAAGTGGGAGAGGCATCGGCATCACATTAATTAAGAAATTCAAGGGAGTGTACTAGCAGCTAGTGCAATTCAAAATTGCTATTGCTACTGCTGCATTAATAATAAGAGAGGAGGGCCACCAAAGAAGGAACAAACAAAATAACCAAATAAAACGTATACGTGGTCCATGCAATTTCTTCTAGGGAGGGGTGGAGTCATGGAGCGGGATTAATTTGCACGCGTCCTCTGCTCTATTCACACTCGCGACAAATTCAGCTTCGCTACTTTTTTTTTGTCTTTTTCTCTTCTTTCCAATAGAGATATATGCATTTTCAAATAATATATTTACATGTATTTTATTGTCGTCATTGATTACGCCTACATATAAACCCTAAACACACATAGCTAGAGTGGGGACGGCTCTTCTCTCTCTGCGTGTTGAGGGTTTTTCCCCCTTCACGTTCATTAAAATATCCTTAATTCCTAACTATTGACTAGTCGCAGTTGCCTTTGCATTGCCATATAGCCTCTCGCATATGAATACGATACTCTCACACACATATATATATTAAAGGAGAGGAGGTGGGTAAATTTAAATTAATTTTTATCCCCCTCTCTATTCTCAAGTTTTGAATCCGAATTTACATAAGTGAAGGATAAAATATTATACTGTTAATTAACTCAATTACACACTTTGGGAGCTACTGCCACATATACTCCGGTGTGTTTTTTTTAAAAAAAAAAAACAGTTGAAGGACGAAGAGATTAGAAATCGTGAGCAGATTCTAAATGAGAGAGCCAAAATCAAGGTGATAGCGCATACACGAGTTAGCAAATATAAATTAATAATTACTGATCCATAAAATATAATTCAACAACTCTTTTTCTATCCAGTCGCTACCCGAGGCAAAGTACAAATAAGTAGATTGTTGCAGCTAGCGTCTAGATACATGCATAGATAGAGTCTTAATAGAATCTATGCTGCTATGTATATATATATATATATATGTAGTCTTTTTACAGAGAATAGGTGGGCCACATACTTACTGACAATGATCGATGGTCCTGAATCCATTTAGATGTACAGTCATGATGTACACTTATACATACAACACACATGTATGTTCGTGTGAATGGCGATAATGATTTGTGAACCTGATCGACCTCACTCTACCACCAGCTAGATAGACTGATAAATACCTATAGCTTTATCTATTCCCTTTCAATTTTTTAAATTAATTTCGAGAGAAACTAGACGGTGCAAAACAAACACAGTGGGTTGTCCTTGAAAAGCTTGACAGCCTAACAACAATTTTGCTTACTCCAGTAAAATCCTCACTGCCCTGCTCCCCCTCTTTGACACCCACCCATTTTGACAATTTTACTCTTTTCTTTCTTCTGTACCAATTACCATGTGAACATTTAATATTCTGTGCCCACTACCACCATTAAGTCTTTGTAATTTAATGGCTCACAAGTGGTCTAAATTCACATTTTACAGAAGCTAAGTTGTTGTATTTGGTCTAAAGGAAGCTCCTGCAGAGCTCACGACTTTGTTGTCTTGTGATGCTTATTTCTCTGCCTAATGAATAGCTATTTTCATTCAACATAAAATATACGTCACTCTTTGAATGGCTCATAGTACGTTGAAACCTTTCCCCTTCTTTTACAAAGAAAAGACCCATAATATTATATCTATATATATATAGAAATTTTTCAATCTAAAATTATAAAATATGGAAAAGTTTTGTGCAGTTTTAAAACTTAATTTAATAATTCTATTAAATCTAAATATTTTAAAACTTTTCCAAACTTTGAAATTCCATATCAGAAAACTATTTTATATATACATGTTTACTCTAGTGTATAAATTTTTCAATTTGGGTTTAGAATTCATGACTAAAGTCCGAAATAAATTTATGGTGCCCTAAACTAGCTTTTACAACATTATAAACTGAGTTACGAACACTATAAATTCATTCCAAATTTTAATTTCAGATTCTAACCGCAAATGTAATAAGCACTGACATGTATATAGCTTAAGGTACAATAAATCAAAGAAGAAATTCTACATAGGACGTTACTAATTTTGTGGAACCGTCAGAAAAAAAAAAAGCGTGTTTTGGTTTTTGCTCTCCTTGACGATAATTGATCAGCCGCACTTAAAATTGTGTATTCAAAGTTTATTGAATGGGCGTATGGATGATCTGGCACATATTTCTTAAAATTAAGTTTTTTAAAAAAAAATTAAACAACAAGAATTAATTGTGCTTATTCACTTTTTTTTTTATGCGTATATTCAATTTATTGATATTTCCACTCATCATCTATTAGGATCACCTTTAAATCAATTTTATCGAGACGAAATTTAAATTTTTATCCTCATTTACATTGGAGGGATATCTATTTTTACCCTCAATATCTGCTCCACTTTATAAATAAAGAAAGGTATCTATTTCTACCTATTTTTTAATCAGGAGATGAAACTGTAAGAGCCATTCCAATTAGAACCGAATCATGCTCTCACCAAAGTGATCAGGGGCATATTTTAAGGTATTTAAGAGGTCCTATGTCGGGTGCCACAATTCAAACTTAATGAGATTATATTGTCACGACTTGTTTAGCTTTGATGGTCTCATAGCATATCTTCTTAATGTAGAAAATAAATTGTGGACCAAAAAAAAAAATTGTTTTATGGTGAGTTTTTTTCATAACACTTAATAACTGTTATACTCTCACCTCTCAATTACACACATCATGCATGCATCAAATCATTCAAATGGTTGTACTACCTTTGATATATTGTAGAATTTCTACTCACATTATGTATGTAAATAACTGTAATTAGAGATTATTTTTTTCTTTCTCAAGAAATGGAGATTAATTAACTGTTGTGTTGAAAACCTACCTGCTTTTATTTTGTTGCATATTTCTTTTACTCGACTTTAAGCATGCTTTAGGTGAAATATACATTTAGGTGATGTTTGGTTGGGAGGAGAGAATGGAGGAGAGGAAAGTAATTTAAATTCTATTTTTATTTCCATTGTTTGGTTAGATAAAATGTATAAGAATCTAATTTTCATTAGAATTTAGTATCCATCATAATGTGAAATTTGAATTCCACCCCAAGGAGTGAAGAATTCAAATTTCTCTTATGTTGGAAACCAAGACTTTTTAAATTATCCTTCAACCTTTTAACTCATTGAATGCCATTAATAATTATTATTTATAATTTTATTTTATCAATTTAATATTATAAATAATTTTATATTAATTAAATTTAATGAATGCTTTAAGAAACTTAACAAAATAAATAGACTTATTTATTTATTTATTTAATATGAAAATATAGAAATATAAATTACCAATACAAGAGAAATGTAATTATAAAAATAGAAACTTCAGATTTTCACTTAATTAATTAATTTTTTTTTTAAAAAAACAAAGATAAAAGCAATTCAGGAAAGAAAACTAGAATTTCATTATTTTAATGTTGAAAACTAGCAATTGAGGAAAGAAAACTAGAATTTCATTATTTTAATGTTGAAAACTAAATGCAGATTATGTTCCATATGATGTATATTTATTTATACTTTTATTTACAAATTATAATGCAGAAAAATTAACAAAGATCAAATCAGTTCATAATAAATTTTCTTTCAATTCTACTTGTTTTAATTTTCTATTTTTAGATTAAGTTAATTTATAATTTAATATTTTTCTAAAAAATTTCAAATCCCTAGATAATATAATTGAATAATAATTTAGACTTTTTTTTATTATGATTTTGTAGATTTATTTTGATTTTTTAACTTCACTTAATATTAAATATTAAAATCTTAACACAAAGGGTTAAATTGTCCAAGTAAAAAATAATCAATCCATTTCCATTTAGAATTCCTTACCAAACCAAACAACTAAAATTGAATTCACTCTCCTCTCTTTTCCACTCCTCTCCTCTCCTCTCCTCTCCTCTCTAATCATTTCTTCAAACCAAACACCACCTTAATGCCCGGTGATTGGAATTGTATTGAGACTGATAATTATCTTGGCAGTTGGCAATTTGCATTCGACTACCATTCTAGCGCAAATACATGATGAACTTGAGGGCAAACACTCTTCTCTCAAAAATGAGAATAATCACAAGAAATTTAAGAATGGGCAAGAATTTAAAATAAATAAATAAATGAAAATTGCTACCTATACTTGAGCCAAGATTAGGCAAATTAATCTCTTTTTGTGGAAGGATTGTGTATCCTCAACTTTCTCATGATTCTTTTCGTTTTGGTCCTCTATTTTCGTGATTACTATCAAATCTTTTCTGGAATGTATGACACAGAACAAACTCTTATAGGCAAAAGTTTCTTGTGATCAAACAGCCTCAACTTCCACACACACACCGCCTAAGATTAGGGAGCTTAAGAAAATCGACAAGGAACATTTCCCACAATGTTAAAAAGCTCATTGTTGCGCGTTCAAAGTTCTTGGGAAATAAATGATTAAAGGTGCATATGGTTAATTTTTTCAAAAAATGCCAGCCCCTTATATCGATATCCATGGCGAGCTAACTACCTTTAAGAGTGGCTGGTTTTGGCAAGAAATTCATCAATTAATTGCAGCAAATTATATTCATGGTGATTATGCGGTATGCAGAAAAGAACTTAATCTAGCCGTTATCATATAATTTCTTAAGAAATATAAATATGAATCTTGCCAATTAATTAACATAAACAAATGCAAATAGCTAATGAAATTCAATTTAAAATAAACCAAACAAATCCTTCCCAAAAAACCGCCCATTTATATTAAATTAAATATGTATCCTCTCTGAATATATATAGGCAGGGTTTCGAGCTGGTTAACTGCAATGACCAGTTAGGACATGAAAACCCAGTTATCTAACTCTAAAAAAATATAAATATATAGAATGCATAAAAGAAACCAAAATTTAAACCTTGTGATCTTTCTTTCTTATGGCTAATGTGTGCTCTGCCAGGAGTGTCTTTATTGATCAATAACATGCATACTCTTTGAACCCATATAGTCCGAAATTATGAGAAAGATCATGACAAAGAAGAAAAAAATGTTGAATGCGAGTGCCTTCATATCTCGCTTTTTAGTTCCTAGTAGCCCTCGATCACCCAATTCCATACATGAATCTAAACATTGATGTAATGGACGTTAGATGATAAAATAACTTAATTTAATTAATGGACATCGAGCCTATGCTAAATGCAACTAAATTGGCAGTCAAACGTTTAGGGTAAATTATATAAAAAAAAAAAGTTCATCAGGTTCTGGTTCAGTCAGTTTTCTTTGGGGCAGCTTTCTAATGCATTTCTGCAAGATTGTTTTGATGCCTCAAATAATTTCTCCAGGGCATGCATTTGACGAGAAAACAAGGAGAATTTGGATGACACATGGGGGAAAAAAGTGAACGTTAAAATAAATTTGTGTACAGAAACGGAGGCACTCACTACATAATACACTCAAGGAAAGCAAGGCATGATTTCAACATGCATATTGCTACCAAATCAGGACCTACGAACAGAAAGATAAAAAGTTGCACATGGTATACATATATTATAAAAAAAGTGATGTGATGAGCAACAGACATTTATACTTTGTCTTTAATTATTGTGAATGAAATTACGTTTAGTTATAAGATTCTATGCCACTTTAAGGATTGCGAGAAAACTAAACCATCTTGTACGCAAGACATTGGAAAGGAAAAATCACCTTCCAGTAGCAAGCTACGCGGAAAACAATTTTTCGGGGGAGAAAAGGAAAAGTTAATAGTTGGCTAAAATAATATTATCTTGACGAATTCAGAAGGGATAGGCATGCATTCATGGGGGTAGGAATGCATCAAATCCAAAATAGTAGTAGTAACTGTATATTTGCCAATCTATATGCCTCAATGAGGTTACTAATTGGACTTTATTTGCAAATAGTTTTATAAAGGACTTAAATACTAATTGAGGTAGAAACTAAATGCGATCGTGAACAACTAGTGCTCACTTTTTTAGAAAAGCAATGAGGAGGAAATACAGTAGCTAGCAGCAGCAATGTTATTGATCAATTAATTATTAGGGCTGAGAAAATTAAGGAGAAACAAGGGGAACATTCTATACTATAGCAGTAGGTATCTAGCAATTGCATTCCTAGAAATTCAAACTGTGCAGTGCACTGAGTGCAATGAACCAGAGGCTGCTGATTAATAATTAATATTCAGAATTAATGCACATGTGTATAATACATATACATAGAGGGAGAGAGAGGTGGGGATTGATGCTAAACAAGGGAAGCAAAACTGAAAGCAAAAAGGGTTGAAAGAAATTAAGATAAATGTTACCTTTTAGAAGTCTGAAAAATTGTCTGCAAAAACCTGGGAGTGTGCCCAAGGAAGCAGCGACAAGAACAACAACCTACCAAAATAAAGACAAAAGAGAGCTAAAAACTTCAATAATATCTCACGTACCTAGCATACTGTACAAAGTTAATCACTGAGGCAGGAAAGGTTGTTATTACTGGGGTGGTAAGGGTAACAGTAAGAATGAGCCAAAGAGAGCAGAGAATAATTAAATTAAAACTCATTCATTCACTGAGAAAAACCATGGAGAAGCCACCACACTATCAGCCCCTTAAAAGGCAAACACTACACACACACACACACACACACACACATGCCATTATATTCTATTTCTCATAACAAATTAATATTGTTTACTTTCTAACCTATCAACTCTATATATAATAAAATGATCACAAAAGTAAGTTAACTGAAGGATATACATATATAGATGACATTAGTGCTGCCTGATAGTCAGCCTAGCATGCACATAATCTTTACTTTAGATAAAATCTTCAGAAACACCAACACTTGAACCTGCTGCAGCTGCATGCATTATATATTCCCCCGTGGGGATCGATCTCTGATACCCAATTTGATCACCGATATTTTTCTTTATTATTATTAAGTATCGATGGAGATGAAGACAGCATCATTAATATTGTGAAGACTGTAATGTAAAACCATATATAATCTAATTGCGTAAATATATCTTAATAAAAAGAAATTAAGTGGAAAAAAAAAAAGGTGATGATTAGCCAAGCTAGCTGTCTTGAGTCTTGACAGATGATATCTTCTTCTCCGGCAGCTAGCAGCTAGCTATATACCGGATCAATCAAAGGACATGGAAGCCTTGCCTTTGCTGAGGAAGTCGAAAGGAGGAAGCAGTGGAGTAGCATTGTAGAGACTTAATTGTGATGATGAAGAAAGTTGAGAGGGCTGATCATGAATTGCAATTGTAGCATGTTGTATACTTGTTGACGAGGACAATATGCGACATTCATCATCCGACTCCGTGATGGGGCAGTCCATGTTCACACCGAATAGTCTCAATCTCTTCGCCGTAGCCTTTCCTTGGACCACCGGGACCGAATCGAACACTATTGGATGCTGCTGCCACTCCGTCATTCCTATCTCCATATTTGGTGGTGGTGGTTGTTGTGTGGCCGGCGCTGCTGGTAATTGTGATCTAAAGTACATAATAGGCCCCAATGTACGAGGGTTTAGCACATTATTATAATTACCAGTACCACCAAGGCTGATGCTGTTACGGTTATAAAAGTTATTGTTGATTTGTGATTGTGAGTACATGGGCGCCGGAGGTACTGGTGGCCTCATCATCAACAAAGGATTCCAAGGACTGGACCGGTGAAAGGGCGGGTGGTGAGAAAACGAAGCAGCAGCTGGAGGAGGAGGAGGAGGATGGGATCTCCTCCTCCAGTCAATGAAAAGACGACCTTTAGCCAAATCACCAACACCCCTCTGAAAGGAAACAACGTCACCGGCATCAAGTTTCTTGTCCTTGACAAAGCGGCTCCAGCCTTTGGTCATGACGTAGCTTTGGCTGCTGTTCCAGTAAGAGTAGCGGAACCTCCATGGCTTTCCATTTCGATCCTCGAAATTCAAGAGAAGGCCTTTCTCGTTTGTAGAAGAGTCTAATGGGAAGTACTTTTCTGCGTGTTGTTTTGGAATGACTAAACGATTCAGCTTACCCACATCGCTTGGTGTTACAACTTTATCAAACATGTGTTCCTTCTCCATGCTAATAACAACACGATCTTCTTCTGCTTCTCCTTCTTCAATAATATCCTTCGTCTCCTGCATGATGATGGCCTGCTCTTTTGTGGGTGATGCAGTTTCTTCTTCGTTTGAGACATCTTGTAATTCGGCGGCTGTCGTTGTTGTTGTTTTGCCTAATAGCCAAGAACCCATTTGTGGTAGTTGTTGTCTGTTGTAATTTTGATGATGAGTGGTAAGAGGGAGCAGCTGCTGGGTCTGGGCTGTGTAGTGGTGGTAGTGGTGATGATGATGATGAGAAGATGAAGATGATGGAGAGGAAGAAGAATTAGACGCGTATGTAGTACTGAAATGAAGCTTCACAGCTTTATTGCTACTGGTGTTGCTACTAATATTACCCACCTCATAATCAATTCCGGTCATATCATCTTCTTCACAAATTAACCTTTCTCTGTTTGAGTTCGAGTTTGACGACGACCCAAACTCCATCGATCGTTAATTAATTAAAATCAAAATGCATCTAGACCACTACCCATACAACAAATCAAGATGGATGAACAAGAAGATCATCAACCCCCTACCCCCCACCTAACATACAAATACTATGCTTCTTCAATTCCTTACAAACAAGGCACCAGATCAAATTAAAGAAACAAATTTGTGAAGCAAGCGGCAGCTACCAGTGCCACTACTCGTACGACCCTTCTTTATAACTAACGCTATTCTGTGTGTCTATAGAGAGGGTTGAAGATTTTTCTTAGAGACAGTATGAATAATTCATTAAGAAGCCCTTCAGCTCATGTATATATATGTATATATAATTTTTAATTGTTAAGAAGACTCAGATGCACGAGATGGGCCTCCATGAACATTTCAAATTAACATTACTACTGCAAATTCCTCTTCTTGTTGTTGACCTTGACAACCAAAAAAATCACAACAACAAGTGAGAATGGAGAAATTACATATACATATACTGATATACATATACATATAAAAGCAAAGCAAAACGAAGCAAAACCTGATTTTTTCTTAATTTCTTAGAGGGTGAGGGCGCCTAGGCTCCCTGGAAGGTTCACTAGTTAGGCTCAGTCGAATTATTATTGTTTTTTTTTTCTTTTGTAAATAATTAATTATAAAAAATTAATACTAACAAGAGAGAAAGAGAGAGAGAGATATGAATGAAGATCGTAACGGCAGGGGGAGGGAGTGAGTTTATACATACGTAGGGGTAGGGACCCCCAAGTATTATCTGCTTGGGCTCATGTGAGCTTGTCATTGTCTTCATCCCGGGTGTTGTTTTACACATTTTATTTATTTCTTTATTATTTTTCTCTGATAAGGTCCCTCGAAGTCTAGGGCCTAAGCCAGCTGTTTTCTTTGGCACGAGCTTCATTCTTCACTTTTCTTTTTTATTTAATTCTATTTTCTTTTCTTTTTCAATTAATATTCCTCCTCTCCCTCTTCTACTCGGATTAGTTTCTCTCTTTTTTGTTCCCCACCTTTTTTTAATTATTATTTAATTACGTAGTAAAATTATTTTTTTATTATTTCAGCAACCATGAAAAGTGTAATGATAGTAACCATTAGGATTGATAATGGGACGAGATGGGAAGGAATTTATTAATTTTAATCCCGTCCCATATGTGTAAATGTGATAAAAAAAATCTCATTTTCGTCTTTTTATTTTTTTTGAGACAAAAATTTATCTTAATTTCGCCCCATTAAATATATCGTCTCATTCCATTATCCTTAATAGTCTCAAATGTAAATAAATAAATTCTAACTTTTTGTTTAAAGATCATCATAATTCAATATAGCAAAATCTTGAATAAATATAAAGTAGAATAATCAAATGATAGTTTTATTTTGACTACATATATGTTGAAAAATAATTTCATGCTAACATTTTTTAATTGTCTATTTACTTTCATTTCATATTAATATTAAGACTTACGCTATAAAAACTATATATTTGGACAGTAACGAATTTCAACCATATTAAAATATTTAATAATTCAATAATATAATAATAAACCAAACTAACAAGGTCGGCAATGGGATTAGATAGGAAAGGATTTGTCAATCTCAGTCCTATCATATATTATGCAAGTGGGATAAAAAAAATATCTCATTCTTGACCCTTTATTTTCTTTTGGGACAAAAATATGTCCTAATCTTGTCTCAAACCTCAAACTGGATGGGATCCTACGGGATCCCATTTGAAGCAAAATCCCATCCAACCAGAAAAAATTGACATAGCTAGTAATCATTGTAAAAATAATTTTCATTTCATTTTCAAAAAAAAAATAGAAAAAAGAAGAAGAAGAAGAAGAAGAAACTATAGAAAGTGAATAATCAATCTAACTCAGGTTAGGGTTTTGACTTGGTCTCATTAATTCGTACGGACCACTCTCTCCTGCGGTGGTGGTGGGCGCACAACTGGATGATAATTAATGGATTGATGAACAATAAATAAATAATTTTAGAGTTATTAGAGCCCCTTTCAAGTCTTGAGTTCATTCAATTCAATTCATCAATAAAAGGTCTCACCGTTTTCCCACGGGTCAGATAACAACAACGTTACATACACCATTAAATATAAAGTCCAACATCAATTTAATTAATCTCATCATAATTATGGAATAACCATCACCGATCACTTTATTATTGATAATTCACTCAATTGTTTTTTTTTTTTTTAATACCATCACGAGCTGCGTGACTATGTCCTTATCTATCTCTTTATATATGTGTCTGATTATATTGTATTAGATCAATTGGAATTCTCAAAAAATATACAATGATAGCACTAATCACAGGTTGTCGTTAGTTGACTATTAATTAATTTTTTCTACTGATTAGTCTTTTTTTAATACACACACGTATTTCTTATGAATAGGACCCAAAAAAAAAAAACAGACTTAGAAATATTAAAAGATAAAACATAATACATTAAAATCTTTATTTTTCTTGTCTTTTAATTTCATCTGTACAAAATTCGCGTTTTAATCCGTGTACTGGAGAAGCCCTATGCATACAACAAAAAGTTAAAAAAATAAAAAATAATCTGCGGAATCATTAATTTGAATGTTAACTGAGAAATGACTTGTACACATGATTCCAAGCATCCAATCATTTCAAAGTCAAAACGTGTACAGGAAAATGACGACCAGTAGCATCTCAATTGTAGGATAGTGGGGGTGGGGCAATGTTAATAGTTGTGATTTGTTGAATATATAAAATTGTCAAGCTGCTATAATTGATGATTACCCAACGGATCAAAATTGCAGTGATTGGCTTGCATTTATATATGTACATATATATATACGACTCACATGTGAGCTTAATTTGCCCCCCTTCGGTCCCCATCCTCCAGATTTGCCGCCTAAATCCTATCCAGCTATTTGCAAACGCCCTGCATTAGTTGTTATTATTTATAATTTTATATGGTGATTTAAAGGGGACCCATTCATGCATATGATAATATTCACATGATCAATGCAAAACAATGACATTTCATTCTGATTACTTGATGGAGGAGGGAGAAAGCAATTGCATTGGATATTAATTTTGAATCTCGTGGTACTAGCTTTACCTGTCTGGAGGTTCGTGGGGGCATACATTTGAATAGGTTCGATTTAAGATTGTTAATATATAAAAATGTCCAAAATGGTGGGATGCGGGAGACAGACATGACAATTACTATTTTAAAATTATTACCGGGCAATTAGCTTTCAAGTCATTAACATTAAGCCAGCTTTCGTCATGCGACCTGGTTAGGATGACGTTTGCATTTATTGTACCAATCAGCACCAGCAAGGGGAATCGCGCAATTATAACATTAGTTACCATTAACTATTATTAATTCATTATCATGTTTTTCAGATTCCTTTCTTTTCATTTTTTTCTTTTTAATTTTGACCTGCCAAACAACCCAACTTGCAAAACCCACGTATTCCTCCTATCCAATCAATGAGACAAGCCCACTTGTTCCAGCCCATGGATAATATTTCCATTAAACTAACAAGTTTACATCGCAAGTAGTGAAGTTTATAATTATTTAAAGGGAAGAATTAATAGTAGAATCACACCACTTACGTTACGTATGTGGTTTTTTAAAAAAACGGTGAATTAATGCTAAATTCGCCGCACTTGGTCCTTACCTAGAACAATGTTGACAGGGATCTTTTTTTTTTTTTTTTTTTTGTTTTGTGTGTATATGCAATCATGTTGCATTGGGGAATTGTTTTATTGTGATTTTTTTATATATATATATATATAAAAAAAAGAATCCAGTATACTTGACCGGTCTGACATGACCCAAGAGCTCAATTAATCAACCTCGTGTCTCAACTTGCAAAAAGTTCTCGAATGTCATCCGCAAGTAGAATTAATTAATTAATTAATTATCATGAAGATAGCCACCAATTCTTTTTTATGTTTAACTTTTCTACCATGCATGCAATAACTGATACGAATCGTTTGTAAAACACCCAATTGAGTAAAAATTGAATAATTTAAAATGGCATGTCCATGTATTACCCTTTCACACAAGTTGTGGGGGAAGTGGGGGAATATTAGTGGGGAGCCCAGCAATAGTTTTTTTTTATTATTATTATTATTGTTGTTGTTTATTAAAAAAAGGGCAGGTGAAGATAGGCATAGCAATCGGCAGCGTTTCTGATTCTGAATCCGAAGATTGAACAATAATTATCTCCACCTGGCATGCAGCCAAATATATAATAATAATAATAATAATGAAGTGACTCTACGGCCAAATCTAGCTCGCACTTTGTTGGAATTTAAATTTCAATGGAAATTAAATTCCAACCAAAGAGAGGTTGCCGAGCAAGGGAAATCAAATTCCTTTTTCAATTCATGCCAACCGAACATGGCCTTAAGTCTAAAGAGAGAAAAATTATCAATGATCTTGAAAAGTATGCAGCACTAATACCAGTGAAAGGTTTCCACTTTCCAAAACCTACGCGTACATAGCATTTGTCTTTTCTTTTCTTTTCTTTTTTTTGTTTGAAATAGAATAAGTTTGAATTTTATTGAAGCCTGGGTCTGAATATAAATGTTTATTGGACATATTTATTTTTCGTCTTTTAAAATCTAAATATAAATGATATCATATGTATTTTTATAAATAAAGATCCTAAATATTGTTATTTGGCATTTATGTCATAATAAATCACAACTCATAAAAGGAGAAAATTTTATCATTTAAAAAATAAATATATTTAATAGAGGCATTTTTTAAAATATTTATTTTTTAAAAAATATTTATTTCTCATTCGGACATTTTTTTCATTAGAAACAAGCTCTTGTCTTTAATTACCTAACGAATAAAATGAATGCATTACAAACTGAGTAAAGGCGCATCACAAGCTAGAGTTAAGACCCATAAAGAAAATCGACTGGCATACATACATAAGCACTATTGTAGGGTGATGGGGGTTCAGAACAAGACTAATGATGTCTCGCCAATTGAAGTTATTAATGGTCCCCACCTTGATCGCCACGTCGATATATATATGTATACATCGATCGAGCAAAGACGGGATATGATAAACAGAATGTCAAATACGGCATTGAAAACGTATTAATTAAATTAAAGTGTTTTTTTTTTATTTTTGTTTTTAATTTTAAAATTTTCCCTAGCTAATGCGTTTCTAAATCCTAATGGGTGGTTCTCAAATCCCAAAGGAAAAGAAGCAACAAAAATGAAAAGAAGAAAGAGTATGGGTGCAATTTGGTGAGCATACTGTTGGAGACGAGAGGCTGCAGCTAGGTAGAGGACCACGCACGCTTTGAAATGGAAGCTCACAATATTGGACCCCCATTGATTAAGCTAGCGCAGTGGACACACTGCACTCTCTACCGTCCAGTTGGCTTTGGCGCCCATCTTATCGTTTGTTTTATGTTATACATGGGAGTTGGGAGTGTCGGTTTCTCTATTGAGGATATTGGATTTGGAGCTTTGTCGTTCTAAAGTCATTTGTATGAATTGAGTGGTGATGCCGAAATTGATGGGAATAAACTACCCCCGCTCTACGCTACCCTCGTCTTCAATCTCAACAAACATTGATAACTGACTATTCTTTTCAATGCAATTAACATTTGTTTAATTGCAACTTCATTTTTTCCTCCATGCTTGATATGATGCCTTGACTTGGTAATTAGGGAAATTGGGGCTTAATTTAATCAACTCACTCATTTGTTTAGCTAGCTAGTTGCATCACTTAATTAACCAAATTAAGCCAAGACACATTTTGGATGTGGGGCTCAATGCAGAAACGTGTTTGTCATCACATTATTAGACCATTCATTGATTTCCCGCAAACTCTATCTTTGTCTTAAGCAAGCGACAAAGAAGACACAGAGGGAGGGAGAGCATTTTTTGTCTGGGCCCTTCTAATTGCGTAGTTGTGCATATACCTGGGCTTGCAACGAGCTTCCAGTTTTGGACTCAATCTAAACCCGCTTATAATTGGGCTGTTTCACATCTAAGGCCCGTAAATTCGACTTGAAACAATTCCTCGACAATCACGTTCGGCTGGCAGGGCTTAAGGCTTTTCGCTTTATGCTACATTACTATGGAGAGAGAAATTGGTCCCTAGGGTTTTATAGAGATATTGGTTCCTAGGGTTTTATTTGTTTGTAATAGAAGCAGAGTTTTTTCTTGCAAGTGAAGAGAAGAGACAAAGCAAATGGATTCGTTTACGTCTTCAGCGAGTGGAGCAGGATCGTCTCAGTTCTCAACGGATGAGTTCATGGACAAGTTGAAGCTCCAGCTTGCTCAGGCTTACGCCCAAGAGTTTCTCGAGGTATTCAATCTCTTTCATCCGTTACCGTCGTTACTCTTGATTTCTATTTTTTCTCCCTTTAATCTTCCTTAGACATTGAATCTTTTCTCTGCCTTGTGCCTTTTTTTTTCCTCAACCTCTTTCATTTTGTAATTTGGTTATTCACGCCGTCGAAACTTAATTATCTTTTTAGGGTGAAAAAAAGTCCATATCTATTTACAGAGGAAATACTTTTTCAAGGCTTAAATTGAATAGACTGGCGGATCTTTAGATTTTCTTTTTAAGAAAAAAAAGGCCCATCTTTTCATTACTTTTCTGGCTGTAAATTGCTTTAGGTTATCAAAATTGCTTGAATAAACTGTCCTCTACCCACATTATTGATTTGTGGGTGTAGTTGGAGGTTGTTTTGGGAACTTGTTCTTGGGAGTGTCTCCACTTGCTTTCTACTTTATTTTCATGTTTTATACAAAGGGTCTAAACATAAGTCCTTTGACAACTTATGGCAAGGTGTCTTTCATGATTTCGGTGGGATCAGCAATTCTTCCTTGAGTATCTGTGTGTATATGTGTAGAAACACTGGCCAATTTGAGTCATAGTTTTACCTCACACATCTGATAACCGCTGAACTTCTTACTTTTTTTTATATAATCATATCACTTTGGATTTCAAAAATTTCCTAGGTCATAGGGAGGGAACTTGAATCTGGTGCTAATAGGTATGTGTTCCTATAAGCAATATTTAGAATTGCTTTGTCTGCTCAGCAGAGTTCTTAGTTTTTGCCCCTCTTATCTTATTTGTTCTCACTTTGCTTATGAAAAATTGTCCACTGTTTGTTTGCTGGGTCTCACTTTTAAATGAATCATTTCTTCCTTCATTAGACTTATGGTTTAAGCGGTTATTTGCTTATCAGACTGTAACAGGAAAGTGCTTTGAGAAGTGCATCACAAAACCAGGTTCAAGTCTGAGTGGCAGTGAGAGTAGTTGTGTCTCTCGGTGTGTGGATCGCTACATTGAGGCCACTGGCATCATTGGCAGAGCACTCTTTAGCACACAGCGCTGATATTTCAGATTGTAGCATTTATGCAGAAAAGAATGTGCAATTTGCCAAATCTTTGAGTTGGAAAAAACACAAACTAAAGATCAACAATTATATTTGGTCTTTACCATTCCGTTTCTCGCAATCATTAAGTATTTGCTTTGCCTTGAATCTTACTATATGTACCACAATTTCTTTATGCAAACTCGAAATATCTTAGCATCTAATCTGTTAATGCTAGAATTAGTACTTATTAGTATTTGATTATTTGTTCCTGTAGCAATGCATGGTTTGGATACTGTGATAAGGACCTTTGCTTATGGGATTTAAATTCTGTTCCTTTAGAATCTTAAAAAGATGTAACATAAGAGTAAAATCAAACTACAAAATTGTAACTTGAATTGATGTACAGAGCGAGCCAGCTAATGTTTCCTTGAACGCCTTTCTATTGTTCAACTTTTTTTTTCATCTCTTCAAACAAGCAATAACGTTTTTCCACCTCAATTTGATTTTTACTCCGTGAGCAGTGTGGAGCCTGCTTTGGAGTACTCAGACTTTGCTGGACGTTAACATGTGTCAATCTCACGTCCTCCATGAGCAAAATAATCTGCCCTTAATTGCTCTTCTTTTCTGCCACCTTGGGTTTGGCCATTTTGATGCACTTTGCCAATTTACGGGGCGGCAGTTCCTCCTCCAATGGCACAATGGATCCCAAATGTATAACGTATAACGTAAGTTTCTACACACATCCAGTTGCTCTATACCAACAGCCGAACAGCGGGCCTCCAGCCTTGCCCTTTTTCATGTCTGATAGCACCCAACTCAAACTCAGGTACTGAATGAATTTGTGGGAAAGAATGACACCGCTGGCTGTAAGAATGAAATTGCGGATACAGATACAGTAGTCACCAGTGGTTGATGAATGGTGAAGTCAAAAGCTGTCAGTTCTGTATTATCGTCTTCCTCCCCTCCCACCACAATGTATGTTATGCAATGTGTATATCACCACTGCTCACCTGCGGGAACCTTTAACATTCATCAGGAAATTATAATTTTAATGGTCATTGGACATGGTTGCTTGCAACCCACCACAAGCTTCTATTATCCGACCTTGCATCTACTGTTAAAAATGTTGCCCCTAACTATATTCAGCCCATCCCTGACCCTCCAAATCTCACTGGGGTTCAAATATCAGACGGTTCAATTCACGTTATCGATCTGGAGGGCCTTGACGGTCCTCTAGACTGGCCAGGCATGCCAACACGTTGGCTTCTTTCAGGGGAAGAACTGTGGGATCCATGAGGCAGTGATCAATAACATGTTAAGAAATCGCCAGAGAAAGAAAGGTCGAACAGTTACTCTGATGACCCTTCGAAGCCCTTATGAGACTGTCCACTAGTTTTAACGTCAAGACTCAAGAGGTGTCCAACTGGAGAGATTTCTAGAGACTGCTTAGTGCCTTCATTGTTATCCGCTTCAACATTACATGCTAATTATGTGCGCGCGCGAGCGCGTATCCAGTCATATATTTTAATCTATTATTTTTGAGATTTCGACCCTTGACACGGAAGCTATGGGTGACTATCGTACACGTGTAAAGATGGTTAGTGCTAAGGCTAGTTGAGTTGAGTCCTTAACAGAGAGCTTAGGGCTTCAAAGTGATTATATTATATTTACAAAAAGGAGGCATTAGGCAAATATGGGCAACGCATGGGTTTAAATGTAACGCCAACAATTTTCATAAATTTTAGATTATAGAATTTTCTTTTATTAAAATTTATAAGTGGCACTATTACCTATACTAATAAAGATTACTTGTGGAACGATTTTAGAAAGATTTACATTTTTCAAAACCTAATAGGATTTTTAGAACTCTCTACAAATTCATTTTTTTCCCTCTTCCATAACTCTAAGCCCACAACTTTTTTTTTTAATTTTTTCGGCTGCTCAATACTCCTTTATTCATACCCTAAGATTTAAACCCTTACTTAGGAGATAGTAAGGGAGAGAATCTTAACGGCGGATAAGTTTTACTCTCTCTACTCTCCACATGTTTTTCTATCACTCTATTAGGGTTTTTATTTGCATAGTTTTAGATTCTTACAGAAGATTACGCATGATTTAAGATGAGTTTAAGTTGTGTTTAAGGCTTGGGTTTATTGTTGAGTTTTGTTTATTAATCCTGAACACAATAAACATACTAGGCAATTCTGGACAGTGTGAATGTCTCAAAATTAAACATATACCTTGTTAATGATTCTTGAAACGAACCTTATCTTTCTAAAACTAGACATGTAGGGCTTATTGAATAAATTTTGTTTCATAAAATTTGAGTTTTTTTTTATTTTATATGTATTTTCGAACCTGAATCTGTTGCACTGGAAAACTACGATTCCAGCAGAATGACCAGATTCGAAAAATTATTTGTAGGGACAAATGAACTCGAAAAATTCTGAGATTTTAAAAAGAGGTTAATATATGTGTATAGTGCTTCCAATTTTTATTTCGTAATTTTATAATTTATGTATAATTTTATAAAAATATCGGAATTCACATTGTCCAGTTAAGGCACAGTGAGACAGTTTTGAAGTTATCAAGAAATATATAGTTTTGAAAATATTTTTGATGTCGGATCCTTTTGAAAAATTTATGGGAGATACTCATGCATGTCCAGAATTTTTTTACGAAATATTGTGTCATTCTGATTTTTTGATTAAGAGTTAAAATTCTAAGAATCAGACTTGTATGGGTACGAATTAGAAAATTAGGTTCTTATAATAAGTTGTTAATGGTTACAATTTGTATTTGTTTAAGGTATTGGAGGTGTTTGAGGCTGTTAGAGGCTTAGATGAGTGTTTAGATAATTGCTTTTATCAAAGTAAATAACTTCATTCATAATGTACTAGATAAATATGATTAATAACTTCATTCACAATGTACTAGATAAATATGATTATTTTGATACTACTATAACTATATTTGTTTTTATAGTTCTTTGAAAATCAATTATTTTTCATAACAAAATTAATTTGTGTAAATGTTTTCAAATCTAAAAGTTATGTTATCTTATGGTTTCAACATTCTGAAAATTATGTTATCATATAGTTTCAACAAAGTATTATAAATGCTTTTAAATATATAATTTATTTTGTTACATGATTACCTTTTTATGATTTTGTTTATAAGATAACTTGCACGCCTAAATTATTGTTATGGGCATTTATGAATTGGATACAAATGTTTTGTGCCCATGTACAATTAAATTATTTATGATTGTATGGGGGCCGCCTCTCGAGGGTTAGAATGCCGTGAAGTGTCACATACATTACAAAATGCCACATACAAGTCATTACGTATGAAAAATTAATTTGAATGTTTTGGCTCATTATCTATAGTTATTCTAATTCTGATTCTGATCGTATAATACAATACATATACGTTCTGAACTAGTATTGGGTTTCTGTTCTGAGTTTGCAGACAATATTATGATTCTGTTTCTAGTCAGGTTACCGTGAGTATAGGTGATACTATGTGACATGAGTTATCCTCTTGTTTTCTGCATGTATGCTATACTATATGCTTTCATAATTAACTATGCTTATGATATTTTGAATTACTATGAACTTATATCATTTTATTGTAATAAATCGTATTATGAATTATAATATATGTTTTGATAAAAATGAAGGCTTGCAATATTTTTAATACCAATAAGCTTAGTGTGTTAGGAATGATTTTACGTACCGAGTTGATGATTTATCCCTCGTCATTACTGTTTGCAGATTAAATATCTTGTTGAGAGGTATGTTTATCATTGGAGGTAGAGATTCTTTTTTTTTTTAATTGTGACACCATATGTCCCATTTTCCTTAAACTTAAAAGTTTCATCAGACAGTTTAGCTAAGTATGGAGGGGTGAGTCATCAACTCGGTAAATAAAATCATTCCTAACACACTAGACTTATTGGTACCAAAAATATTGTAAGCCTTATTTTTTTATTTTTTATCAAAACATATATTATTATTCATAATACGATTTATTACAATAAAAGGACATAAGTTCATAGTAATTCAAAATATAATAAGCATAATTAATTATGAAAGCATATAATATAGCGTACATGCAGAAAACAAGATGATAGCTCATGTCACATAGTATCACCTATACTCACGGTGATCCGACTAGAAACAGAATCAGAATCAAAATCAAAATATTGTATGCAAACTCAGAACAGAAACCCAATACTAGTCCAGAACGTATATGTATTGTATTATACGATCAGAATCAAAATCAAAATAACTATGGACAATGAGCCAAAACATTCAAATTAGTTTTTCATACGTAATGACTTGTATTTGGCATCTTGTACTGTATGTGACACTTCGCGGCATTCTAACCCTCGAGAGGTGGCCCCCATACAATCATAAATAATTTAATTGTACATGGGCACAAAACATTTGTATTCGATTCATAAATGTCCATAACAATAATTTAGGCTTACAAGTTATCTTATAAACAAAATCATAAAAAGGTAATCATGTAACAAAATAAATTATATATTTAAAAGCATTTATAATACTTTGTTGAAACTATATGATAACATAATTTTCAGAATGTTGAAACCATAAGATAACATAACTTTTAGATTTGAAAACATTTACACAAACTAATTTTGTTATGAAAAATAATTGATTTTCAAAGAACTATAAAAACAAATATAGTTATAGTAGTATCAAAATAATCATATTTATCTAGTACATTATGAATGAAGTTATTTACCTTGATAAAAGCAATTATCTAAACACTCATCTAAGCCTCTAACAGCCTCAAACACCTCCAATACCTTAAACAAATACAAATTGTAACCATTAACAACTTATTATAAGAACCTAATTTTCTAATTCATATCCGTACAAGTTTGATTCTTAGAATTTTAACTCTTAATTGAAAAATCAGAATGACACAATATTTCGTAAAACTATTCTGGACATGCATGAGTATCTCCCATAAATTTTCCAAAAGGATCTGACATCAAAAACATTGTCAAAACTATTTATTTCTTGATAACTTCGAAACTGTCTCACAGTGTTTTAACTGGACAGTATGGATTCCAAGATTTTTATAAAATTATACATAAATAAGAAAATTACGAAATAAAAATTGGAAGCACTAGACACATATATTAACCTCTTTTTAAAATCTCAGAATTTTTTGAGTTCATTTGTCTCTGCAAATAATTTTTTAATCTGGTCATTTTGCTGGAATTGCAGTTTTCCAGTGCAGGTTCGAAAATCCATATAAAATAAAATAAAAACTCAGATTTTATGAAACAAAATTTATTCAATAAGCCCTACATGTCTAGTTTTCATAAAGATAAGGTTTGTTTCAAGAATCATTAACAAGGTATATGTTTAATTTCGAGATATTCATGTTATCCAGAATTGTCTAATGTGTTTATTGTGTCCAGGATTAATAAACAAAACCCAATAATAAACCAAAGTTCTAAACACAACTTAAATTCATCATAAATCATGTGTAATGGTTTGTAAGAATCTAAAACTATACAAATAAAAACCCTAATAGAGTAATAGAAAAATATGTGGAGAGTAGAGAGAGTTAAACTTATTCGTTTTTAAGATTCTCCCCTAAGTAAAGGTTTACATTCTAGAGTATAAATAAGGGAGTATTGAACAGCAGAAAAAATTAAAAGAAAATGTTGTCGACTTAAGGTTATGGAAGAGGAAAAAATATAAATTTATAAGAAGTACTAAGAAATCTTATTAGATTTTAAAAAATATAATTTTTTTTAAAAATTACCGTACAAATAATCCTTATTAATATGGGTAATAATGCCACTTATAAATTTTAAATAAAATCAAATTCTATAATCTAAAATTTATGAAAAATTTTGGCATTACATTAAACTTGTATGTATCCACCATTCCACGCTGCCCTCAGCCTGAGTTGATTTATGGGTTGTCAAGACACACTGATTCTAATTTATTAAATGATGACTGATTGATGTCATTAAGAAATGGCAACTGGGTTGCTGTCAGTCTTATTCCTATTTCCGAACACCTTCATTGTCAACATTGGCGATCAAATGCCGGTCAATTTCATTCCCGCCAAATAATTGAAACTTCGCATCTATTGGCAGAGACAGTAATTAATCAATTTTTCTTAACTCTGATGTATCAGTATCACTCAGGTTCTTAGCAATGATCGATACAGGAGTTAGGGTGTGCTCTATCGAGCTGGGGTGAACCGTAACAAGGAGCGCATATCTGTTTCAACGTTGTATTTTCCATCACCTGATGCTGTTATAGCTCCTTTCCTTCTAAGGATTCGATTGACCGACATCACCCGGCTGTCTATTCAAATTTTGGAACTGGGAGCTTGCAGCTGAATTCTGCTTGGACTTGTTCAAAGCTTCAGCTGCCAGATCTTGTCTTGTCATTATATATGCATTTGGACATCTAATTTCATAACATAATTTATCATATTTCATCCGTTATCAAACAGTTTTCTATGTATTTCCAGTTCTATATCTACTTGTAGTTTTGGTTCTATTATTTCAGATTATTGATATTTAGCTGTTCAACTTGTAAAAGCAAATTGATCCATCACCAGTAACAAGTATGCGTTTTCCAAGCTCTCAAAATTGACCAGAACAGTTTGTAAACGAGCAGTTGTCTTTAGAAATATTTTGCCACTCTCTAATGCTGATGCAAAAATGATGTTTGCATTTTGGTTTGTGATATGCTCATGCACATTCCTAAAGGAGAAACCGTTTCCTTGATGGTGAGATTTCGGTATGATTAAACAGCTTATAATCCTCTTTTTCATTTCGAAGGATAATATTTGGGTTGATCGTTGACTAATTATGAATTTGAATGAATGAATTAGTGGATGCTCCAGCCTCCTCCACGGTTGGTTTGATGAGCACTGATACTGAAAAATAGCTATGCAGCTAGAATTACGACTCAACGGGGAAGTGACAGCGATTGGAAACCCCCTGAAGCTAGCCTTGCAATGAAAAGCTTGTTTCTGTTTGATTTGTTCGCGACGAACACAAATGCAGGAGGATAGGACTTGGGAGAGTACGAGAAGAGAATTTGAAAGCTTGGCAAAAGCAGCAGTATTTTACGAAGATATGTGAAATTTAGTTTGGGAACCTTGTAGTTAAATAAACAAAACCTTGGCAAAAGCAGCAGTATTTTACAAAGATATGTGAAAATTAGTTTGGGAACCTTGTAGTTAAATAAACAAAACCTTGTATCTGTTCCAGCTAAATTCAGATGTAATGGCATTCAACAAGACAACATTGAGCCGCTGCAATCTTCTCCACAAATTGAACTGGCTAAATGGCTTTGAACCATGGAGACATCTTCTGACAGAATAAAGCCATTGTAGACTGACAGTTTAATTTTCCCTTTACAACTAATACGATCTGTATATTAACGGAACATGAGCCCCGGCCTAATATGTAACTAGTATTACCTTTAACTAGTAAAAAGAATTTGAAAACTTAGAAACAGACATACAGCTCACCTAAATAATACACCTACTCATATTCAACTCTTTCTACCCAGGAATTACTGGCGCTCAATCTGAATAGTCACATGACTGATGTTGTATTCTCTCTTAATATAGTCTATAACCTTTTCCAATAACATGTCAGCATCAGCTTCAGGCTTGATTTTGACATGGCAGGCCAATAACACTTTCCCAACTGTTATAGCCCAAATGTGCAGTTCATGGATGGCAACAACGTCTTCCATCTCACATAGCCCCTTCTCAAGCCTTGTGGCATCAACCTCTCTAGGTGTGCTCTCCATCAGAATCTCTAAAATGTTTCGCAACATCCTGAATGTTGTGCCCAACACAATAGCAGAGAACAAAAGGGTGCATATCAAATCAATAATCTTCCACTCAGGCTTATACCATATGATTGCCCCACCAATCATCACCCCAACACTTTGAATGGAATCCCCAAGTACATGTAGATAAGCTCCCTGCACATTGATGTTTTGTTGTTTCTTCTGTTTTGGAACATTCTTCAATTTATGTTCTTCTGAACAAGTGCTTAGCAAAGGCTCAGTGCAATCTGCTTCATGGGAATGATGATGCTCATCTCTGTGTTTGAAGTCACCCCCACGATGATGCTGACGATGTGTAGCATCATGCCCATGACCATGATTGTGGCCATGGTTGTGACCATGACCGTAATCATGACCCAGAAAGAATGCCATGGCGATATTAACAGCTAAACCAATTGCAGAAACGACAAACATAAGAAATCCCTGAACTTGGCCATTTTCATGAATAAGTCTAACAATAGCTTCATACACAAGGATTCCAGCGAGAAGCCATATCAACTGAATGGAAACAAGGGCACCAAGTATCTCAATCCTGAAGAAACCATAAGACTGACGTGGAGTTGCCTCCCACCCCGAAGCCCATAGAGAGAACAACGATATTGCAAATGCTGCAACATCCGACAAGAGATGAGCTGCATCAGTCAATACCGCAAGGCTGTTGGCCTGAATACCTCCAACAATTTCTACACCCATGAAGATTATACAGAGTACAACTACAATCAAAAGCTTCAGCATGGATGCTGAACGCTCCTCTGAATCTTTCGAACTGGTTTTAGAATCCGAAAATCCACAAGGTGCTTCCCCGCAAACCTTGCTCCCAGCTAGGCTTCTCTGTACAGCTGACACATCTCCACATACGTCAATTATATGTGAGGGTTGAGAGTTTTGCTCTTCCATCTGAAAAGTCAACATCATGAAGAGTAGAAAAAAGAATCAGATGCCAATGCAAGCACATTTTTATGTCCTCATTCAGTGCAACACAATGACCAATCATGATTGTTGCTTCAAAGAAAAGTAAATTCCAGAAGTTAGATAAATAAATCTGTTCTTCTAATGAGTTCAAATACCGATAGAAAAGGCCATATTCTCATCATCCCTGTGTTCTTAAACCAACTGTCCTTGCTTTGAAGACCAAAAATTTGTCCACAGATGAATACTAGTCAAATCTTGGTTTTTGAAACCCCAATTTCTTCCTTTCCCCAGCCACAAAGATAAAGAAGTGGAATGGAAAAGCAGCTGTTTGGAAATCTCTGGAACAGAGAAGAAGAGGGAGCCTTTTGGTACAGACAAAGCGAGTCATAAAATTTATACATGCACGTGCAACGCTAAAGAAATTCAAGCCTTGAGAAATCGGATAGATATACATATGAAGATCAGAAACCAGATTTCCTCGTGAACATTTCTTTTAAAAACAAATAATAGATGATTAAACAAAGAAATTAACAAGCACACGAAAAGGGTGTTAACATGAAGATCGGACGTGTAATCAGCCATTAATTCAAAGAAATCAAGATAATACAGATGACGTTGGAATGTAGAACCATCAAAACACCTTTCCAGAAAGATCAACGCGTAACATGTAACACTACGTATCCATCCATCCATTCACCCATCAAAATATGACAAATTTATTGACTCCTGTTGTTCAGGAGGGAACTGAACTAGCCTAATACTATTAATTAACATGTTAAGGAACAAAAAGTTAAAAGAACAGACACACAAACATACCATTGGATTGATGGTTGTCGGTTGAGGTTGAAGATTACCAGCACCCTCTCTCTCTCTCTCTCTACCCCTCAGAGGCTGCTGATACGTGACTTGTTTCTTTTAGTTTATACTACACAAATCAAATATTATGTTTCTCTTCTCTTCCTTTCATTTTTCCTTTTTTTTTCCCGTCTTTTTAATTTATAGGGAGCTACAGTTACTTACGGCTGTGTTAAAAAGATAAAATAAAATAAAAAACCACCACCCAAGCCTCAGTCACTTGTTTTTTTTTTTTTTAGTTTATACTTGACAAGTCAGAGAATGTTTCTGCCACTATTACCATATAATATGATACCAGTATACATATAAATAAATAAATAAATGCATATACAACAATTTCTTTTTTCGACCTTACTAATTAATGAAATTTGTTCGCTAGCCAATCAAGACTTTTACACTCTCACTATTTTGTCCTAACTGTACTAGGAACCCATCCACGATTTTATTTCTGTCCAACGCACGCTAGCATACAATTTATACAACGATATAATTTTTTTTTTATTTCTTTAATTAGTTAGTAAAAGTAGAAATAAAAAGGAACATATACCACTATTAACTGGTAATTTTGATTTTTGAGGTAAGATATTAATTTATGGAGCGAAAAAATTGCCAAAATTGTACAAACTTGCTCTTAAATTTTAATGGCATCAAAATCTTGTAATTAAACTAATACATTACATGGTTGATTTATAAATACGCTGCTCCACACTGTAACAATGTAAAGATTAAGCTGAGGCATAGTGGCTTGTGGTGAGGGTGGGTACACGTGTAAAAGTAGTGGACAGGTGGACTGCCCGCTCGTTGTTATAGTTTATAAAGTAAATTTTGAATGAAAATGATTGTCCGCGCCCGACAAAAATGGTCTAATATTGTGATGACAGTTAATAATAAAGAAAAAATCGGAGGCTAGTGTGAAGGATTATGGAGCTGACAAAAATGACGTACGATGCTCCGATGAAGGCACTTTTCGTCACCTTTCACATGCTGTGATTGACTAATATTTTGGCTTTTCACTTACCTTCAAACCAAACGGGGTGGTCATTCACAACAGCACCGATGTAAGAAATTGACCTTTAAATTAAATAGCTCACAGGAATTTTGCCCTGGCAATCAACTCTTTGTTATAAAATTCCCAATGAAGTGAAACTAAATTATTAACCCAAACATACAAAAATTGGTTGTACATCATGAATTTTGAAGCGCCTGCTAAATCCACAACTAAAGCAAAATCGAGGCAACGAAGAAATAATCAAAGTTCCTTCTTTTTGGTTTCAAGAACTGGAGGATCAATATCAATTCCCATGTTAGCTGCAGTACCTGCTATAATTCTCATTGCTGATTCAATAGTGGTGCAATTCAAATCTGGAAGCTTTTCCGTGGCAATGGCCCGCAATTGTTCAATGGTGATCTTCCCGACTTTCTGTTGCTTTGGATCTTTCGAACCTTTCTCCACCCCTATTATCAATCAGTTGAATGCAATTAAAAGCACAATCTTTCACTCATGCTATTTAAATGGCAGAATACACTGTAGACTGATCACTTAACCATTTACAGTTACACCATTTTGCTATTCAACAGTAACCAACTATGCCAAACAAACTGATTGTTCGCAATCACAACCAAAAAGACCAAGTTGCTCAAGCGTGCCTCTGTAGATATCCATTATAAATGCAACATGATTAAATAGATAAGTTGAAAAAACACCTTAACCTTGTTCAGAACTCAATATAGCTTTTACTCGAGAGATATACATTCAAAGTGTCAATATTTCATCCTTCTATGAATTTCACGGCCATTATCCCATTATGAACTTGTCTTTCTCATACGAACATCGATCACAATGACCCACAATATGGCATCATCTAATGGATAAATTGCATTCATCGTACTACAGGATATAATAAAACACAGGATCAAAAGAGATCAAGGACAAGGATTTTATACGGGAATGAGCATTGAGATTGCAGCAAAATATATCGAGGTCATCAATAGGGGATTGTTTTTTGCAATGAAAATTTAATTTTTGAAAAGTAAAAACTGATAAGCATTACGTATCCAAAAATCCTGCTCACAGTGTGAGCAGTTACGAAAAGGACACACAAAATTACCAGCTGTCGACCTCTTTTGGGGAGGCCATGATAAAATAATCAGTGGAGTGGAGTGGAGTGAATGCTAACTATTGCAGAGCAAAAGATAGTGGATCTATTTCAATAACTAACTCATACTTCTAAGAGAATGAGGTTTCTGGTTAATTTCCATGTCGAGTGAGTAGTTTTGATGTTCAACCATGTTCTTGTCGGGAAAAAGAAAAATTAAATGAAGTTTTTGAGATTCTATTGGGTCTTTCATTTTATCATTTTATGTTTATGGTGTTCATTATTCATAATCAATAAAAATGGGACCAAAAAGCAAGCAAAGTACAAACAGTATGAACACAACATATCTGCTTGGTACTAGCCTATCATAAGGAGAAAAATGTGGTTATGGCCATGTAAACATAAATTTCACTCCTCAACAAGAGGGTCTGACTTCTTCTCTTTAGGCCTCTCTCAGTACAATAAAATCTCTCCCCCGTTACTGGAATCAACATTATCCCAACCCAAAATATGCAGAAATACGTAAAAAGTTAATCCACAAATAACATGTGGGATTCAAGATGAGGGGAACATATTTCAACTTGCTGTAGATTTGTTATTACAAAACAACTCTTCTTGTTTTTACTGATTTCAGCCAAAAGAGACTGCTTAAACAGTAGGCATGTTTTCGGCTACCATTTAATAAATGTAATCAAGTAAACTTCAATTACAAGATGTAGCGACAGAACATAATTCAGATATGATAAAATGTCAAAGGCCAACTTCAAATACAGAATTCGAAAAGTCCATGCATTACAACAATGTGTCGCCTTACCTTTGTTAAGCCAAGGACATACATTTTGGTTTTCCAAGAATCTCAACAAAGTTTCAAAGAATCACAGCGGCAACATAGTTGATTCAATTAGGATCAACTACTCAATTCCCAAATATAGTAATATAATATATGTAATAGAGTTAATTTTAATTAAAAGCATACCAGCAGCCTTAAGGAGCAAAACTGACGCGGGTGGCGTCTTAAGAATAAAAGTGAAGCTCCTATCCTGAAAGAAAGAAAGAAAGAGAGCAAAATAAATAGACAAATAAAAAGGGGGGTCAATGAATTAACTGAAAAGAAAATGAAAAACAAAAGAGTAGAAGCGAGGATGGATTTGGAAGAACTAACATCGTAAACGGTAATTTCAACGGGAATAACGTAACCGGCTTTATCAGCAGTTCTAGCATTATAATCCTTACAAAAAGCCATGATATTTACACCCTTAGCACCAAGGGCTGGCCCCACAGGCGGCGCAGGTGTGGCCTTTCCCGCCTCTAGAGCCAGCTTTATCAAACCCACCACTGCGCCGCGGCAATAAACAAATATTAAAATTAAAAATTAAAAGAATTAAGCAAGTATAAAAGCAAATAAGAACCAAACAAAAAAATGAAAGGGCATGGTCGTATATTAATAGAGGTACCTTTCTTGGCTTTGGCTTTGCCACCGGGTTTAGGAGGAGCCATGGCTATGACCGTGAGAAATCTTGGAGTTGAAGAGAGGAGTGGGGCTGGTTTAACTTTATTGTTGTAAAATTGGAGAGAGACATTTGAGTTTGAGGATAAGTTGACGGCCGAAGGATATAAAGAGAACGAAAGCTGCTGATTAGCATTTTGAAGATACATAGAAGTGGATAGAGAGGAAGCCATTGAACCTGAACCCACTGAATCTGAATAAACAAACGGCAGCAAATTAAGAAGAAGAAAATGTTTCGGATAAGTTCGATGGGACTTCACTTAAAACCACATCTCCGCTCTCTCTTCACATCAGCCCACCATCTCAATGTACCCACAGCTACAATTATCCATTTTCAAAACGAAAAAACTCTCCAAGAATAATCAATTAAATGGTGCTACTCCCACCCCTTTGAAGTCCTCTTGACACCCCTTATGTTTGTTTCCAACTTTTACTTAAACACCCAGTAAATTCCTAAACTAACCCTGAGGGAACCTTCTGGTTGTTGATTTGCTCAATGGATTCTTTCTTCTTTCCGCCATGATTCAAGAATTTTTCTTAAAAATTCAACTATTTTTGTATTCTCTCTTTCTTTTGCCATTTTAAATAGAAAGAAATTCAAATTTCAACAAACAAACAAAAAAAAAAAATGGAGAGACTTATAGAATGCATGGATTTAGAAGTTGAAACAAAAGGCTAGATAGTTTTCTGTGAATATTTTGTCTGTTATATCACAAAGACTACACATGTTGTCTTTTTTTTTTTTTTTTTCCTTTTACAAGAACAAGATTATTTTTTCCATTGAAAATTCCAATCAGTACTAGTGATTCAAGTAAGTTTTATAATTAAAGAAACAAATTAGTTACCATAATCAACGGAATTAACAAGAGAGGGGAGTAGCCACAAGCTAACTAATTAAGCAGAGCAAAACCACAGCGTGCGAGTCCATATATCAAGTAGAGCCGTGCAGGTGATTCTCGTCATAGTTGACCAGGAATTCTGATCATGATAAGAGCAGAGTTGCTATCATTGACAGATAGTGGGTAACCACCGAGAAGTACGGGCACAACTCCCATGCAAAAGCAGTTAAGCAAGTCAATTAAGCTCTTATTTCCCACAATGAATAACGGCCCCAAGGGTTGGGGATGAAAAATATATTGGAGACTTTAGGTAGGGTATAAAGGTAAGAAAGAACAAAGATAAAGAGGTAGGGTATAAAGGCAAGAAAGAACAAAGATAAAGGAGTTGGACAAAATTTTCTTTGAAACTCGTACTTGTTTCTCTAATTTCTATTCTTTTCTTTTAGTAAAATATTTGATTTTGGGAAAGGAAGAAAGGGTTGGGATCTGAGGCTTGAGTTTTTCCGAAAGCAAAAGCCCGAATACTGACTTGAGTGTCGGAGAGTTATCGCCGAAAAAATATCTGGCGCCCTCTAACTGTGTGTTGTGGCTGCAGGTGTACGTGAGCTACATTGTGTCAAGGTCGGTGTGATTATCTTGAGCACGAGCATAGCAGAATTGCCAGAAAAGTCTAATATATCGGAGTATAAAAAAAGCGTTTTTACAGAAAAGATTCCATTATCAAATTTTCTGCATCAACACTAACCATTATAAATTAATTCTTCTCTGCAGCGGTAGATGGTTGTTACCCAATTCCTGTCGAGCATAATTCATTTTGGAGTTGTATTTTAGTAATGCCAAACTAACCAACCAGCAAACCAACCTAGTAACTGGATTTCGACTGGTTAACTTGATTTTTGACAAAGTTTGGTTGAATAATTAATTAATTAGATTTAATCACTACTCGGCTTAAAGAATTGAAAGCTTGAAGCAAATTTAGTTTATTTATTTATTCCATGCATTATCTTGATCGAGTGCAATTGCCATTCATCTTATACGTGTTCGCAATAAGATTCAAACTTGATAGCGCTAATGGCTACTGGGCTTCTCACAAAATGCTCACCATCGGTCCATGTTAGGCTGCCGAATCTGTACTCTGCATCTGGGACTGGATGCACTTCATGATTTGAGATGAAGGTCACTCTGAAGGAAATAATTTTGATGGTCATATTGAAACTTAGAACTTCAGGCTCAACTGTCATATTTACGCCATACGGAGCCTCCACTAGAGCTTCATAAACTGAGTTAATGTGTCCCACATTTGTAACCTTTCTTATAACTGTAACTGTCTCATTGTTGTGAAGATTTGGGATAGTGATAGATGGGAGGTTAAGGTTCAGTGCGAGATGGTGGTTTTTCAAGCAGTTGATTTTGGACTTGGTTAATCTGCCGATTGATGCATTGTTGTAACCCATGAAGCAGAGGAACTGGATATAGTCCTCTACTGTGATGTCATAAACAAGCCCTGGATTCATTGCCTTGTTAGGATTAACATGCCCGCCTCCTATGTCAAATGGGTCTGCTTCCTTGCCAGTAGAGCCCTCCTCAAATATGTTCATTCCGTCTGTTCCGGTTTGAGAAGCTGCAGTCAAGTGTCACCAATTTTGGTTGGTTACATGTGTATGGCATTATTACTCATCAATCATGCTCTTCTTCTTTCTTACGATATAAGAAAATATAACCAAAAAGGAAAAAAAAACAACCAACCAACCAACCGGTTGTAACTAGAGCTGATCTTATGGCTGCTGGGGACCAGTCTCGATGTAAAGATTTTATGAGTGCTGCTATTCCTGCTACATGGGGGCAAGACATTGAAGTTCCTGATAGCAGTGCATACCCATTGATGTCCTTTGAGCCAATGGGTGGATATGCGGCTAAGATATCCACACCCGGTGCAACTATGTCGGGCTACCATGCTCAATCACACAATGGAGTTGTAAGGTAATAATTTTGATATTATACACATATACGTACAAAGAATAGAATAACCAAGGAAGAGATAAGAAACTTTACAACTTTAAAGTCACATTATAGTATCCAAGTACTAAGAAATTTTGTATGCTGTTGCTTGTATTGCATGTATAATGTTGGTTTCACATTATAACTGATAATTTAGCTTATTGTCTCGTACCTTTAATACAGCTGGGGACATTGAATTAGGTCCTCTGGATGAGAAGGATGCAACTCTTGGAGATACCAAATCCCCAATAACAGTCTTCGGAAAACTCAGCTTTGCAATCGGAGACCTACACATGAAATCAAATAAACACAATAAATTGCATTCAGTTTAGAAACACAATATTTCTGTCCACACCATCCTCAAATCTGTTTGCCACTACCTTGCTCTTCTAATATAGGAGAGAATTTGCGTCCCTACTTCATAATTTACTTTAATACAGGGAATCAAATTGCAAGAGTCAAGCCCGTCGGCATGAAACTGTGCATATATGAGTCCAACCCCTCCTGCTTGCATCACAGAAATTGCTGCAGACTGTATGTCCTGTGTATCTGATCTTGAAAAGCATAGAATGATTTTTCCTGTAGCTAATGTCGCATTAAGACTTCCCCGCCGGCAATCCTTGCTGAAAGGTTGTAGTGATTGAATAGTAAATATATCACACAGAATGTTGGAGAGATAAATTGACAAGTAAAAAGACGGAGAAAGAAATGTCTCTCTCACGCAGAATCAGGGTCAAAAGCTATGCGTTCAGAGTATGTGAGGCCAGTAAATCCATGACTAGCTTTTCCAATATCAATCGATTGTCCCTGATAGAAACAAAAATGATCACCAGAAATCTTTGAACATTGCATTTTTTTTTTTGGCCTGATATGAGTGAAGAACTATTTACTATACCCAGAGAACTTGGTGATTTCCAAGTGTTATGGCTGTGGGGAAGGCCCTGTCAATTGTGGTTGCTCCAACAGTGATTAGCCAAGGTGCTGTGTTCACAATTGTTTGAGCAACAGGGCCATCGTTCCCTGCTGAAGAAATTACAGTGATCCCCTTGGCAATTGCATGGAAGGAACCTATTGCAATTGAATCACGTTGATCAATATAGGAAAACAGTGGTATCTCATTGCCAATAGACACAGATAGGATATCCACTCCATCGTGTATTGCTTTATCAAATGCTTTTAGTATATCAGCATCAGTGCATCCAATATCCCAGCAAGCCTTGTAAATTGCCAAGTGGGCTAAAGGCGCTCCTCCTCTGGCTAATCCAGCAGCTAGCCCTCTATAGTTTGCTTTTTCAACAAAATAACCAGCTGCTGTGGAAGCTGTATGAGTGCCGTGTCCAACTGCATCCCTTGGAGAAAAATACTCATCAGTGTTATTGGATGCGTTGATCATATCCATGATCCCTTTTATGAACCACCGAGCACCGATTAACTTTTTGTTGCAATTGGAAGAGTTGAACTTCTCTCCCTTCTGGCATATTCCTTTCCAATGTGGTGGAACTGGACCTTGACCCATGCCTTTATCACTGAAACTTTCAGACTCTGGCCAAACTCCTGCAAAAATTTAAAAATTTCTTCAGGTTAATAACGTTTTCCAGATGTTCATTATTCCTTAATCCTCGGAAAGATATCTCAGTGCGTAGTTTACCTGTATCAATGATACCAATGATGGTTCCTTCACCCATGTTGCTCTCTGTTGATAGATTTTTTGAAGACTGATAATATTGGAGCCCCATGAATTCCCAGCTTCTAGTTGTATGAAGCTTGAGAATTCCATTCGGAATTACTTGAACAACGCCAGGAAGTTCTGCAATTTAAATTTAGAATATTTTTAAGACGCTGAAAAGCAATGAGACGACAACACGTACTTTCAGGCAAGTTATCCCACCTGTTATCTTTTCTGCCTGAGCTTTTGTTAGCCTTGCAGCAAACCCTGAAAACCCATGTTTATAACTGTATAGAATTGAATGCTTTGCTGCTTCTTTGCTGTACCAAAAATAATACAATTAATGTTGTGATTATTACTTATTGCAATTTAACTGACCATTTTGAGCTAATATACTGAGATATGTATGCGGATTTAAAGCCATACCTTCCAAGCACGGTCGATAGAAATCTGTGGTGAGACTTTGTGATTGTTACTGGATCTTCATACTTCTTCTCTCCCATATACACAATGTGCACCTATAGCATTTTTTTTTGCAGTAATCATACCAAGAGAAAAAAAAGGAGAGAGAAAGAAAAAAAAAATCAAAATGTTAGAATCTGGATGTTGAAGTTACATTTACATACATTACTTGTTGCATCAACCAATATTAAGGAAATCTGAAGATGGTGTTGGAGCAGAATGAAGACAAGAATTCTCAGCAACCGAGTTTTTCTTGCCTCCATTCTATTTCTTGATACAATATATATCAATCAGCAAAGCACATGGAAACGTGCGGAGGATTTTGTGCTAGACAGAGTTTAAATTGTTCAATGAAAAATGGGAAGGTTCATAAGTTAGCTCTTCTATAAGATCTTCATGTAAATGAGGAAAGGAGAACATTTTCCTTTTAGCGCACTTTTGCTCCTTATGCTTCACCATCTTTTATGATTTTTTTCTTCTAGGACTTTATGCTCAATCGAGTAAAAGCAAGTGAGAATTTATGTGCTTGTGGAAGTTGCTGTTACCCGAAAGATGCTCCATAGTGCTCCCAATTGCCGCAATGTGGGAGTGTAGAAAGATCAATTGGGAGTGGGACACAATTTTGTGTAGAAAGATTTGCTGAAATCTAAATTGATTACTTTATCTACTTTTCCCAGCTTTTGTTCTGCTCAACTTGTACAGCAGACTACATATGCTTGAGTTGTATCTGTTAAGCATCATAATGGTTAATTACTACATTTCCAAGGTGCATAAACGAAAAACCTTTTAACAAAATAAAATTGACCAGGGGAATCGGCACCAAGCTCTCTCTCTTCATCACCGATCACTGTGTGGCTTTTTGGATATGTTTGTTAATTGTTATATGCACAAACAGATGTGGGTCGCGTCCTAGTCTTGCACTTAATATTCGAGATTGGTGATGGCTGATGATGTTGCACTGTATTGATAAGAAGGACCATGGAACCACTGTCATTGCAGCACCTTTAAATTAAAGTGCCGCGAGATTCCAAGCAAGCCCTCAAGTTCTTGTGCCTTTTGCTTTTATCCTTTTATTTCATTGTTAAGCACTCAGCAGTGGGACTGATCTTTCCTTTTTTCGTTTTTATTAATTAAACAAAAAATAAGGCATGATGTTTCGAAGAAAAGGTGAAATGTAAATGTAATAAACTCAAGATGCTGAGATAAAGTTGCAAGGGATGACGACAGCGTAGATATTGCAGTTAGTGGATGACTTCTGGAAAGCAGGGGCCACCAAATCACATCAGGAAAATTTAAGGATGGCGAAATGCGTAGCTGGGCTGCACTTGAGTCTACTTTAGCATTGGGTTGGTCTTAGCCTGATTTGGGTCGGAATTATTTTGGATTGTAGTTTATAAAATTTTATTTTGTTTAATGTTTGCTTAATTTTTAAAAGTTGAGCTTAAAGCATTCAATACTTTAAACATATGTTAAAAAGTATATTTGAATAAAATATATATATATATATATATATATATATATATATTTTTTTTTTTTTTTTAATTTTTTAAGCGCTTCTTAGGCTTTTAGGCAAAAATATGCTCGGCCTAAAGCACCCAATCTCGAGCCGCGCCAGGTTTTTCAGCATCTCTAAGATAATCAAAATTAACTAAAATTAGCTTGAATTAAGTTAAGTCCCGTTTAATATTAAGGTTAAGTAATTGGCGTTTAAAAGTTACAATATTAATGTATTTAATAAATATTAATTAATTTGATCATATACTTGTATGATAAAATATTTATAATTTATTTATTATTTTTATTAAAATTTTATTTAAAAATCATATTTATTATAGAATATCATTTTTTTTTATATTTTTAATTTTTTTCCCATACATTTGTAACTTAAAAGTGTAATACTTTAATACCAAATGCAAGCATAAGATATTAATCCATTTTATTTATGATTGCCCAACATGACTGAAGAACTCTAACTGTTATACATGGCTATTCAGGAAAAAACTTTCTATGAATACTTTATCTAAATTGTGTAGATTTATGTGACTTGGCTGAGTGAAAAGAATTTGGGATTTTGCTAAGTAACATCATCTGTAATTTATAGCAAACCTAAATGTAATCACCCATAATCTATTCGGTATTTCACTTACTACCATATTCTTAAATTATATGACTATTTTTGGATTGTTGTAAGTTACATCTACAGACTCGAATCAGAGCTGGTTATTATTTTGAAATTCCAAGAATTAAACTTCTGCAGCTAGCTTATATTTTGTTGATTTGTGAAATTGTGAAATACTAGCTTAAGTTATTTCATGTTTAAATAATTTGATTCAAATTGGATTGATAAACCCTAGCTTAGCTGATTCAAATTAATTTTGAACGTTAGCGAATTTAATTATCTTCTCTTTGTTGCATATGCCTTTTCTTATACAGTCCATTCATTATTGTTTAAGTGGTCCAATGATAGAATATTGATCATGCTTTAATAGGAGTTAATTTTGATCGATTTTATAAAATCTGTTGAATATCATATAAATCACAATTCTCTCTCAAAGTAATGGAGGATAAAATTATGACTTTGCGACAGATACATTTCTTGCTGAAGTGTTCACGGTGATTGTCATTCTATGACTTTCATTGGCGATCATTTAGCTTAATGGGTTATCGCATTTTAAAACTTTAATGCTATTTAAAATCCCCGTTGTGGCTAAGTGTACATTTCTTTTACCTATTGGCTCAAGTCAATCATCTCTGCATGTTTACACACATTTGCAGGTAGATTTTTTCTATGACAATGTGCAGCTTATTCATCTATAGGTATGCACATGTACTGGCATATTTTCTTAACCTATGTTACTTTACTATAAAATCTTGTCTTTTATATTTAAAGGTGTATGGATGAGGTTTATTATGCTTTGGCGAATGTCTTAGTCCTATATCAGTAATAGCCCTTTCGACCGCAGCTGTGTTAAAGTTTTCGGGAGCATTATTGATGGGAACCCAAGTGATCTGTACAATGCAAAAAGGAATTCTTGTTGCGCTACTGTATTTCGGGAGAACACTGTGCTTTTGGCTGCTGCTGGTACTTGGTGGCAGGTTCATTATTTAAGCTTCCTTTGTTAATTAATATTTTGATCTTAATACTTTAATCTTTATTATGATATTGCCAATTTTCTGGGAGGCTTTTAATATAAATTTAGTCGGGTATGAAGCAATCCAGTTAAGCAAAGTATGCATTTGGCTATATATGAATAAACTTTATGGAAGAATTTGTGCCATCATGACCAGAATCTCTAGCTTTTGCAAATGAAGGATGCCTCATAACTGAAAATTCAAGTTTGAGATTTTCAACAATTATTTAAAGTTCGTGTTTGGTATTGATGTGCTATAAGGTTTGAATTACATTTGCTCTGAAAAAAAAAAAAATCATAACTTTGAAATCAAAGTTAATAGTATACCGTAAAAATAATTTGTAAATAATATTTTTGACAAAAGTAATAAAGATATAATAAATTTTCAATTTATAAGATAAAATCAAATCAATTTAATTTATAAGTTACAACAATTGATATTTACTAAATATTTTAATATTATAACTCCTATCCAATCTCAATTCCAAACGGGGCATAAAACATTGTGCTTTTAATTTGAACTCAGTTACTGTAATTAATAAGCAGCGTAAGTGTAAAATAACCTTCTTTTTAACTTTAACAGCTCTAAGCCTCTTAACATTGAGGGTCGTTGTTCTCCAGTTCTCCTTTGCGTTTATATGCTACAGTTTTCAGTGATGTTTTTCTCCACCAATGGTATCTTGTACTTTCCTGTTGATGGTTGGCCTGTCTCCACTACACACTGTATAGTAGGATCAGTGGTTGGATTTGGTCTTATCGAGACTGATTATTTCTTGCCCCTGTTCTGTTACTTGATATGGTATTCATCAGCATAGCATATGGAAATACAGGGTGAATCTTGAGTTATGTAAATACAAGAACGTCAGGAAAACAATAAAAAGAGAACCTGTTCCTTTATATGCACCTTTCACATATATGTCCAATCTTCTTTACTCTTTGCCAAGTATTTATGTTCAATCAGCAAGTTTCACGGGAAAAATTTGCTGTAGATTTTAAATAATTGCGTCATATACTTTTCCCAGCTTTTTATCCTATTAACTTCTATAGTGGACCATACATGCTTCATTTTTCAGATGCATCCGTTAACTGTTGAGTGTTTCCGTTAATTTCTAATCTTGTAACTAGTAACGCGCATAGTCTGGCGTAGGATATCCGAATCTTGCCCTAGATGAACTAGAAAAGTTATGATGATGATGTTACACTGTATTTGCTAGGTTCCTTATCCACTCTCAATGCACCACCTCCTGTTTAAAGCCCAGATGGGGCAGCTGTTCGATTCCAGTTGCTCAATTATCATCTTGCGCCTTTGTTTGTCAGGGAAAAGAGGAAAAAAATAAAAAGTTCAAAGAAAAGTTGCAAGAGATGATAACAACGTGAAATACACGGGTAGCTGATGACTTCAGCGGCTAGCTTGATATAGGCAAATAGCTGAATGGTTATAAGATTATTTGTTCTCCAGTATCTACCAGGTCTACAAGCACAATTATTATGTGATTTTCTCCTCACAGTGAAATATATGACGGTCACATTGAGCACGCCATCCTTCCAAGTCAGGCTTCTAGTTCCAGGATAGTATCCCATGTTCACGTGGTGGGTTGAGACTATAACCGTGATGGAGTTCATATTGCTCGTAAAATTGAAAACAAATTTATCATACCTTTATAGCTAAAGCTATGCCAAAATCTGTTAACAGAGAAATAAGACAGTGAGGGTAAGATGCTCAAGGCAGGCTCTGTATGTTTACTTTTCTGGACCAACATTTGAAACACTTCAAGTTACGTTAATAGATTTTGAACCCAGAATTAACGATCTAACATTGGCCAGAGGACTTCTGTTAAAAATTGTAAAAGAAAGGGTGCAGATGTCTTTGGAAAAAAAAAATCATTTCAATAGAAGACTGTTATTTGATCAATGAGATAGACCCAATTATTTTCTGAATGAGGATAGACCCAATTTTGGTTTATTAAATTCTAACCCTTTTTTAAATTGTTGTACAGAAGTGATTGTCTTACCTGGTTAAATGTTGATTTACTAATTTGCTATCGAAAAATGTCATCCCCAACAAAGAAAATGAAGTAAAAAGCAATAACTCGGGTCAAAAAAGAAGAAAAACAAAAGAAATAATACAAGTATATTCCTGATAATCTTGTAATGTGTAATTCTGGAATCATAATTCTATGCCGTGAATAATGAAGCAATTTGATTTTTTGGGTCAGTAATCAGTAATGTTAATTTTCATTATGATTTTCCAAATTCAAAGAAAATCTCCGACGGACAACTCGTAAATCTATTTGCTAACACCATGGAAACCTGAGTCATGTAAACCAGTGACACATGAAATTACCAATCATCAAAAAAAAGCCTGTAAGACATCTGTTCTGACAGAGAGGGCGATTCTCACAGCATGCTCCTCATCAGTCCAAGTCAGACTCCCAAAATGATACCCGGAGTTCAGCTGGTGGATTGTCGAGATGGTCACAGTGAAAGTCCTCTTCTTGGTCGTAGCATTAAAGACCAAGACATTAGGTTTTACCGCTACCATTATGCCAAATGGAGGCTCAATAACAGCTTTGTAAACTGATTTTGGGTTTCCTACATTTGTCACTGTTCTGGCGACACTGATGGAATCTCTTAGACTAGGTATGGTTATTGATGGTAGATTTACATCTACAATCGAAGGCTTTTTATCAGGAAATGTCGTGGGTTGTCCTGTAAACCGAGAGATAACGGTGTTGTTGTAATTCATGGCGCAGAGATAATCTATGTAATCTGTCATGCTCATGTCATAAACTAGACCAGGGTCTGCTGCACCATTTGGGTTCACAATGCCACCTCCAAAATCAAATGGATTAGCAAGCTTTTGAGGAGAACCCTCGGCAAAGATTGGAAAACCTGAGGGACCATTTCTCCATGCTGCGTTAAAACTTATTATCATTCAACTATGTCAATTTGTTTATGGATTTGTAAGTGACAGCAAGCTTCTAGCAAAAGTTATGCGAGTGGTAGTACCAGTGGTGACAAGTGCTGATTTGATGGCTGCTGGGGACCAATCAGGGTGCAAAGCTTTGAGAAGTGCCACGATGCCCGATACATGAGGAGTTGCCATTGAAGTTCCTGATAACATGGCATATCCATTATCTGACAATGCATTCATGGGAGAAATGGCAGCTAATATGTTCGCTCCAGGAGCAGCAATGTCTGGCTGTACCAACAGAAAGTTAACATGATGGTTTCAAAAGCCATTCACGTCAGAGACACGTTTAGCTTGACCCAGATTGCATTAGAATTGCCAAGTAGGATTTAAGCTCAGAGAAAGTACCTTGAGAATTGCTGGTGCAATGGAATTTGGCCCTCTTGATGAGAAGAAGGCCACCTTGGCTAATAATGGTTTTCCTACAAGTGTTCTAGAAGATCTGAGTTTTACCAGAGGAGACCTGAGTAATCGGATTCAGAAATCACAATTTGAGAATTAATAAAGAATCCAGTTACAGTTATCATTAGTGGAAAATGGATGAGAACATGTACATACCTAGTTGAACGGATGTAAAAGAGTATTTGGGTGCCAATTTCATAGTTAACTTCAATGCATGGAAAATTTTCAGCACAGGGAGAAAAGGCATCATTGGGGTTTTTGGCAACAATCAACCCAATCCCACCAGCTTCTTGTACAGCTGCTGCAGCACTTGTTATGGCAATTCTCCGAGCCACTGAAGTGAAGCAGAGTACCACTTTTCCAGCTACTTTTGTGGCATTCAGTGACAGATTTTGACATACGCTGCAAGAAGATAATTGGAAAATTAAATTGTGATCTCACTATAATCTAAAATGTAAGCAAGTTCTCGTAATGGATATATCCACCCCGCAGCATTGGGATCAAGCCCCTTCGCTTCTGGATACACCAAGCCGGTAAAACCAACCTCCTTTCCTATAAAGATGGCTTGACCCTGCCACCCAAAAAAAAGAAGGGAAAAAAAAAAAAGTCTTCCACCGTAAGTAAATGGAAAATGGCGACAGCCTGTAATCCATATTTTGTTTGTCACAGTGCATACCAGTAACGTTTTATTGTTTCCAAGTATTATTGGGGTAGGAAATGCTCGATCCATGGTGCTTGCAGCGACAGTTATAATCCATGGTGCTGTGTTCTGCACTGTCTGAGCTGAAGGCCCATCATTTGCAGCTCCACAAACAACAGTGATGCCCCTGGTTATAGCGTGGAAGGAACCAGTAGCAATCCCATCACGTTCATCAACATCTGAGAATAAAGGAATTGAAGACCCAATTGACACCGATAGCACATCAACACCATCATGTATGGCTTCATCAAAGGCTTTCAGAATATCAGCAGATGAACACTGTCCTCCAAGCACGTCCCAGCAGACCTTGTATATGGCCAAACGAGCACGAGGTGCACCGCCTCTTACACTGCCATGGCCAAGCCCTTTGTAGCTAACATTATGCACAAAAGAACCACCTGCAGTGCTGGCAGTGTGTGTACCATGCCCATTTGCATCTCTTGGCGAGAAGAACTCCTGGTTTCCTGATGCGTTTAATGGTTGTCCATATTCAGCAAGAAATCCCTTGATGAACCAACGGGCACCGATGATTTTTCTATTACAATGGGTGCTAGCATTGAACTGGTCTCCAGATTGGCAAACACCTTTCCAGCGAGATGGGATCAGATCAAGACCCTCATCACTGAAAGATCTAGACTCAGGCCATATTCCTGTATCAAGCACACCTATGATAACTCCATCGCCCATGTTGCTATTATGAAGAACATTGGCAGGATCATAAGAAGAGAGGCCAAGGAAATCCCAACTCCTGGTTGTTTGCGGCTTGTGAAGACTGTTTGGTATTACTCGAACAACATCAGGTAGCTCTAATGGAATCAATTGCATAAATCAAATAACAAAGCATTCAATGAAAATTGAAATTACTCGAATGCTAAGAAAGCAGTGGATTGTTTATTTTGAAAAATACCAGCAAGTTTCCGTGATTGGCCTTCTGTAAGCTTGGCTGCAAATCCTGAGAAGCCATGCTTGTAGCTATAAACCATCAATTCTGAGGCCGCTTCCTGGCTGCAACATGAAATATGCATCAACCAGTGTAATCAGATTTTGAGTTTCAACCAGCTTTCCTCAATTTGAAAGCGCAAGAGCTGTCATACCTCCCTGCTACGGAGGCAAGTATGTCATGATGAGAATCTGTTATTAACTTCGGATCATCGTGCTGCTTCTCTCCTAAATACACAATATGAACCTGTTGACATAAAAGAACAAGTTTGCAAATTGATTTGTTCCCATAAAGAATACGATATATATGATTATGAGGTGAACTCGAAGTGACTAACCTTTGTCATCACAAAGCCGAGGCCATTGAGAAGGAAGATGAGATACAGTGCAACAAACAATGGAGTCTTGAACCGGACGTTTCTCATATTGTTGTTTGTGTATTAATTTTCTTCAGGAGGGAAAGCGAATGGATATGTAGTATGAATGTAATGGATGAGGGACAAACAAAAACTTTGAGACTAGAGATCACTTTGAGTGTCCGCAATACCACCAGATATGGATAACTTGGTGCAATTTGCAAGATATACATGCTCTGTTAGTGCCCCGTACGCTCTTTGCAAGAATGCAAGGTGTGGCTGTGAGAGCAGGCAACTGATCCTAAATAATTAAAGCCAAAATATAATGTCGTGGAAATAATCAGATTAAAAGTCAACGGTTGAGTTAATCACTTTCGATTGTTCATTTTAATCAAAATCAATGGTTTGACCAGAGCCTGATTCCTGGGGATCAGATAGAACAGTCACGGAAGAAACTTCAATAAACGTCTCTTATCGTACGCGGTCACGGTCTGGTCATTTTAAAACGGTTATTACCTTTGATTTGATATAGGCTTCACTTGATCAAATTTCGAAAGTGCTGTCCACGCGCCTTCTTACATACGCCATCTTCAGATGAAATGACCTATACGCCATCGTTAACTGTACCTTAAATATCCAGCGCCGTCTGTTGAGGGAAATGATGTGTCCGTTTTGCAGAAGTAATTCTAAAATTTCGTTCACACTTTTTCTTGTAAAAATTCCAAGGAACCTTCCCTTCTACACATAAAAACGTTTGGTCAACTCCAAGTTGTGTTCACCGTTCACATACATGCTTTTGGCATTCAAAACTATGCTCTTATTGTTTCTCGTATGATAATGATATGAATCTTGCGGCCAGCTGATTGCTACACTCGTTGACCATTTTATTTTTATACGACCTGAAATTAAAGGGGTGATGACTTTCGGCTTCTGTTTATTCTAGAGAAAGAAAGGAGGAGACAGTCATTCAGTCATCCGGTTGAGCAATTTTTCTATTCTAAATGGGTACGGTATAGAAGCAGCAATTTTAGAAGTTGACATTTCAAGAAATCGTTATTTTGAGACTTTATCAGGAGACGAGTACACGTGGCTTAATTTGACACAAAAACCGAGCTCATGCTGATGTTATCAATTAATCACACGCTTTCACCAAATCTCGTTACAGTAAATACTTCGCAACACAGTAATTAACAGCGGTGGATTAAATGACATTGCTACTACTATTAGCAGCACTCTGATGCATATATAGAAGAAGCCCCTGAATCTTTATAACACCTGTTCGTGAAGACTAAAGAGCTTTCAAAGGAAAAAGTGAATGCGGATTATTGCAGGCGCAGGCAAGTTTCCAATTCTTGCTGCGAGGTGAAGGGCAGCTTCAAATTCAGAGTAACCCATCAGTCTAGCAACAAGAACAGCCTCAGGAAAGATCATTTCAAACCCAGACATGACACCAGCAAGATAGGAAAAACCGTCTGCCCATCCCTGCTTTTGAAACTGACATCAGCCCCACTAATTAATTTATTAGGAGTCCAAAGGCCTGTACTTGGTAGCAACCGGAACTGGGGTCAAACCCAAGCCGTCATTCATGTTTTATTTACATGTTCATCCATGCGTAGGAGCCCTGAGTTGCCAATTCCTATAACGAAGTGCAAAGTGAAGCGAACATTTTTTCCATTGAGGATATTGACCGAAACGCCTTCTCTTTGCCGATTGCAATGGCACTGTCGGCGCCATTCTTGTTGCCCAGGCCCAAGTCAGCTCTTGCAGGCTTTGGCAGACAACACCAAAGCTGTGTGATCACCAGTTGATGCATGCAGGATCACAGCCTATTCCAGCAGCCAAATGAGGAGGACAAGATTGATGACCCTTGCTTGTTCTCCCAGGGAGTTCGACATCAGCGCCGGCATTAAGGACTACCAACTGATCGAATTGTTGACTTTTCAATTTGGTGCTGAAGCACAAGTTTTAAAATTTCGCCACTTGCTGCAACGAGATGTGAAAGTTAATTAATCTATGCATTGATTAAACCATGCGGTGGAACTGATTTTATTCCAAAGCAACCTAGAAATGGTCTGAGCTAATTGTAAGAAGTGTATTAAGAATTGAATTCTAATCTTACCTCCAACAAGTGGTATTTATTTAAATAAAACCATGGACTCTACTTGACTAGACAGACGGCTCATAATTGCGGCCATGAGCCGGCCACCAAAGGAGTGCAGTCCACAGTCTGCATTAACATTAGCATGCAATAGGCCCGTGTCCAAACAATTTAAATCCACTCCCAGACAATAAAGGGCAAGCTTTAGCTTTTAGCCTTCGAGTAAAAATGCACGTGCACCAGCCTTGAGAAGCAAACTGCAGAAGAAATGCCTGTCAACAAGGAGAGAAGGGCCGATCTATTTGGGCTTCCAACGACCCTCAAAACTTCTTGTGAAACCCCCCATATTTGGATTTGCAAGTTGCAACTTCAACGTCCAACCCCTGTTCAAATATAATACTACGGCAATATGAAAAAGGTTTTTCATAAATGGCAAGGGCATAGTAAGATATGAGTCCATTTCATGGATGACAGACAATCTAACAACTTAAAATGAAAATGTTACTGATAACAAAGTGTGACAGGGGACACATATCTATAGGTTTGCCTTACTGGCTCGTCTCTTGTTAAGTGTAGGGTTATTTTTGGAAGATTGCCTCTCTAGAAAAAACTAATAAAGTAATGCTCCTTTCCCAAGATAAATAAATAAATAAATTCACATTGCTCTTCGTTTGTTGAATATGAATCATAATCCTAGGGGTGGCAATCTCGATCAAAATTCATTTATTTGATTTGGTTTAATGCGGATTAAGTGGGTTTGGCTTTGAAAAAAATTGATTCATTTAATAAATTGGTGAATTCGATTTGATTTGTTAATTAAACAAATCAATCTAGGTTTCAAGACGTTGATTCATTTATCCGTTTAGGATTTATTTAATAAATGGGTCATAAACGAATTAAATACGGTTCATTCGTTTAAAATTTATTTATTAATCGTTTAATTAAATTATTTATTTATCTATAAACTTATCTAAAAAATTTTGAAATTTAAAGGCTAATGTAGTAATTTAGAACTATAATAACACAAAGTATATAAGTGGAACAAAAACTAGGGCATAACCAGCCCTAATTTTTGTTCTTTATCGTTTTCAATCCCACTCTTTCTTTCCCTACTTTCAGCCCTCTCTTCCCTACATCTCTGCCCTCTACAGCTGACCACAGCCATTTCGGTTTGTTTTCTCTACAACTTAGCTACCTAGCAGCCATTTCGTTTTGGTCTCCACCATCTTGCTCTCAATTAACGTACGGTAAGCTCCTATTCTTTTTTATTGTTATTATTTTTGAACTATGGGTTTATTTTTATTTTTATTTTTATCTTTGTTGGTGATTATAAATTCTAAAAATTAATGATCAATTTCAGATTAGGATATAGAGCTATAGGTCTCACTTATTGCATTTTTATTTTTGCTCTATTTTGATATTTCTTATTGAATTTGTTATCTGATTCCTATCAATCGAAGAGAGTGACTACATATAAAAGGCTTTTAGTCTTTTATCATGCTTAGTTTAAGATAGTTTGCATTTATTTTTATTGATCGAATGATACGCCTTTTTATATCCTTTGCATTTGAAATATGCAGTGATTTAAATTTCTCAAGCATGCATGTTCTGCTTCTGCACGTGATTTGATCCATTATTTGTGGTACCCGCATGTACCACCAATGCTTTGAAGTATTTTGCAATTAGTTTTAAAATAATTAGGATGTTTTCAATTTCCCCTTTTTGATAATTAATTGCTTTGGTATATATCTCCAATTGCTCCATAATCCTGCTCCTAAACTCTTTACATATGTGAAATTTCAATCTCTAATTTTCATATTCATATATAAAAACAGATATTGTATTCCATTTTAATTTTGTGAAATCTACGTATTAATTAAGATACATAAAAATAGATACATATATGTTAAGACTTAGGATATACATATTTGATGTCAAAGAATTGAGATTGTATTTTGTGGCAAGTGATTGCTCGTGAGCATTTGACATCCATTGCTGCATTTCAATTTTCTAGACGGAACTAAGTAATTTTTTTCAATTATTTTATGTTTCTTTCTAACTAATTTTATTTACTTTTTATGTGTAGGATTCTTGTTTTCAAGGTAACAAAGACAAAGTGAAGAGAATTAAAGAAATCACTTTGGTTTATGATTTAAATTTTAATTACTAGTATTTGTATTATTAAGAAATTGTAATTTAGTGTTTGGATGACTATATATTTTAATGTTAGAATATGGTTTGGATTATTTGTATTTTGTAGGATATTAAATGTGTGGAATTTTTATAATTTATTTTTCTTAATTTTTATTAATTAATTATCTTTTGTAAATGAATAATAAACGAATCCAAATTCATTATAGATTCGTTATAGGATAAGCGAATAATAAACGAATTAAGATTCGGTTTGATTCATTTATTAATTCTACTAAACGAATTAAACAAATCCAATCTGAATACTAAGATCTTAATTCATTTAATAAATGAATTAAATCCAAATCAATAGAATTTTGACTCAATTTATTAACAATTCGATTTGTTTAATGGTTTTGCCACCCCCACATAATAATAATAATAATGATGATGATGATGATGCTCTAGAACAAGCACCTCTGTTCTAGCTCTACTGATTTAAAATACCCCTTCCCGTCTATATTTTTAATTTTGAATTTTGCTGTAAAGCTACTTTATCACTTTTTCACTTATGACCGAAATTGTCCCTCTTTTTTCAAAGGATTGCTATTTTTTTCAAAACCTATTTTTCAAAACTTTCTAAACATATCATTACATTTTGTTCCGTAAATGGGTGGGAATACCATTGAATTGCATAAAATTAGTGATTTCAAATTTATTTCTATTTGTTTTTATCAAAATAGTTTAATAGTTAATGGGCAAATTATTAGAGTTGTTTATGAACTAGCCTAAAATAAGCAATGATATGATTACAAAATTAAAATAAAGTATGTATATAAAATGAGTTTGCATATGAAGTATCATTCATTTATTGGTATTATGAAATAAAGTCAATTATTACTAATCGTGAAATAATAATTGATTAATGACATACAAGCGAACTCTATATATTAATTTTGTAAATGTATCATTACTCTTATTAAATTTTAGTGTAAGAAGAGGTTCTAACCATTCATTCAAGGTGTCTAAACTGTAAGGTGTCCTTAAGATATATTAATAGGACCCATAAAAAAAAATCATCTTGATTGTTGACTATGTTTAGGACATACAAAGTACTGTTTTTCAAATGGACTTTGATTGTCTACAAACATGTCCTTTTATTAAGCAAAATTCAAGGCATTGATTGATGGCTGTTGAAAAAAAATAAAATTGAATTTTACTCATACCATACGGTCCATACCCTAAAAAAAAATCAATTTAATCAACTATCCGTATTCATACCTGAGAGGCTATTAAGTTAAAAAATCAATTTAGATTTACTCATACCATACGTTAAAGAAAAAGGAAAAAAAAATATGTTAACATTCCAATTAATAATGTCAAAAATTGGTGCAAATTTCTTTTTATGGGATATTTTCAATTTCCCAAGTGGAGTATCGTCAAATATTAAATAGTCTTCCATTGACAGTCTCATTACTTTCGACGTGCGTTAAGAAACATGGTCGAACGTCAAAGAATTATCAAGGTGAATATTTAATCAGGGACTTGATCAAATACAAACAAACAGCGATATTTGCATACGCAAATACACTTACTAATACTATGCACAATAAAAATAAAAGCACAGTGCATCGAGCCCCTAAATTTTTGAGCAAGCAATTGGTTTAGAGTGTAAAACAAAGTTTAAGATTTAATATGATTATAATCTTCCGGCCAGATAAATAATCCAATTAAATAATATGCTTGTTGGCCTCATTATCATTCCTTCACAATCACAATCACGATCACAGGATGCTACAGGGACTGGGGGAGCTGCCACAAGCCACAATCGAAATTGTCGAAAAGCCAACAGCATCTCCAATTTTCTTCTCAATAATAATTGCCAACTTACAGTAGATGGCTTCTTATTGCAGCAATGAGATTTTTACGTGGATGAAGCAAATTTGTGACCACATGACTTTCTCCAGTAGGTTCTGTTGTTGCGGGAGCAGTAGAAAAATCAATTTTGATCCGTTAAAGTCATCAAATTCGCAAGATCTAAATAGAGAAATATTAAAACCTCACAATCTCTCCACTGTTTTCTTATAAAAACACACTACCTGAATTATTTCTGAGTTGAGACGGTTGCCAAGTTCAGCCACTATTTGATTAATACAAGGCAACTCACCCTTATGTAACATCAAAAAATCATATGAAACAATTATAATATCTAAATGAAATTATGATACAAAGTAAAATAAAAATTAGATCTCCAAGTTTGTCCAAATGTGTTGCAAATCCCCCTTAACTTCAATGTGGAAGGTTCGAGACTCTATAGTAGTTGTAGAGTTTTATTATCATGCTATGCTTCAATGGACTTTAATTGTATTAAACTTTGTTATGTTGGGTTGATTGTACATTTAAATGGGCTTCAATTGTATTCACTTGGATTTAAATTATATACAATACTATATAGAGATAGATTGCTTTTAATTTGGGTCGTTGGGATCAATGGAGCTCATCTTTCAAAACCAATCTTATGATCGTGTAGATAATGAAAATAAAGTTTGACAATACATTGTCCATTCGAGATTCCATTTGACAGATTCAAGAGTAATTTTGTAAAGTTAAAAATTAATTCAAGTGTTTCATAATTTTTAAAAAATAACTTTTGAGAAAATCTCTACATCCTATAATAGATTTTGAAAAGAAAAAAAAGAGTAGCATCTTAATACCTGATTTTGAGAATCAATTTTATACTTATTGTAATTTTATATATATCCTCACATATATTATAAAAATTCAAAATTATTTTTACTTAATTAGGAAATAAAAATAAAAGACTTAAAGAGGTTGATATTAATACCAATAATATTAAAAAAATAAAAAATAAAATTAATAAAATACACAAATTTGTTTTAGTTATCAATTATTATATGTACACATTCGAAATATATATATATATATATATATATATATATATATATATATATATATATATATATATATATATATATATATATATATATTGTAAAAAAAAATTAATGGCAAAATTTACCAAATTATATAAACTTTTTAAAAAATTTATAGTACATTTGAAAATAATTTTTTTTCTAATATTTAATTGATTCTCTTTATTTATTATTTTTATAGCACAAGTAACAATAATTATTTTAAAAACTATAATATTATTAAACTAACTCTTAATGTGATAAAGTGATCTAATAAATGAGAAACACTTGTGGAAAGAAGCCATTAGTTTATTTATGGAACGTAAATGGTGGTTTGCAGGTATAATAAATATAAACAAAATTATCTTTACACCACCCTTTGTTTCTATTCTTATATCAATCAATCACTTTTACATTAAAAATAATTATTTTACTCTTAAATGACCTAAAAGACTATTTTATTTTCTTCTATAATTATTAATTTTTTAATTATAATTTTATTTTTTTTAATAATAAAATTAAGTGTAGGGAAGTTTACAAAAAAATAACATGAAGAGAAAAACTCCCTATAATCATCGTAAACTTTCTTATAATTAATATTAAGAAACTTCTCTATAATTATAAAAAATTAACATGATAATTTTTAAATGAAATTATAATTATAAAAATTAACCTATTAATTATGAGATTTATTTATTTTATTAAATTTAGGGGTATTTTTATAATTATTTTTTATTTTTTAAAATATTATAAAATAAAATAGTCTTTTAATTCATTTAGGAATAAAATAATTATTTTTTATTAATAAAAAGATTTATTAATACAAACTTAATAAAAGTGGTGTAAAATATGTTAAAATTTTGAATTAATTAAATATACATATAATAAAATAAAAGTGGTTCACAAGTAGTTTCCTGGTGTAAAAATGTTAAAATTTTGAATTAATTAAATATACGTATAACACAATAATAGTGATTCACAAGTCGTTTTAATGGAGCAACCTTTTTAAAAGCTCCCCTCATTTTCAGAATATAAATAATGGTGCGACTCAACATTTTAAAGAAAAAAAAAGGAACAGGGCAGACACAAAACACAGGGGCATTATTGGTAGTTAAGAGTTGTCGTGACTTTTGTCGTTTGCATTATTTTAAGATTTTGTCGTGACAACTGACAAATTTAAACAAAGAACTCAACGTTAATATTACACAAGACAGGAGGCCCATTCTTCTAGTGGATTTGATTGGAATTTGTAAAAGCAAATCAATATTCAATCTATTTTCTTATTAAGACAATTAAATTTAAAGTCTGTTTCAGACATTATTTACTTGATGTAGTTTAGTTTACCATACTTTCCTTTCCTTTTCCGAGATGGGGTCACTTGTTTTCTCTTTGTAAGTTTTAAGAAAAGACATACGCATACAGCAGCTTCCTTAAAGCAGAAGCATTTTTTTTTTCCTCTTTTTGATATTTGATACACTGAAATCAAATGGGTGTGAGCAGGCCTCAGAAAGCAGCAAATGGAGTTTCTACCAGATGGGTTTATGTTTTCTGCATTGCAAGTTTCTTCTTGGGTGTTGTTGTTATCAACAGGTTCTTCTCTTTCTTTCTCTCCATCTCTTCTCTTGTCATTGCTCAAGATCTTGTCTTTACCTGATCAGCTCTTATTAGATTAGCTGCTTATTTTCATGGGCGTTCAGAAGCTCTCAATACTTTTTTTTTCTTTTTTTTTTCTTTCTACATGCTACTTTTTCCTTTTGGGCCATCATGTTTTCTGCATATCTTGTAAAATCATAAACAAAATGCGATCTTTATTAATAGATTTGGCTCTTGCTTTTGCTTCTGGATTCGGTGTCTGTATTCGACGTTAAGACTCCGTCGTACTGTGTTAACCATTTTGTTCTTTTCACTGTTACTAAAGTGCAATTGGTGGAAGTAGGAGCTGTATAAATTGCAAGATTTGGAGGATTTGTTATTCTGGGCCTGTATTCCCATAGCTCTCTAGTAATACATACGGTAGATTTGATGGTGTTGGGCTGTGGACATAATGAGACTCATCTCATTTAGTAAATTCCTATCCAATCTTGGGAATTTGTTTGCTGCATTAGCGTACCAAGTACTTTTATATTTTGGTGGAAAGTTCGTGATCCCGAGAAGGAGATATTGTTGCTTTGTGTTGACTATAATGGTGCAAAACAGCTTAACTAGCCTGCTTCATTTAGTTGAATTAATGGCTTTGCAAACCAAAGAGAAAGTAGTGGTGATGGGTTTGAATGAAAGTTATTAAAAGCTGTTGGCAACTAGCTAAAGATTTTTTCCTGGGAGCAGTGGGTAAATTAGAGCAGCTGCCTGCACAGAAGTCTTCAAACAGATTCTGTGCAGATATCTTTTACCTTGTTGGTTTTGGATTTTTAGCTGTATCTTGGTTGATCTGATGATTTTAAAATGTTTGTGTACTTTATTTAACTTGGTTTGCCTTCGTGCCTTTGGAATTGACTGCTAGTTTTGTAGTGCAATCTCATAGAGGGATTCTATCTATCACTGGGCTTTCTAGATCTGTAACTTATATCTGTGAAGATATAATACATGATCGACCTACAGCTGATTATGTCCACTCAGTTTCTTTGACAACTTAAATACAGAAAAATTGAAGATGAAAATCAATCATATCAAAATTCAAGTTAATATCACGGTATTGTGCTTGTTCAAGCTCATGGTAAAAGATTGTGGGTATTCCTTGTGAGAAGTGACCGTGGAAATTTTTGGCATTCTCAATGAAGCATGCTTCAACCACCAAAGAATAGTTGTCTATAACTCAAATTTGCTGCAAAAATATCTGAGTCCACAAAATTGCTGTTACTCTAATTGCTCTGCAGTTGTGATTGTATCAAAGAAGCAACTTCCATATTGTATGAATGTCTACTTTTCTTGTATCCAGTGAAGGATGGTCATCTTATCTAACCATGATATTGCTTTATGTGGAAGAGGAGATTTTGTTCAAGTGGAACGGGGTATCTCTCCATTCTGGAGGCATTTGGTTACTCCTTTACTTGGACTAGAGAATATCATTTATAGGGTTGGAGAAAAAAAAGTATTCTGGCAGAAAAGTATCATGAGCAAGAAAGATAAGGTCAACTTTTGCTGACATGAGATTTAAGTTGTTCCTCAATCCCCATTGTTTGAATGTAGAAACTAGTCATTTGATATGTCATGTTCTAATGGTGTGTCTCTATACATCACTATACAGTGCACACTAGTCTTTGGCATATTATGACTTATATGTACCACTGGGAATATTTAATCTATGCCTTCATTTTTTTTTTATTTTATATTTGTTGCTCGATATATCATTTTAATCTTTTCCATTTACATGATGCTATTTTATTAACATTATTTGCATGTGCACTGACTAGCTGCAATACCAATTCAACAGGTTTTTGGCTATTCCTGATTCACTTGATAGGGATAAGGTTTCATCTGAGAGGCATCAGTCAGAAGTACTACATCCTACAGTTGATTGTGAGAAGAAGGCAAGTCTGAAGGATAGGGCTTTTGAAGCTCCTCTGAGTTTGTAAAACTTATTAATAAAATTGGGTATTTTATTACAGGAGGCTTCCTTCCAGACAGGGGACATCCTTTCTCAAGTTTCACAAACTCATGATGTAATCATGTAAGTTGCATGTTGTGATGATATGTTAAAAATAAGGATTCAGGACAAAACCCTAGTTCGTCAATTGTATATTTCTTTCTTGGACTTTAAACTGAAAGCCACTGGTGATATCAGCTATGTGATATGTGTTTGAAGTCTATGTTTGATAAATTTGTGTCAAATGATTTCAGGACATTGGACAAAACAATCTCTTCATTGGAGATGCAGTTAGCAGCAGTTAGGGCTGCCAAAGGTAATACTGATGAAGTATCTCCAGTTGTTACAAAATTGGGAACTGAGAACTTGAAGGCACGTCGGAAGGTTTTCTTTGTCATGGGAATCATTACTGCATTCAGCAGCAGGAAGCGAAGAGATTCAATCAGGGAAACTTGGATGCCTAAAGGTTTAGTGCGGAAGCAGATCTATTCTACTTTTCTCTCATCTACATCATTATTGTTTGAAATAGATGTATGTTTACACTAGTTGGCTATTGTTTATTTTAGGGAACGGCTTACTGAAGTTGGAGAATGAGAAGGGAATAATAATGCGGTTTGTTATAGGACACAGGTTGGTTTACTTGAAAGTGAAAGTTATTAATTATCATCCTAATTCGCTTACCTCAGAGTGTTAGTATTGACAAAAGATCTTTCACTAAATTTTGTGGTCATCAGTGCAACTGCTGGTGGTGTTCTGGATCGGGCTATTGATGCAGAAGATGAGCAGCACAAGGACTTCCTGCGACTGGTATGTATACCGATTCAAATGTGTGGCTGAGAGACTTGGAGACAGAACTAAATTGCCATAACATTTGTTAGTTTCCAAAGAGATTAGACTAAATTATATCCGTCTCTTGTGAAACTTATTAAGGGTTACTGTTACTTTTGTTGCAGAATCATATAGAAGGATATCACGAATTGTCATCAAAAACCCAAATATACTTCTCAACAGCTGTTGCTAAGTGGGATGCTGACTTTTATATTAAAGTTGATGATGACGTGCATGTGAATCTTGGTTAGTGTATCTTACATTTGAACACATCTTCTCACTATTCGGAAAAGAGTGTGAATAGATTTGATTTCAAGGTCTTTGAATTAGTTTCAATATTTAACAGGCATGGTTGGTTCTACTTTGGCCCGTCATAGATCCAAACCACGTGTTTACATTGGTTGTATGAAGTCTGGACCTGTTCTGGGACAAAAGTAGGGAATGGAAAATGTAACTTTTCAGAATTCTTTCTGGTTTTCAAATATTCACCGTAGTTATCTAATTTAGCATCTCTGGATATAAAAATATGCAGAGGGCTCAAGTACCACGAGCCAGAATATTGGAAATTTGGCGAGGAGGGGAATAAATATTTTAGGCATGCAACGGGGCAAATATATGCAATCTCCAAAGATTTGGCAACCTATATTTCGGTAAATAGGTTAGTCTTTATGTGAATAAGCTTTCTATCATCACTATCAAGTCTTATTGTTTAATTAGTATGACTTCACTCTCCAGGCACATACTCCATAGATATGCAAATGAAGACGTCTCTCTAGGTTCTTGGTTTATTGGGCTTGATGTAGAGCACATTGATGATCGAAGCCTCTGCTGTGGGACTGCCCCTGGTACGACTGTGATGCCCTATTAATGCTCCATATATACATGGTTAAGTCACTTTTTTTGCTTTCGCCTTTGTTAATTAAGGTAATGACAAAGTTAAATGTATGATTAATAGATTGTGAGTGGAAGGCTCAAGCAGGAAATCCTTGTGCTGCATCATTTGATTGGAGCTGCAGTGGCATATGCAAGTCAGTGGAGCGAATGGGAGAGGTACACCAGCGGTGTGGTGAGGGTGATGAAGCGATCTGGCATACGAGTTTCTGAGACTCGCCTGCCCTCTAGTGTTTGTAAAATATTTGCATATGTCATGATCAAAACATTGGTTAAGGAACAGAAACTGCCCGATTTTTGCCTATTGATGCCTCGGGGACAGATAGTGGGTACATGATTAAATTAATTCAGTGCACATATGGATTCTAATCTCAGGAAAAATGAATGACAATATATATTCTAGCTTCAAGAGTAGTTCAGCCTTGTTTGGTAACGACATAATAGATTAAACCGCATTTGTTAGCAAAAGTAATTGGATTTTGATCGATCTATCATAGTCAGTCGTCGGGGATTTCGGGTACCTACGCAACTGCCGACCTTCTTTATATGTGAATGCGACTGTGATAGCGATCAAATTGCTTAATCATATATATATAAATACAGACACACGCTGTCGCCATAAGCATTTAAAACGTGAACATGAATTGCAATCATGTATTAGCCTTGTTTCGATGGCGAGAGTCTCTTTTAAGTCTGAACTGAAGATGAAGTTAGTGTAGTTAGCACGTGTTACATGTGTATAGCCGAATTTTTCAGAAAAACTAATCCCGATCAAGATTGTAATGGGAATAATGCCAACCGATATTAGTTTACTTGGTTGGTGTTGATGCCGGCGTTGATAATTAATGAAGTTCAATGCGAAACAGAAGTGGACCCACGTACGTCCGTGAAAGATGTTCCTACTTCCTGATGAGCTTCAGCGTCTTCAAGGCACGATTGAACATATTCAGCATACCTCAAGCAAGAGGTTTGGGGTACACAAATTTAAAACTCAATTTTATTTTTTAGACACAAATTTTTATATAGGAGTTTTTTTTTTTCAATACCTTTTTCTTTACACAAGCTTATTACCACTCTCAGGGAGATTGCGATGAACAGCCAATAGTTTAGTGACTGACGTGCTCACTTGTTATTTGTGGTGGGGAATATTATTATATGATTGGCCGGAAAAAGTGTTTAATTACATTGATTTGATGATACACACTCCGTACGGACGAAAAGGAAAGGAAAAGGGCGTTGGAAGCTGGAAGCTATAGCCAAGAGAGGAGCACGTGCTAATAAATAATAATATTATTATTGAAGCCCTAATTTACCCTCAACTCATAAAATGTCAGTGAGACTGGGTCGCAGATACAAAGTGAGGTAGGTGGCGACTGGTGAGAGGACTGAGGTGACCCCCCGCTTTCCGCCTTTCACCACCGACGAAAATTACGTTACATGATCAAAATCAATCATCATGATTCATGACGACGAAAAAACACTCGATCGGCCGCTGTTTAATATTATTCAACTCACACGTCACAGGCTTAACCCCTTAATTCATCATCTCAGTTCCGGTAAAAACTAAAATTAAATTAGGGGAAAGCAGACACTATTGAACCAACGAATTGGACCATGAGCTTAGGACCCAGAAAACAGACCTTCCCACAATTTAATTTCAGCCCACCACGTGAGATCGTTTAAATAAAAAGTATTTAATTAATTCCCACCAGGCCCGGGCGCGGCTGCTCAGTTCTCTCTTAATTAAAATTATAAGAGATTATTTGATTTGATATCACCTCATGGGCTTTATTAAAATTGTCAAGTCCAACTGTTTGACCACCACCTGCAAAGATTGAAAATGTCAAAGGAATTGACTAACTAATAAATAATTTGTACGCAGTGACCATTATGAGGCTTGCTTCGTTGCTTATTGTCAACTCAAACTGCGTTCCCAGTTCTAATCCTTTGTTAACGATCATCTCAGAACTCTGGTGGGGTGAGGGAGACTGACTCAACAAACTAATCAGAAGATTAGTTCATTAATTCCGTGTTAGATTTGACCGCTTCAATTCAATCTTTTTCAAACTCATTCTTCTTTCTTCTCTACTGTTTGTCGGTGCCGTTTTATCGGAATCACTTTTCCCTTCCAACATAAATAACAAATTCATGATCTTTTCTTTTTATTTATTTATTAAATTTAATAATAGTGTTTTGGCTTTTTCCCTGTAAATTATGAGAGTAAATTTTCTCTTTATTTAGTTAAGAAAAATCTCTTTATTTGAGAGTTATGTCTCTTTTAAATGGATCTGCATGAACATTAGTTTCATCAATAAACTTGTAATATCACATATATATATAGTAAGAAAGAAAATGAGCTGAATATACACGTGCATGATTAATGTAAATGAAAGACCAGTTGATTAAAAATTTGTTGTTACTCGTAGGTTTTCACTTGGGGAAGTGTAAAAAATAAAACTTAAGAAGTGTAACAAAGGTGCCAAATATGACTCAAAAAATTGTGACGATCTCGAAGTAAAGAAAGAAGATATATAACTTAAGAATAATCGAAAGAAGAAAAAAACAACGGGGTCAAATCTGAAATTAAAAAAAAAAAGGAAGAAGAAGAAGAAGAAGAAGAAGAAGCAGGTAAAATTAAGTAAACGTGAAAAACGATGAACGCGGGGAGTGACCAGTGACCACAGACCACAGACCGCAGACCACACGGAGCGTAAGCCATATATATAGAGTGATTAGTCATAGATAGGGAGAAGAGAACATGTTGATGTAAAGCCCAATGCAAACGGATTAGCATTGCCTCGACTTCTCAACTCAACAGCTCACCGCACCATTCATATTCATATTCATTTTCATTTTCATATATTAATTTGATATTTTGGTGCCTCAGCCAACACCCCCAACTCTCTTCTCTTACCAATATATATATATATATATATATATATATATATATATATAAAATAACCAACTGTGCGGGCACACATAACGCGAATGCTACTATAACAAATAATAATAATAAAAAAAGAGAGGAAATCTTGGGCCTACGGCAATCGAAGAAGACGAGTCTCTACCGCTAATCTTAAAATCCTTATCCGAATCTTGTGTTCTCTCATTTCTGCAATCTCTGCTCCCTCTCTTCTCTTCTCTTCTCTTCTCTTCTCTGCAGTAACCCCCATCTCTCTCTCTCTCTCTCCCTCTCTGTTCATATATTTAATTATCCTCAATTTCTCATATTCAATTCAGTAGTCTTTTTCTTTTTTTCTCCTTTCGAAACCCTCGAAGAATCGCTGCGCTTCACGCCTTGCTAGTAATTCGATTCAACAGAGGGTTCGTGTTAGGATACTCCTTTTCTTTTTCTTGTTTTTTAGAAACAGAAAGAAGTTAGATTTTATTATTAATAATTCATCAATGGGTTTGGCTTTGGTTTTGTTGGAGATATTGCAAAAACCCTCGATGCTTGATGTGATAAGCGAGCTTATGATGTTAATAGCGCCTTTATGGATTGCTGTGATTGTTGGGGTTCTTGTTGGCTGGGCATGGAAACCCAAATGGGCTAATTTAGGCTTAATAGATTCTTCCGTCTCCATTTCCAAGGAATCGCATTCACGTACAGAAGACGATGACGGTGCAACAACTTTTGCAGCTTTTAGGAATTTTTTTAAGTTTCAATTCCCCACTTGCATTTCTGCCTCTTCTGATTATGGGATTCACAAGGATGTCCCTTCTACCTCCAATTCCATTTCTCCCTGCAGGTTTGTTTCCTTATAATTTTTAATTAGGAGCTCGTTTTACTCCTCTTTTTTCCTCTTTCCTTTGTTTTTTTTTTTAAGCTTTTGAAATTTAAATTTATTTCAATTTCCAGCTTGGCCTTAATTTAACTGATTCACACTTTTCTTGGCCAGTTCTTCACAGGCTCGCCTCCCTATGGAGCAATCTAGTTTTGTTACGGAAGATGATTTGGAGCATTTGTGTAGGCTTGTTGAGGAGAAAGACGAGGGTCCTGCTTGGATTCAGATGATGGATCGTTCTACGCCAACTATGGCCTATCAAGCTTGGCGGAGGGATCCTGAGGTAGCTTTCTCCTCTCTTCAGGAAATTTTGTCAACTTCGGTGGTATTTGCTTTTATATATATATTATAGCTAATTGGGCTTGTAACTATCATATAGTAGTTCTAAGGTGTGTGATTTCTGTCACTTATGTGGATTTGATAGAATGGCCCTCCACAATACCGATCCAGAACTGTCTATGAGGATGTCACTCCTGAGATGGTGAGAGATTTCTTTTGGGACGATGATTTTCGTTTGAAGTGGGATGACATGTTGATTTATGCTTCAACTTTGGAGGAGTGCCCCATGACAGGAGCAATGGTAGTTCAGTGGGTGCGGAAGGTGAGTTGATTTTTTCTTGTTCATCTTTTGTTGCACGAGGTTTCTTGGTTGTGTTGGCTGACTTCATTTTTTTTTTTTTTGGGCACAGTTTCCCTTCTTTTGCAGTGACCGAGAATACATTATAGGCCGTCGGATTTGGGAGTGTGGACGATCGTACTACTGTGTCACAAAGGTATGATAAATATTGGCATCATTTACCTTCTTTGAGCTATTGTTTTTTTTTGGTCGAGGATTAATTTATTTTTTATGGCCAGCAAGGGATCAGCATGTAATTCATTCTGGCTTCTGCCTGTATTTCTACTAAGAGCTTGTTTCATTTGTAGTTTTTATTTATTTATTTATTTTTCTCTTCATAAAGATATCTTTATATATCTATATGTTTTCATGTTCCTAAACTGGAACATAGTTTGTCAAACGACTCAAACTAATGTAGTGTCAATGGGGAAACTTAGTCTGTGAAACAATTTTAAGTTTGGATAGCATTGTTTCTTTACTATGACCAGAATTGCAGTGCTAATGTGGACTTATAACTCTCGGTCCAACTGAGCTAAGCTGTACTCCCAATTAAATGAGCTGATCTTGTGAATCCTGGGAACTGGTTGTACCAGATTTGGTTGAGAACTGTAATTGTTTGCTTGTGTTCCATTTCAAATTCTTGTGTAGTTTTGGCATGGTAAATTTGCAGCCCTTTTTAGATGTGACTAGTTCTATAAATGACTTGTTAGCTGTTATACATGTTTCAGGGAGTACCATACACTTCTGTGCCAAGGCGCAACAAACCCAAACGTGTTGATTTGTTCTATTCAAGTTGGTACATTCGGGCAGGTAACTGAGCTTTTAATCATGTCGTTTAGTTGTTATTTCGCTATGCACCTATGTTTCTTAAGTACTTACAGAAACAGAGCACCATTCATAAGCCCTGAATTTCCTGAAATGAGAAAGAAAATGGTTCTGGTTTTACGCTAGTGGTGAATAAAAAGAAAAAACCATTTGAATTTCCTGATTAAAGTTGGACAATTCTTTCAAAGTGTTTTCTGATACGCAGATCTATTATAATAAACAATCAAAGACTAAGATGTGTGCATGTTGGATGTGAAACAGTTGAATCAAGAAGAGGGGACGGCCAGCTGACAGCATGTGAGGTGATACTGTTTCATCATGAAGACATGGGTATACCATGGGAAATTGCAAAGCTTGGAGTCCGGCAGGGTATGTGGGGAGCTGTGAAGAAATTTGACCCTGCCTTGCGTGCATATATGAAGGAGAGAGCATCTGGAGCCTCACTTTCACGTTGTGCTTACATGGCGCAGATAAACACCAAAGTCAGTGCAGACTACTTAAGAGCCTTACAAAATTGCACTAATGATTTGTCTGTGGTTGAAGCCTCAGATTCATCTGAGAAACCTGGAGGCAGGAACATACCCAAGCTGTTAATTGTTGGCGGGGCCATTGCCCTTGCTTGTAGTATTGACAAAGGGCTTTTGACAAAGGCTGTTATATTTGGAGTAGCCAGAAGGTTTGCAAAAATTGGAAGGAGGTTGTGACTATTCGCTTTTTGCTTCCTTATAGAGATGCAAGCCAAGTTGCTGCTGCTGTGAAGTTGAGTATTGAGGGATGAAATCAATTCTCCTCTTAGTTGCGCATCCTTTTTGAAAGGGCAAGTTGTATTCTTTTTTTGTATGTTTGAGCCGTGAAGCAGCTTAAGATTTCCGGAGTTAAAAAGATCATACAGGTGTATTCTTTAAAAGTGGCAACCATGTAACCATATATATTATGCCGCGGGAATAACGGGCGTATGCTTCTTTTCTTTTCCTCTATGGCTCATCTTAGATTTTTTCTGTTTCATTGTCGTTTCTAGCTAGTACGAAGTTATAAGAATTGGGTGGCAAGATGCAAATTATAGGTTTAAAAATCACTGGGAATATTGTGGTTGTGCCTAAGGACCGTGGAAATCGTTATTAAAAATAGGTTGCAGTGTGGGAAGCGAGGTGAAATAAACAAAAACAACAAACAGTTGGATCAATTGAAGAAAAAAAAGACCTACAGTAAAAAAAATAAAAAAAATCACTGACAGACATCATAATAGGTACAATTAAATTAGCAACCAGGCGGGGCGGTGCGATGCGATCCGATCAGTGAACACGAAAGGAGTACCGACCGAAGAGGATTAAGTTACTGTTCCAACTTCAGACATGGAAAGCTTATTCGATGAAAACTTTTCGAACACGAAGCAGAGTATAAATAAATCACTGTGATCAGGAAGCAATTGCTAGACCTGAGCAGTTCCTTGAGTGAATTTGGGATCCTCGCATCTGTATCTTCCATCAGGACCGAAAAAGCCTTCAGCATCGGCAAAAACATTCTGCAGCAGCTGACTTCTAGCTGGATGTGGGCTCGCATCTGCAAGTTCCACAGCTCCCTCAACCAACTCATCAATCTTTTTCTCTATGGTTTTCAACTCAGCTTCATTGGCAAGTTTGTTCTCAATCACGTACTTGTTCAAAGCTGTGATGGAATCTATTGCAGCGTAATGAGCTTTGTCGGCCGCAAAAACGTTAGATACTTCCGGTTTCATTTTTCTAGGTAGGCACTAATGCTCAAATCAACAACGAAAAACAGAATTCACTGATGATGAAGAAAGGGAGGGAAAAAACGACATAACTAAGCTAACGAAAGAAGAAAAGATTAAAGACTAATTAATTGGAGGAGCGGGAGACTCACTAGGGTCGTGAAGTTCATCAGGATCAGCCAAAGAGTGTCCTCTTAACCCGCAAGTCTCGCATACAACCAAAGTGGGGCCATCCCCTCTTCGAGCTCTCTTAATGACCTCACCTTCAACACATCCATTCCATCGACGAGCACACCTGGCATCCCAAACGCAGGGCCCTTCTTCCAAATTTTGCCTCTGTAGTATGCATCTGGGCACACGTCTTCACATGATCTGCCCCATACCATGTCTTCATAAAGCTCCAAGCCTTCCTCTTTAGTAATCAACTGACAAAAGTAGTACACAAAGCGTTCAAATTAAACAGAAAATAAGTAAGTAAATACACACACACCACAAAGGAGGTTTTGAAGTTGAATTCCTTATACTAGTAAGTAACTAATTAATTTAATCATAAAGATTATGTTTAGTACGAGTACTCTTTGCCGTTACCAGATTGGCAACAAGAGGGAGTGGATTTGGACTGCTGCTTTTGTTTGACATCAGAGACGGCAATGACGTGGGATCGGCGAAGTTTGATGAGAGTTGAAAGATACTTGAAATGAAGTTTGCGGGTTGATCCGGGGAAATTAGTAGAGCTGGGGAGTGACCGAAGGACGTCTGGGGCTTACAGAATTGAAAGCCTGCGCAGTGGCTGTGTTGATTGGCCACACCTGCCGATGAGAATGTTGAACACCTTTTGGATTTGTGGGTCAAAAAATTGGCCTTCACAGCTAAAGAGTATAATGCGGGCGGAGATAGCAAGAAACTTCGGTAATGAAATGACCGCCTTCCAAGCACTTCTTGGCCCTTTTTTTGTTTTTTTTAAAGAGTAATGCTGCTTCCGTATAAAATTGGACACAAAATTAAAATAGAATGAAAACATTTGTACATAACCACAAAATAAATAAATTTATTTTATGTGCAAATAAGGCCACTTGGCCCGCAACTGACCTGACCACACCAGGGCTGGGCAGAAATGTTGCCACCACTTGTTCATGTGATCCGGGCTTAATTCTGTCTATTGTTCTCCCGATTTGGGTTTTTAAATTTTAAGCCCAAATCTACTAAACCCTGCTGCTGCAGGCTGCAGCAGTGGGCGATGGAATAGTTTGCTTACGTATATGAGTGGGAGTCGTCGAGGTTTTTAACGCCTTCTTCAATTTATTTATTTATTTGCTTTTAGTTTTCTCTTGTAATTGAGTACATCGGCACTTTTTCTTTTCATTTTAAAGGCGGATATGATTTTTGTTTTTTACTGGGCTTTTTTGTGAATTTCTAATAAGCTTTAACAAAATTAAAAAGAAATGGTTTTGGCATCATGTTAAAGTTTGAGCGTTGGTTTGGTGACTGAGAAAAGCAAAGAAAATGAAGAAAAATACGGAGAGAGAATTAAACTGATTTTATGAATGAATTGAATCTAATTATATTTGCTGATAACATTTGTATATGTACTGGGATCTCGAACATTCTATACATTTAAATGTGCACGAGCTGTATATTTGTTAAGCTGAGCAAACATGCTTTAACAAACTCTAGTAGTCTCCTACTCCTAATTCTAATCCGTACGGAAGAAGAGTTGGGAAATTAAGTAAGAACATAATAATATCTAAATTTGGCTGGCTTCCCATTTCTAAGTGGTTTCTTTTATTTTTAGTTTTTGTTGGATCCCATCCCCATTAAGGCTTTGCGAATTGCGAGTAAAGTTGTGGCCGAGGGGATTCTCCTCTTCATTTTCAGTCCCATAACATCACTTTACAAATAAAATTTTACTTCTTATTTAAAGAATTTCAATAATATTAAATATTTTAATTAAAAATTTTCAAGTAAAATATTGCCGAATATTTTTTTTTCCCCTTCTATTAATATTTTAATATTTTATTAGAGAAGAAATAATTATAATTATAATTTATTTTTTAATAAATAAATATTTAAAGAGCGAAGAGTAATGGCCAACTTCGACCGAGCCCACGTAGTGGGGAAAGCTCCTCTAATTTAACTTATCTTTCAAAAACAGAAACGGATTTCGGATGGCCAATGCCGCGCCCCCAATGGCCCAATGTATGTCTGTCGGTATCCCTCGCCTTCATCCAGTTAAAAGAGCTTTCCAGGACGAAAAAATAAATTAATCTCAACCTTTTAATTGATGAAATCTACGTATTAAATTAAAAGAAAAAAAATAAAATAAAACAAAGACCCATATACTTTTAAGACTAAAAATAATAACTTAATTTTCCATAGAAATTTATAAATCAAATCTCCTTTTCATAAACTCACTATTTATATATATATATATATATGAAAAATGAACCCTAAAGTGAACTTGAACTCGTGTCCCCCAGTGTTGAGGCCTAGTGGGGCTGACAGACCAACCGCAATTTGTTGGAATGCGCGACAGATTGGTACAAATTGATGAAGATTAATGCAGTCGGCTGCTCGTAAATCAAACCAAAACGTTAAAAAATTTAGAAAAAAAAACATCGCGAAACGTAAACATGGCCGTGACTCGACAAATCTCAGAACTAACGGCATCGCGCTTATAGGCAAAACGGACCAAAATTACCCCCACCTCGCTCTATTCACGTTCGCATTAACATGCGTCCCCAGTTTTTTGTTAAAAAGCAATTTTAACCCAAGGTAATTTTTAGGGACCGCCCCAGACGTTTAGCGTATTAATATTTAGATAGAATATATTAATATAATTACAAAAACCTCCCCTGCCATTAGTATTTTGTTATCTTGACTGTTAATGGACTGTCGAAATTTCGATAATACCCTTGCCTTCAAAATAGTTAATGATTAAATAAAGAGCAATTGTTGGGTAATAAAAATCCCGCCAAAATCATAAAACATAAAAGATCAAAATAAGGAGTAAAAAAATTGACATTGTATAGTAATTAAAAAAAATGAAATAACAATATTGTTGTTGTAAATAAATGGTAATATTTTTAGCAGCAACACCTATAAATGGAGCCTTTAGCAAGCTCAACAAATCACCATAGCACGCTTCGTTCTTCTTCTTAAAAAATCTTAACATCCTTTTCAAAACTCACCACCCATTTAACTCATCAACAAAATCAAGTTCAAACACAGCTTGAAAGCCATCGGATTTTGATCACTGAAAAAATTATAGCAAAATGCAGCTTGTGGCTTATGATATCAATGAAGTTTTTAAGTTTTTAATACTATGCTACTTTATTTCTTAAATCTATTTCTACATTTCTACACTAGCTATCTGTGCTAGCCCATGATCATGAAGTTTGCTATCATATGAATGTGCTTACTCTAACAACTTATTATGTCAAACAAAAATAAAATCATATAGACAACATGTTGAATAACAAGCAAGCATGTGAGCAAATGATGAACAATAGCAAGCACGACAAGCAAATAATACTCAACAACAAGCACAATAAAAGCACAAACCTCTGCTCAAACTACTCCTTAACGACCATAAAATATGCATTTCAAAAATAAAACAACAAACATCATAATAAAGCAAACTTATATCTATAACAAAATGCATAATCAAATAAGACACCTCATTATAAAGTAATTTATAAGCATTCTAGCAACAATAAGAGTATCAAATGTCATCAACGGATGAATTCCATCAACCTGTACAAATCAGCAGTAGCCAATATCTAGAGGAGCCGCAGCTATAGTATCAATTTGCTATGACTAAAACAAACATAAAGTATACTTCGCCTGTTCAAGGGCGTGAGTTTGTAAGTATCACACAACAACTAAGTATACCAAATTATTAAAACTCACATTTGTGGCTATAAGTGATAAAAAGATGATACAACGTCTTCATCATTCCAATGCTTACACTTAAAGGTTATGTATCATCTGATCCCTCAAAAATATATTGTTAAATAAGAATGACATGGCTTCTGCTGTCTTCACTTCATAATTACAATTTGATATTTCAATGTTGCTGGATGCATTAACTTGCTACTAGTCACTCTTGAGTAAGTTGTCATTCATTATTAAAATAAACAAATTAAAATGCGACACGTGCTTTGTAAATACACCATGAGGAAAACAAACTTATAAACTAAGTAAATTAATTTATTAACATTAAGTGAATTAAAACAAACAATGGAATACTTACCATTTCTATTGACACTCTTCTGAGCCAGCAGCAGCAAATCTTCTTTGTATGGCTTGATCTCTCTCCTCTATCTTACATGTAGATAATCACATAATGGATTAGTCCTTCACCAAAAAAAAAAAGATCAACAATATGTTAAAATCACTGAATCTTCAAATGCAAGCTGTGATTGGAAGATTAACCTCTTATTCGCTCAATCCCAGCCATGGTTGACCTCGATTGAGGGCGAAACTTGCTTCACGGAAGCCTTGGGCTACCGCAGAGCTCATCCCATTCATAACTCATGGTGCAATTGCTTGCAAAGTATTGGTCATTGCACCGGCTTATTCAGTGCTTTCTCTAGAGCAAACAATTAAAATGGTTGTGTGGTGGCCTTGTTTGTTTGGTGTCAGAAATGAGGAGCATATTAACGAGGTTAGATGAAAATTTAATTTTGCTTTTGTCCAATGGTTAAATGATTGAGCTGGCTACTTAAGTGATGTTAGAATAATGTATTCTCACACTACAATGCAAGTTCAACCTTTTGATTATGATTTTTTTTTTAATTTTTTTTAAAGGAAAGTTCTATTAATTCAAAGAAGAAAAGACATACATTAATTGAAAATGATACGAACGCATTCATACAACAATTTTGTTTGCATCACCTTAAAGTTAATTTAGTTAAAGAGTAGGCAATAGCATTATAAGATTTATGAGCATATTAAATATAAATATGTTGAAAAAATTTCATTAAACTTTAAATTTTTAAAATAACCCAAAAAATCTTAGATCTGCAGCCGTGCCTGTTGTTTACCAAGCTAACCACTCCTCAAGAGCCTGACTCAACATCCAAGCATTTTAAATGCGCGCCTCTTGCAACCTGCATGCCCTATTCCATTGTTTACCAGTCTGCATGATAGTTTTTTCAATTTTAAACATGCTTTTAAACATTTACTCTTCAACACTTATGCCATACCTATTTTAATATTAGGGGAGGTGTTTGTAATTATATTAATATATTTTATTTAAATGTTAATATAATAAATCTCCGGGAATGTCCCTTAAAATTACCTTTTTAACCCACAATCCTGCAAGCAGACATATAGGGCCAGTTTGGGATTGCGGAGGCTGATGAAATAAGCTGCTTGTGCTGTGCAGATGAAATAAACTACTGATTAAAAAAGTAGCTTGGTGTTTGATAAAATGTGTTATTACAGTTGCGGTGGGTTTGAAAAGTAGAGTATATACGTTTGGTAAATTTTATTACGAAGTGCTGTTTTATTATATAATGACCAAAATAGACATAAATTTTAATTATTTTTTATTTTTAGAGTATGTTTAATAAATTATTTAAACATATTTTTTTCTTAAATATGCAAAATTATATTAAAAGAACTCAATTAAAAAAATTTAAAGAACTTCGTAATTTATTATATAAAACATGATAGAAATAAAGGTATGATTTATATATTAAGGTTTATGGATAAGTATGATATACTTGTCTTTTTATTAAAATCTAAGGTTATAATAGAGATTTTAAAAAGGTGTGATAACATTGAATAAAGCTTAACTTTAAAAGAATTTCTTTCGTGTTTTTAAAAATCACGACAAAATGGAGAAAATTATGAAATAAGCTGCTTTTACAAAATTTATCAAACAATATTTTAATAAAAAATTATGAAATAAACAGCTTATTGAATTTTAACCGCAATCCCAAACTGGCCCATAATCTCAAGTCTGGAGGAGTAAATCATCCCCTGGCCTCAACTCAATCCCACTTAGATTCTTTTTAAAATTGAGGTGATGCTGTTAAAAAAAATTATAACTTAATAATATATAATAAGTATAAATTTTAAATAATATTTTTTATAAAATTATTTAAAATATAATAATTTTTTTATTATATAATTAAAAAATTATATCAAAATAATTTTTAAAATTACAATAATTAATATTTATTAATGCAAACAACTGTACAACTCAATCTCAAAAAATTCTTTACATAACATTTGAACGCAGGGCTCCCAGAAAGGCCCAGAATGTTCATTGTCGACGTGGCAGTTTGTGATTGGATCCAAGGCAGAAACAGAGAAGCCGATATTGTAGGAAGGCAAGCAAGGTATAAAAGGAGCAAGACACGGAGAAAATTTAACTTTAAAAAAAAAAAGTTCGAGATCCGGCGTGTTTCGTCGGATTTCGTCCCCCGCAACCCCTTTTTACTCCGAGTTTCATCAACGACGTTTCGCCAAAAAAAAAAAAAATGAAGGGATCCGGTCCTTTAGTCGCTTCCGTGCTCGCCGCCTCCACCGTGGCTCTTACATCCTCTTCATCTCCGAAAGATGTTGCTTTTAGCCAGGTATTTTTTTTTTATTTTATAAAAAAGTGGATATGATTATAGATTTTCTCATTATCCTCCCAATCAGAGTCAGAAACATTTTTGCAGTATTGAATTTTTATTTATCTATCTTTCAATATCAATTTTCTTTTTCTTTTTTAAAGAAAAAAAATCTCTGCTTTATGCTTGAACTGAGAAGTTGGTTTTTTTCAATTAAAAAAAAAAGAAAAAACAGGGAAATTGTTTAACGGGAAGTGGGAAAAAGGGGAGTTGGAATAAAATGACACCGTCAGAAAAGGAGAAATTTGCGCCAAGATTTGACGGTCTCAGGTTCATAGAGACGTTGGTTACTGCTCACAGATAGAGATTGAAATTAAGTGGGATGTTGTTTTGGTTAATTAAAATGAAACTGGAATGGAATGGAATGGACGCTGGAGCCTGGATGTAGCGTGTTCATTGTTTTTGTCATCAATGTACTTCTCTTCTTTTGCCTCTTGCCTTCTGCGTCACCCTAATATTTATTAATTTATTTCTTGCGCATGCATACTCTGTTAATTTAATTTCATGGAGATATTAGCTGTTTGATTAAATGCAAAAGCACGCGGCGGCCTCGACTTTAAAGCGTACCGATCATCTTCAGTCTTAACGGTCTAAAAAGCAACCCGCATGAGGCTATGAGCCTTGCTGTGCATAAAATTCTCAACCTGTAGCTTTTTCTTCCAGTTCCTCGGAGGCCCGCTTACAAATTAATTACGTGAACTTCAGGAGAAAACACTTCAATCCTAAGAGACTGATTAATAAAATGCAAGCGGCTGGCTGCCGTAAAAAGAAATTTCAAATATTTGGATCTGATGATACAACTTGAGGTGCCTGTGCTGTGAATCACGGGTGCACTTCGAAATCATTCTTTTTCTTGCACGATCCATGATACTACTGAGACTCATCATGCTGTTAATCATTAATGAAACGAAGTAATCGAGCTTGCAGTTGTCTGTATTTAAAGAGTTAGTAATTACATCAGCAGAGTAAAAGCGAAGTTTTTGACTGAAAATATTTACCCAAACAAGTTGATTATTATCTAACACAGGCTCATTTATTTAGGTTTACATCAACGAAATGGACCACCGGATAAGACAGGTCAATCTTGAGTTTTGCAATGTTGCCTGTTGATTCATCAGTCATCAGCTCCCGAACGGCGGATTCCCATTTCCAACTGCCACCACGCGGCATTAATCAAAGACTTCAAATTTCAAACACTCTCCAAGTCTCAGTGTGTACTATGTAGCATTAATTAATTAAGTAAAGATAACAAGAGCGACTACTCTATAGCAAGCAAACTGCATTTCCGAGATTTTCTCAATCTGTTACCATGTTGCTTGTGATTATCTAGAATTATTTTATATATAATGTGCTATTATTACTTCTAGTGCTAGTGCTACTACTCAATTATATTCTTACTACTCTTTTGGGTCTCTGCCCTCTATCTGATCTTATCAATTTTCACTGGTCGGTAATTTGATATTACATTTCACTTTAATTCAAAAATGACGCTTTAACTATTTGATTTACGTTTCACTGTAATGGCTTTTGTTGCAGATCAAAGTTAGTACAAATGGCAACCATGACGGCCCCACGATTCATTGCAGGAAGTTCCCAGCTGACTTCAGGATCAGTGATCAAATCAAATTTTTTCACAGATTGGCTTGAGGAGTCAATCAATGACTCACGGTGGATTAAGATCTTTGAACACGATATATAGGCTTCAAATGAAATCCTACTGAAAACCAGTAGTTACGAAAGGTACCAAAAATGGGCAACAAACTCCTAACAACCTGCCCTCAAGGAAAATTATATGCCAGCAAGGGATGAACTTGGTGTTTGTGGGAGCTGAGGTTGCTCCATGGAGCAAACCTGGTGGCCTTGGCGATGTACTTGGAGGACTTCCACCTGCATTGGCCGTAAGTAATAATTTCATGATTTGCTTTGCAGTGCAAGTTACCACTGATCATGTATTTAACTAATCTTAATGCTAAATTGTTTTTTAGGCTAAAGGGCACCGGGTAATGAGTGTGGCTCCGCTATATGACCAGTACAAAGATGCATAGGACACTAGTGTGTTGGCAGATGTAATCGCTCAATCTCTCAGGTAGTTTTATATCCAATTGATGATGCTAAAATGTTTTCGTCAATTCTTGAATGTAGGTTAAAGTTGGAGATTGCATTGAAAATGTTCGATTCTTCCACTGCTACAAACGGGGAGTCGATTGCGTCTTTGTTGATCATCCAGTGTTCCTTGAGAAGGTTTGATATGTTGCCGATCATCTGGAATTGTTGAGTTTTTTCATCACTGAACGTGCCAGTAGCCCTGAATTTTGTGTTTCTGAAAAACTAAGGTCTGGGGAAAGATAGGATCCAAAATCTATGGCCCTAATGCAGGACTTGATTACAAGGACAACCAACTTCGAATCAGCTTACTATGCCAGGCTGCTTTGGAGGCACCTAGGATTCTAAATTTGAACAATAACAAGTATTTCTCAGGACCATATGGTATGGACCCTTCTAAAAATCTTGAATCTTGAATTTTTTTTTTTTTGGAGGAGCCAAATTTATTGGATTATATTTTTTGTTGCCCTGCAGCAGGGGAAGATGTTCTTTTTATTGGCAATCATTGGCATACTGCTCTGCTTCCATGCTACTTGAAATTCATGTACCAATCAAAGGGAATTTACAAGAATGCAAAGGTAAGGTGTCCTTGGTTTCCAGTTGAGCATATAATTTTTTTTTTTTTTTGGTTAAAAGTCATTGCTTGGATTTGAAATTGTGTTTGAAAAATGGAAGCAGGTTGCCTTTTGCATCCACAACATAGCCTATCAGGGCATATTTCCCTTCACAGACTTCTCATTTCTCAATTTGCCAGATGATTTCAGGGGGTCTTTTGATTTCATTGACGGGTATGAGCTTTTGAGCGTTGGAGCATTTTAGTTCATAAGCTATTTAATTACCCTTGTCTTCATGTACTGAAGAGGCTTTATTGGTACAGGTATAACAAGCCTGTGAAGGGAAGGAAGATCAACTGGATGAAGGCTGGAATATTGGAATCCGACAGAGTCTAAACTGTGAGCCCTTACCATGCAAAGGAGCTTATTTCTGGGGAAGATAAAGGTGTTGAGTTGGATAATATCATCAGCAGAACTGGTATCAGTGGCATTGTGAATGGCTTGGATGTCCAAGAATGGAACCCCTCAACAGACCGATACATTAATGTCAAATATGATGCCACAACTGTAAGTGCATGCCTTTAAAAGTTTTCAAAAATACGAGTGCTAGCAAGGATGTTAATTGCTGCAATGGTCATTTACAGGTTATGAATGCAAAGCCTTTAGCGAAGGAAGCACTACAATCACAACTTGGCTTGCCTGTTGATAGGAATATATATCCCTCTGATTGGGTTCATTGGTAGACTAGAAGAGCAAAAGGGTTCTGATACTCTGGCACAAGCTATTCCAAAATTTATGGGGGAGAATGTTCAGATAGTAGTCCTGGGAGTGTCGGACATAAAAAATAATAATCATTTACTCATTTTGTTACTGTTGCAACACATAACAAGGTTGAGGTGTCGGTTGTTCATTTCTCAGGGAACTGGTAAAGAGCCCATGAAGCAACAAATTGAACAGCTAGTGATCATATGTCATGGAAAGGCTAGAGGAATAACAAAATTTAGTATCCATTTGGCACATAAGATCATTGCTCGAGCTGATTTTATGTTGGTCCCTAGCCGATTTGAGCCATGTGGCCTCAGTTGCATGCCATGCGATATGGAACTCTAAGAGCTAGGCTTCAAATTTCAGATTTCTCTTTGCTTTCAATTTCACATCACTGTTCATATCCTTTTTCCATTATTTAATTCTTCATCACAACAGGTGCCCATTGTTGATTCCACTGGTGGACTGTTTGACGCTGTCAAAGAAGGAATCACAGGATTCCAAATGGGATCCTTCCATGTTGAAGTAAATGACAGTCACATTCACATTGCCTCATTAGTTGTGTTCTATTTATTTTGGTCTACAATTATTGGAATCTGGATATGATGGATTGTCTTGTCCCTACGGAATATTTTAGTGTGACAGGGTTGATCCAGCTGATGTTGCAGCAGTAGCAAAGCATGTCAATAGAGCTATTGCAACTTATGGTACCCCTGCCTTAAAAGAAATGATCCAGAATTGCATGGCCCTAGATCTTTCATGGAAGGTTAGTATATCACTAGAGTACACCATTAAGCCCGTTTCTGTTTATTGCAGAAAAATGCAAATGTACATGTGTTGGTGTTTGATACAGGAACCAGCTAGACTTTGGGAAAAGATGCTGTTGAGTATGGAGGTTGCCGGCAGTGAGGCGGGTATTGAAGGAGATGAGATTGCTCCTCTTGCAAGGGAGAATTTGGCCACCCCTTAAGCAAACCCGCTTCAATATATTGTGACATTGTCAGTTTTAAGAGTTTAGACAATCGGTAACGTATGCTGATGGACTTTTTTTTTTGAGGGGGGATTCATGCGGCTTAGATCCACAACTGCTATTGCATTGGCAATACCTTTGGGGAAACTAAGAGCCACTGAGCAATCAGCTTCAGCTGGATGTTTGCCGGTGCTTGGGGAAATATGATACAAGAACTAAAGGATGTTACTGCTTGCTGCATATGCGCAGATTCTCAGCAGTATTTTGTGAAGAAAAATAGATAAATGGTGTTTGCTGTGAAAAATAATAGAAGGGTAGATGAAGCCTAGTTTGGATCATTTATGATGCGCGTCTGGTTACTTTTACTCATATTTTGCATTCCATTACTTGGGAAAACCTAAACAACAAGTTACACTAATTGATGCTGCACTTGTACGAGGCACAACATTAATCGCCAGCTGGAAAGTTCCATTAATTATAACGATTTAAACAACTCATTAGCATTTTCAAACTGAAGCAACACATTATTTTCTTTATACTTGTTATAATATAATTGGACAGTTCCCACAGACTATTATATTTGTTTGGCAACAAACACATCATGATGAGCTCATCATTGCTATTTTGAAAAGGGCGTACCCAAAAGATGTTCGCTTGAAACATAATTTTATACGATGTCCCAACTCACATCATTTTCTTGCGGATGTACAAGATTAGCTAAATATTCTTGTGTGGGTTTTGTCTGAGGCTCTTTCTGCTCCTAATTACGTCAAGGAAAAAAAAAATGAGGCTTTAGTACTCGTGGGCATTGAGATAAGTAGGTCGAATAATCAGCAAATTCTTGAAAATATTTGTTGTTCTCGTTCATGTCATGACCACGGCCCTCAGGGGAATCGTGTCACTGACAGAATCAGGCAAACAGTTTGTCGTAGTAAAACGATGAGTGTGGGAGTGGAAGTGGCATCTATCTCATCTCATCTCATCTCATCTCATCTCATGTTCTTTTAATCACTCAAAAAGTGACGGCTGAGATCACTTGATCACATAGATTAGGCATCACCGAAAGCAATGTATGTCATGAATGCCACGTCGATTAGGTATCCCCTCCGCCGTTCCTTTTGTCGTTTTTCTCTGCAACAGAATAACAAATAAAGAAAAACGGACCCATACATCAATTACAGCATAAAGGAAAAAGGCACCTGTCAAGGCGCCAATGGGAAATGGTGAGCATGTGAAGCTTGTCGGAGCAGAAATCTGCGGGACCCACAATGCAAAACAAACAATCTTCACAAGACCGATCAGGATCGATCAAAATCACAAACGAATTACCTGTACATTGAATTGAATTGAATTGATGAAGAAACAGAGGGATTTTAATTAGTTAAAATCACAGCCCACTTGGGACGCGCCGCCGTTAATATCCTATAATTACACACTAACACTACCCACTTTGCGCTATTGTGCGCGGGAGTGCACACTCTACCCTAAGAAAAGAAACTAAAGGATTTAAGCCGTTAAGCCCCCCACTGCTATGCTAATTCACTAGAGCCACAACCATCTTTCTCAAACTCGTTGCTTTCACAATTGCGTGTCCGATCTTGTCAAGTAGTGAAAAGTGAACTCACATTAACACACAGTTGTCAAGCTTTACTTGCGGAAATTGAATACCCATTTGGATCTGGGGCATTCAATCAAATCTATCTACTAGGCCTTTAGCTAGTCTTTACTTTGTGGTGTCTCAATTTCACACAACCTCAGATTGGATCCGGCATTCATGGTCATGGAATTAAGTAGATTGCTCATTCTTTTCATTTCAGGTACCCCTTCTCTACTTCTTTTATCTATTATTATTCTCATTGTCTTCATTATAAAGACCCGTCATTTTGGAAACAAAAAATACATTTTGTTTGGACTAGTGAATGAATGAATGGTTATTTACTTATTTCTGTGTAGGATTGTTGTTTCATGTAAAGATTGTAACTTCAATTGGGATCAACTATGGCCAAATTGCAAACAACTTACCAACTCCAGAAAATGTGGTACCTCTAGTGAAATCAGTTGGGGCCACCAGAGTGAAGCTCTACGATGCAGATCCAAAAGTTCTCAAAGCATTTGCAAACACTGGTGTTGAATTCACAGTAAGTCTAGGAAATGAGTACTTAGCCAAAATGAGAGACCCAGATTGTGCTAAAGCTTGGATCAAATCCAACGTACAAGCTTACTTACCAGCCACCAAAATCACTTGCATCACTGTAGGCAATGAAGTTTTAACCTTTAATGATACCTCACTCAGTGGCTGCTTACTTCCTGCAATGGAAAGTGTTCACACAGCATTAGTGACTCTCGGACTTGACAAGCAAGTTAGTGTCACTACAGCTCATTCTCTAGGTGTTCTTGGAAACTCATACCCGCCTTCAGCTGGAGCTTTTCGTAAAGATTTGGTGGATTGTATAACACCCATCTTGGACTTTCATGTCAAAACTGCCTCTCCATTTTTGATTAACGCTTACCCTTATTTTGCTTACAAGGGTAGTCCAAAGCAAGTGTCTCTAGATTTTGTATTGTTTCAGCCAAACCAAGGGATTGTTGACCCAGCTTCAAATCTTCATTATGACAACATGTTGTTTGCTCAAATTGATGCCGTCTACGCAGCACTTGCTTCTTTAGGTTACAAGAAGCTATTAGTTCACATTTCGGAGACTGGTTGGCCATCAAAGGGAGATGAGGATGAAGCTGGGGCCACTCCTGAAAATGCAAAGAAGTATAATGGAAATTTGATCAAGTTGATTTCTTCAAAGAAAGGGACTCCCATGAGACCCAACTGTGATTTGAACATTTATGTGTTTGCTTTGTTTAATGAAAATCTGAAGCCTGGACCTACTTCTGAGAGAAATTATGGGCTGTTTAAGCCGGATGGATCCCCGGCTTATTCACTTGGGATTAGTGTGGTGACCGCCACCAACACCACTGTCGCTTCCCCCACTCCCCCCACCTTGCCGGATACTTCCTCTGGTAACAATACCGATTCTGGTTCCGGTTCCACTGGCTATTTGTCCATCTCTTGTGCGACTAAGGTAGAGTCCTCTTTTTTTCTTTTTGTTTTTTCTTCTAATTAATAGTATTGACTGATGATGTCTGGTGAGGAGGCCTGTATGTTAGATTAGATAGACTGTTAGTTTGTACTTTTTTAAAATTTGATCATTCCTTAATTTTTGTTGTACCGTTCGATATTATTGATTTGATTCTCTTAACAGTTATGACTTACGGCACTGGCTATTTTGCTATATATATGTATGTTACCATTTATTATAATGGGGGCACTAGGTTATGTTTGAAGTATGTACTTTCCAATTCTAATATTGGGTTGATTGCATTGCAGGGAAGATATGAGTTTGTTGGGTCCGTGATGCCAGTGCTGGTGTTGTTTTTAATCAGTTTGCTTCTCTAGCTAGAGATTGTAGAAAAATTGGAATCGGCATTCAACTTTACGCATCATAATCAACATCAGCCGTTAAAAGTCTGTGAAACAATAAGGGACGGCTTTGGGGTTGTGGAAAGGTGAAATTCTGTGCCTCTTGCTTTTACACAACTCAAATGTTTTTGGGAATCATCATCCTCTCCTTGATAAAGTAGCATCTCCATCGTATAAATATATTCCCAATGAACCATCTACACTTGATCTAATGCAAGTGGGTCCGTGATTATCAAATATCCTGATCATCAGTCATCTCTTTTTTCAGGATGTAGGGCTTGTTAGTTGGTGGAGCGTTTGATATTCAATCAGTGTTACTTTTGCCCTTTCTAGTTGCCACTGACCCACAACTGCTTCACTTTTGGAGGGGTGTATATTTCAATAACTAGATCGTGCAACATGTTAGGTTTGATCTTGAGTCAACGGTAGATCGTAGATGGACCGGCATTGTTAGTTTTTAGATCTGAATTTAGAGGAAATTTAATTATTCATCCACTCTTGTTGTTGTGTGTGTCATTGTTGTGAACGGCGCCTATTGGGTGAGTGGCGCAGGAAATTTATCTATTATTCCCGATTGTTGCAGAAATGTGCTCTTTTGATTTGAAGTCCCAAACAGATACTTCCATTCAAATTTAAAATAATAATAAAATAAAAGTAAAAAACATGCATAGTATTGGTATGAATTGCTTGCACCGTGTACATCCGTAACCTCTGCGGTAACGGCAACATCATCAAAAAGAATCCGATGCCTTTTGTAGAAAAGAACTACCAAATAACAAACGTGTTGCCGTCGCTTTTGCTTTTGCTTTTGCTTTCCCCTGTTCTAATCTATTAATCTACAAAGCACTGCATATCAGTTATAATCGTGTCACATCTTACGCCGAATTAACATGGTCGTTAGCCAGCCATTGATAGTAAGTACCAACTCTTCAACCCGAACTTCCGGCGGACTTGGCGTGAAGATGGAAACATCTCTTGCTATAAGGTATATGAGCATAACCATGACTACATCCGGCAACCTATAAGTCGGGCCAAAAATTTCTCTTTCAAAAAACTGTTAATAAATAATCGAACCAATCTCCTTTCTCTAACTGCCATGATAGTATCTCATGTTGTAATTAAAAGATGACCATGCCAATCTCGGTGATCCCCTTGTCTCTAGCCTGTAGGTTTGTTAGGCTTGCTTGGAATCGAGCATTTGATAATTGGTGTAATTCACTTGAATAATGAAAAACTTTAACCAACCCAACTTAACCTTGAAATAGCAAAAAAATAAAATTCAGCAGATTATGCCTTAACAAGAATGACCCTGAGACGTCTCTCCCATTTCCGCCTTTGTTTTACTTTTAACTCTCCGATAAAATAACACATAAGCAGCCGAAGTCTTAATATCACCCTCACTAACTGGAGAAACATGACTATCGTCAAAATGGTACCACCTATTCTCATCAATTAACTGCACAAATGGCAAAGTAAAACATGTATCAGATCTCAACCTAAACCAGTGTATAAACGATTAATCTAATTGAAAACCAGGTATGACAAGCCAATTTGAAAGATTATGTACAACACAACTACAATAACTAATTTAAGTACCAAGTACTTTTGCAAACATAAAATGGATTAAAAATTAATACTGGACCAATATGAAAGATACTACTGGAGGAAGACAAAGCGCATACTGAGACGAGCCAGAACTATGCATTTACCTTGGCATAGGCAGTGTAGTGCCCACCACCTAAACCTCCATAATGGTTGCTGATGGCAAACAGGTCATACACATAAGATTCCCCATCCTTGCTTTTCATGTATTTACTCAAGTCAAGATTGAGAATAGGAAAATTCACAAAAGTGTCCAGTTTGTTCTTTAGGTATCTGCTGTACGAGAAACGTTTCAAGTGAAAGACAAGAACATCAGGCAACATCCACAAGTCTAGCTTCTTGGTGGCTTGTCTATGTTCCTTGCACTGGGGGCAATACCTGCATAAAGAAATCAAAGCATGAATGTTTCTGAATATGTTATGCCGTACAATAAGAAGTGATCAAGCCATTTGAAGAAGCCAAAAGTCCCATACCACATATCATCAGGCCCTAGAGGTTCTTCAGTCAAAAAGGCATCCAGGCATGAAAATAAGGATATGGCTTCTTGACGGGTTTTCTTCACTGTGAACCCTGTCTTGTGAACTACTGGTAGATCCTTTATGTAGCTAGGATCATATAATTCGTGTACTTCATCAGTCCAATCCAGCAGAACTTTTATATGTTTTCCAGGCTTTAAAATAGAATCCTTCTGAATAGGCTTGCAGCTAGTAATCCTTTCATCAGTTAATGAAAGCTGGAAGGATAACTCCCTGCTGGGCAAATCCTCTAGTTCTGCAGTCTCCACTGACTCATTACAGCTGTTAGATAGTTCATCAATTACTTCGGGAAGAAAGCCATTTTCTTTGCCTCTATGAGCTTTAGCAGAAGAATAAGTTCTTCTCAAAGGTGAGAGCAATTTAGAAACAGCTATATCAATATCAGCTCCACTTAAATGCTCTTCTTCCAAATAAGTTACCAGAGGCGCTCCAAAAGGCTTCCTTTCACTCCCCTTCAGATAATCCGATGCAGATCTGAAAAATCCCAAATACTTTCATCACCAAAAGAGAGAATGAAATAAACAGTTCAATTCAGTTTAATTCATCACATCCAGGCTACAACTAAATGATTACAACTTAACAGGAAAGCTTCACAATGAAAGCTTACTTCTCTTGCCACCGATTAACAATTTCTAGCTTTATTTTTCCTGCCTGTTTTCTGTCAAATCGGTAGGCAACAATATGCTCATCATCTTTTATTGAACTTATCAGTTCTGCGGGGTTTTCGAAAAACCTAAAAATCTGATGATTATAGACCTGATAGAAAAAACTCAAGGAATTCAGTCACTGAGGCTAAAATACAAGTGAAATAGTTAAGAACAAAATAAGAAAAAGACAGAAATCACAATTATCACCTCTGCTAGCAGAAGGCCTTCATCATTCTTTAAGCAGCATGCAGTATTCAATGCCAGGATGAGATCTTTACAACAGCCATGTTTCATCAGCGTCACAGTGAAGGGCATTGGAAGACCACTTCCATCAGCATAAAACACAGTTACTGTCATGGTTCGAGTGACAGTTGACGGCAGTGGCAAAGTCAGGTACATGAAAGGGTCAAAAGTAATTGAAACTTTGCTACAAACTGGACAAACCAGTGTAGACTTGTATTGACCCTGAGCATGTTATCCACCAACATACAGATACATCAGGCAAATAAGCATTAGATAAACCATGCAAAATCATGCATGACCAAAAAATAATTAATCACACCCAAAATCATGCAATTTCTACCATGTACCAATTATTGACAAAGAATCACTATTCCTATCGGACAGGGTTCAGGATATATTCAATAAAGAAATTTTGTAAATCCAATTTAGGCTGGAATCTTTTGGAAGAATCCCAATGCGGTTAAGTTGCATGCAAGAGTAATTAAATGGTAAAAACAATGCTTAGCTGCTTTCAATTGGTATTGTCTGTACAATGAGAACCTTGAAAGTTATTAAGGCAACAATTTTTTTTTTTTTTAAATTATTCAGTTGCTCTAAAGTGTATGGTAAACAATTGTTGTTATGGTGTGGAAGCTAAGTTAATTTTATTCTACGTGTATGACAAACCTATAATATCTTTACTATTTTTGTCAAACTTATTACAGTAAAACCTCTATATAGTCATATTGTTGGGACTGGAGAATTTATTCTTATAAAGAGGTTATAACTCAATAAAGATATGGTACAAAAATTATTGTCTTTGCTTAATTATCCCTAATGCAAGTGATATAGAGGTAAATTATGTCATGTATTAATAAGTTAAAAAGTGAGTCAAATTCAATTAGACAAGAAGAAGTTGGGTATGCTTTAATTGAAGAAGAAATTATTGAAGCAATTAGACAAGAAGAGAAAGGGGATAATCCCAAGGATGACAGTACAAAAATACAAAAAGTTTCATGCCAGGAAGCTACAAACATACTTGAGAAGCTAAAAATATTTTGGTTTCAACAAGAAGATGCCTATGCTGACCAATTAATACATACACGCAAGTTGAAAGATGTGGTTGCAGCTTTAAAGAACAAATCATTATCACAAGCAACTTTAGAAAGATATTTTGTTTCATCTTAATTATTTACTGTAACATGGCATATATTTTTGAAATATTATTACTATGTGGAGGTAAGTTTATTAAGAGCTACAAAAATATAACTTATTACAATGTGGAGTTTATTCCTAATTATAACCGGTCCCAAGTTAGGACCACAATTTTTTATTACTATGAAGAGGTTATTACTGTATAGATTATTCCTATTTGGAGGTTCTATTGTATTTGAAAGTCATATTTACCCAACATTATCAACTTCTATTTCATAGCTACAACTTCCCCCCCCCACTTAGCACCTCAATACTAAATAGGTCTTAGATTGTTTTCTGGATAACATTGAGCAAACATGCTGCAAGCATATTATGCAGAACTTTCAATAAAGAGAAGGCACAAGCATAATAAGAGAAATGACTCACTTGGAAAACATCCACAATCAACGAATCATTCCTGGCCTTGTGATTTTTCCAACATTCATTAGCAACTTCCTCATCTGGACGACCACCTGAATCCTTCATTTCAATATAAGGCTTTTGTTTGACACGATTCAAATCTTCATGCAGTCCATCCAGCAAGAAGGCAAGAAGTTCCTGTATAGAACAGATTTCATCATTCCTCAGCAGAAATAAAATCCATGAATCTACTATATTAAAAATAACACATCGAAATGGGAACCTGCGAATCATGCTGGTTATAACCACTAAATTGGGGAGCAAATCTAGCAAGTTTTCCCTTAAAGGCACGTGGTGCAACTGCAGTTCGCCCAGAGGACCACAATTTCCTCAGCAAGTCACCAAAAGCAAGAGCAAGCTCACCCTGTATGGTAACAACAAATTCAGATACTATATAAAATGGTTGAGAAGCTAAGCTATCATCCTGCTCAAAATAATACATTTATAAATTCAAATGGAGAAGACAAAAGAGAGTTACAAATATAACAACCACATACATGCATTCCCAATGGATTTTCCGTGTTGATCTCATCACTGTAATCTCCTAAGAAATACTGAACCAGATCAGGGGTATGGACTAAACATTGGAGGGCACTATTCATAAAACAAGTATTCCCCAGATTCTGCAACCCTGCCAAACCCCCCTTCTCTCCTTTCTTGACAGTGTTATAGGAATCATATCCATCATCCATGTCCATGAACCTTGAGCCAAAAGAACTACCCGGATACTGATTAAATCTGTAACTAGTTGTGTGACCATTTGACAAGGCAGGACCCCCGGCAATTGTCAGGGATGACCTTGACGGTTCTATAGGTACCAAAGCTAAATCATTTCCAGCTGAATCCATGCTGATGCCATTATCAACTAGAACCTCCAGAAGAATCTACAATGAAAAATATTTGTTAACCACGTAGATAAAATTAAGACCAATTCACACATTTAAAATGATGCTTTTCATCGAACATGGGTAAACACATATAATAGACATTCCACAGGTGAATCATGAGGACATGTAACATGTAACAATATTCAAATAAGCATATCAGTAAAAGACTAAGAGCAACAAGAAGTTGTCACCACAGCCTAATACATCTACCAAGTAGCTGCAGAATTTTCCTCATTCAGTTTCTTTTTCCTTTTCTGCTAGGTAACCCTACACATGAATAATTGCTCGAATGATGGACTGATAGAACACTCACATCTTGGTCCATCTGCAACATTGCATCATCCAGAGTTTGGTCTGAAACATCCAATGGTGACGTTGACCGCTGCTTGTTGAAGTAGTCCCAAATGCGAGCCTTAACATATATATTAAAACCAATTAATGAACAAACTATTTAGTGTAAGAAAAAATTTATAAAAATCCTCAAAAGAGAATAGCAGACACACCTTTTTTTGCTCTATTCCTTTTAATTTACACACTTTCTCATAAAGCTGACGTGTAGAAGCCTGGACAGGAGGATAAGAAATTCAGAAACAGGATTTCATTAACCATAAACCTCCAAAAGGGGCACTATTCAATAGATGTCTATATAGTAGAAAGTATGACATGAACTAAGGAGTTCACTTCAGAATATAAATATTTTTCAGTTGTTACAGATCCCTAGTTCCATCTAGAATTCTCAAATGTAAACTTACAAACAAAATATAATCAGACACCGAATATTCAGTCAATGATATTGAAATGCAACCCATTCAACACTTTATAGAAGAAAGTGAGTTACCTGACTCATGAGAAACAAAAAGCCTAGTTAAAAAAAATTATACTTCCCCCAAACTTTTGAGTGCACAAAACATCAGAGAATACCAACAACAAAGTTAAGTTCATTTATTAAGAACAATTAAAAAAAAAAAAATCTAAAGGTGGACAGGCAAAGAAAGACATGGAAACTGGAAAGTAGACAAAATTCTAAAAGTGATACCATCCATTAACTACCAAAATTCCACAACGAAGAAATTCAAATTACTTTCCAGGTAATTAAGGTCACAACTGTAAGATGTAGCACAGCACAGGCTATTGAACGAATCAATTTGTTAAAAAGATTCTTATCTACTGCTGTTGTGGTAACTACAAACTGCTAAGTTCACATTTTTTACACAGTATTGCATAAAGGAGTTAAAAAATAAATACATAAAAAGAGGATGTGAAATACTGAGACAGAGATAAATTAAAAAAAATGAAAATAGGAGTCACTACCTTTTTGCTCAACCTTATAACAGATTGACTGTTGTCTCTAGAATCAATCAACTTGAGGCACAGTGGAAAAACCTCCACTCTCTTCTCCTTGACAATACCCTCACAGATCATCTTTCTTGGCAATGCTGGGCCTCCTTTGTACCTAAAAGATACAGCATACCAACGTGGGTTCTAAGATGGAAAAAATACACAAAATCTTCACTGAGGATTATTCTAACTAGTGCCTACAACAATGTGGCAAGTAAAAGTTGTACTCTACCAAATTTGGCAAGCACAACTCCTTTGGAGATGACCCATGAAACTACTGTAAGGACTGCCCAAAATACACCTAATAGTTGAACCTATAGCATAATTATAGGATGCAACAGTTTGATGTTCTATAGTAAATCCAAGAGAAACACATCAAATCCAACAGATTCCATGAATATTTTGTGAAAACATGATGGCACTCTCCAAAGAGAATCCATCCCAACACAACCCAAGCAACTTGGTTGGACATACATAATAGAAAAGAAAAACATCCAAAAAACTAAGACAGATATGTAAAAAAAAAGAAAAAAAATCCATCACAGACGTGCCATGAAGACCAAGAGTAAACAGAATGAAACAGGATAAAAAGCATCCTTCGTGAGCACAAACAGCAAATAAATAGGAAATAATGAATTACTATAAAATTCATCCCTTTCGCTTGCCAGCAATCAGATTAATCCATCCACTATAACCACAACCAACCAGAAATTCGAGCCAAACATTACCTAATACAATTGAATCCTAAAACATGTCTCCAAATGTTTTACAAGAGCAGGAAAAAACTAAAAGAGATAAAATTACCAACAAAAAAGCTTTTCCCAAACTTGCTCAGGTACCAAAACATAGTCCTGCCCTTCTTCCAAATTTCTACGCACTTCAAGATCATCGCCTTCACTACTACCATAACCATTTTGGATTATATCGGAATTATCAATAGGCCCAGGCCTCTCCACCCTCTTTGAAGAAGCACCATTCATATGTTGAGAATCAAACGATATATTATCAATCGAAGGCTCATCGCCACAAACGTACCTCTCCCAGCTTCTATACCACCTGTAGAAATATAAATTTTTAAAAGATGAATGGTTAAATTTTCATAAATATATAGATGCAGATTTTATTTGAGTACCGAGGGAGAGGGAGAGGGGTAAAGTACCTGGTAGAAATCAAAAAGTACAAGTTGCCTTCTTTTAAATCAAGCGAGGATTGATTTTTCAAGTCTTGAACGATCTGTCTCTCTTCGTCTGGCGTGCATGGCAAGCAACTTCCTCCGTTCTCAATCATCAGAATCGAAGAATCACGAATAGTCATAATTGATTTTTCTTTTTCTCCTCCCTAATTAATAAAAAAACACGGCATTCAATTCAATCAGCAAAATTATTTCGATTTTCAAATCAACGATCAAACCCGCAATGAATTTGGTTTAAAATTTGAGAGCCCTAGATTGAAGGAAAGGAAGGGAACGAGGTAGATTTGATCTGATAAAGGAAAAAAAATAAGATTACTGACCTATAAAGAAAAACATGCATATATAAATACATATATACATATACCCTCAGAGAGAGAGAGAGAGAGAGAGAGATTTTAATTTACCGTCGTATTATTTTCAGCGATTTTGTCTTTGTCCTTTCTAAACTTTGAGCCTTGGCCCCTTTTATATCCTCAAACTAATAAAAAGAACGGGCAATAGACCAGCCCACACCGCGGCCAAGTGAAAAAAAAAATTATTTCTTTTATTGGATGATAAATTGAATTGCTGATGACACATGTCAGATTCCGTGACATACATGCATTACATGCATCATCCATATATTAATGTATTTTTACTTCCTTTCACGTGTTATTTACAGTTTTTTAATTATAGTTGATTTTAAATATGAAAATTTATTAAGAATGTTTATTATTTCTATTTTTCTAGGAAAAATAGAAATATGTCTAAATAAAATAAAAATTTAAAACAAAAAAAAAAATGACGATGATGATGCCCAATATACGACTTCGTACACCATCTATAAGTCCAGCTCTGCATTGCTTGCATAAAAATATAAATAAATTAAAAGAATATGCAATAATTAGGTTGTTCTGTAAAAAAAATTAATACTATTTATCTAATAAACCTAAATATTTATTTAAATCATAAACTCTTATCATAATTTTTATTGTTGTATATTTAATTTTTTTAATAGAACTTTTAAAATTTAAATAAATTATTTTATCTCTACTAATAAAGACTCAAATTTAAAATTTTTCAAAATAGATGTTGAAATTTTTTTTTACATAATAAAATATTTAAAATATCCTCTATTTATAACATAATTTTATTTTATTCATTTTATAACATAATTTTAAGAGACTTGCCTATTTAAAATTGTCATTGAGTATCAAACTAAAATTTTTTATGCAAAAATCATATTTGTAAAAAGTTTACTAATACTTGAGAAGTTATACCAAACAGAACTTTCCCTAGCCGCCTTATTTTGAAAAACATTTGTTTCCTCTTCATGTCCATGATAATAAAAGAATTGTTGCCAAAACCGAGCAAATTCACGACAAGTTGCAATAGAAGCTATTGTCAATCGGAAAACAGAATGAATGTATTTGGTACTATTGAACAAATGACTAAAGCCTATCACAACTGTCAAGAACAAGAGTAATGTTTGTGAATTGATGAAGCCACACCAGACGCACATGTTTTATGCCAAGTATATCAATCACGGCTGCTTTCCTGCAATCTCAGAGATTCTACACACTCATATCCATGCCTGATGCCTCCATTTTGATTTATAATCTTACATAGGGGCTATGGCTGCAAAAATTACATACAATTTGTATGTACACTATTAGTATTACATTTTCCACATCAGACTTGGCATGTGCCCAGCAACCTTCAAATCTGCCGTCGATCAACTTCATATCCAATATTGATTAGAAACACAGAAGGGAAGATCCATCATCAAGCCAACTCATCAAATGACTTGGAGGCAAACAGCATTTGAAGGTTGAACCCACATGAAAGATTGCGCAACAAACAGTCAGTCAAAGGTCGGGCAGGAATTATTGACACAGAAAAAAAGAAAAAGAAAAGGATAAAAGGCCTGGAGTCTGCTGCTACACGATGGTGATTATCCTGAAGATGCACAGTCTCACTGTTGAACAGAGATGCCCCTCTCCAAGTAGCGAAATTCTTATTACAAATAGTTTGTCCTCTACAAAGTCTCCATCTCATCCGAGCTAGCTGAAGCTTCACTTCCTGCGGCACCTGCACCACCTCCTTGCGTCTCATCATCACTGAACATGCTCTCCTCGCTCGAATTGGAAAATAGGCTAATATCATCCTCAGAGGGCAAATCCACCTTCCGCCTCTTTCGGACATCCTTTATTCCTCTTCCTTGAAGAGCCAGACGCCGCCGTTTCCTTGCCTTTCGCTTGCCCTTGGGAAAATCTTCTCTTTGTGACTCAAGGCCTTTATTTTCTAACTCCCTTGCAGTTCCCCCATTGCCATATTCATTACCTTCAGACTCATCAGCATCAAGCTTGCGCCTTTTCCTACTTGAACTAGTCTGGTAAGGACGGAATTTAGTTCTAGTAAGATTGTTAGCCGCAGTTCAGTCTATTGAAAAACTGGGGTTTCATCAATGTTGTCCCAAATATCTAAAAGAAAAAAAAGTTGGGGAGGGAAGAGTTCTACCATCAAACACAATAACTGATATTTGGTTCCATTAAATAGCTCTATCACTAATATTTGATCTCATTGAATATCTCTCCCTAAAATTCCTTCCCATCCTTGCTAAGTCCCCATAATTCTCAATTTTCCATAGAAGACTACAACTCCTAACCTGACAACTAATACTGCATGAAAATCATTACCAAGTTACCAATACAAGTTCTTCCTCATGGTCAAGCCAATTAGATAATTAAAATTTTGTCTTACTTTATGGGTTCTAGTAAGATATATGCAAAGCTTAAAATTTATACCATTGCCAGTTCATGTTATGTTTCCTTCTTTTTTTTTTTTTTTGGTGTGGGGGGGGGGGGGGAGATAGAACAGTTCATGTCAGCTGATTAGGCTTCAATTGTATTATGTCAAACTATTCTTTTTGCCCCTTTTCGGCTGGATGCAACACAGTTAAATTCCAATAAATGTGTTTGGTAGTTGATATCATGCAGCAGTCTTTCCCAATTGAATTATACAGAGACTCCAGTAGGCAATTTAGAATCATTCACATTCCTAAAATAGACATGCAGGTAAAATCATTAAATATCTGTCAACAATAATTCATCAATACCTTTGGACCACGATCGACCAACCGAGACCATTCATGTCGGTTCCGCAAGCAATCAAGAACAGCCTGTGAATGACTTGAATATGCATACCTCTCTCCATTATGCTTCCTCAGGTGGGGCCAGTGCTGCCAAGGAAAGGGGGAAAAGAAAAGACATTTAAAGAAAATAAGAGAGAGAATATGAGTTCTTTCCAAAGACAAGGAAATATGCATACAGAAAACAGTTACAGCAAACATACAGGCAGCACAGCATTACAAAGTTCCTCATAAGTCATTCGTCGTCCTTTGCTCATGATCTCATTGATCAAGCCTACACACAGATCATTAAAAGAAAGGGGAAAGGGTAAATATATTGTCATAATAACTAAAACAATTAGTAATGACAAAGTGTTCTGCTAAAATTAATCGAGAACCCGAAGAAAAATTATAGTAAAAGGTGTCATAATTTATATATATGTGTGTGTGTGTGTCAAAAGGCAGCTACCAGGTAAAGTACGATGAACAGGACCCCTATTTGTGCCTGTATCATCATCGGAGATATTCCTCGGTGAATTACGTACAGATGACACATGATCATTGACCTCAGTGGAAGAAGATGGACCACTATTTGCAGTCATGGTAGAGGAAGGAATATTCTTCCTCACGGAATGTACTGCTGTTGGTGATCCGTTATTCTCCCTCCTTGTGTAAGCATCCGCTGCATATCCTACATCTTGTCTCCTCAAATCTGGTGATGACACTCCGTCTGTCTTTCTAGATTCACCATCAAGCTCATGAGAACGGAACCCATCTCTGGATGCATCTCTGTTCTTTCTTCTAGATACCTACAATTCAGACCAATTGCGAGGTTTGTTAGCAGGGCTGCCCACATGAAGAAAGGTAAGGCACAATCACCATTTATCTTGGAGTGAAAGTGTGTACCAAGCTGTGATCTTTTCCTCCAGAGCTGGATGTACGCTTTATTAGGATGCTTGTTGCAGTTGGAGAGGACAACTGAGGCAAGCTACCAGTGTGACGCACACGCGGTACACGAGGAACTCTAGGAGAGCTATTAAGTTCTTGATGCAAAAGCAGAGCAAGCTGAAAAAAATAACGGGAGAAAATTTCAAAGGTTAGATTCTTCAAAGAAAGTAACTAGTTTAAACAAATGGCACTTCCACCCTGACCTCTTCATCACTTAGAGTAGCAGGAGAATTGGAGACTGCTGCAGGATGCATCGGTGGTGCATGATTCATCTTAGGTGGCGGCTGGAAAATTGACTGATTTAACTTTTCACCTTTAAGGGGTACACTTGAGGTTGACATCTTATTTTGTGCATGCAAAGAACACCGATTCTGCAAAGATCCAGCAGGCTCACTGGAGCCCGAGGTAACAGCAACATTCTGCACTGATGATAGTTTAGAAGATAACAAAGACACAGAATCTTTTCCATCAGGCGTGGTCCGCTTTGAAACAGTGGTATGCGAAATTCTGCCGGTGTGTAACATTTTCAATACAGAGTTGACAGAAGCCTTTGAATGCTCTCTTACTGTTTTCCTCAACATGTCATGCTTTTCTTCATCCCTTACTACGTTGTTTGTATCATGATCTTTCTTAATGCTAACATTACCGTCGGATGCCACCCTTTGCTTACTGCAGCGATAAGAGTTCTCAGCATCTGCAGGTTTCAAGTTCTCAGAAGCAGATGATTTGGAGTCCAAAGTATTAGATGGAGACGAAGATGATCTTCCCACACATATGACCGACTTATGCTGACTGGCTAGTGCTGGAAAGTTTAAGCTAGTTGCTTCTGCCTTTGAATGGTCTTCAGCAATCACTGAATGTCTGAATTCAGAACTTTTTTGCACTTCTGCAGAACCATCTGAGCCCTCCTGTTCTCGTTTGATCAGACAATGGTCACTGCTTACTTCATGAACGTTAACTGAGCAGCACTCAGTGGCAGCCTCTGAAGTTCTTTTAGCATCCTGTGCCTTATGATCAGTTGATTGCAAATTGCTTGCCATTAAATTATTCTGTTTAGAGATTTCAGACACCTCTTCGTCATATTTACTTTGTACTCTTGGATCACCAGGACAGGACTGAACACACGTGTTACCCCTACAATTTTCATTATCCCCTTCTGATTTCACTTCAACATTAGAGAGCACTGAGTTTTTAGGAATATGATTGTCCAGAGTTTCCAGTGCAACACTAGCCACATCTTCAACAAGAAGCTTCCCAACACTTTGAGCAGCGGCTTTCATGCTATCAAGCATTTTATCAATAGCAAAATTCTCTTCCTATCATAAGATTAAGAAAAATCATTCCCATGCAATAGGTGAACTTCTAAAGTACAAATGGAAACCTGATGTAAAAATGATGGCCGAATTTTACCATTAAAACCAAGTACACTATCATTACCCAAAGCACACAAAAAACTTGACAAAATGAATAGAGGGCAAATATCTTGTCTATCTTGTGCCCTAAATTAGAAGCCGAAGTAGTAAAAATTTCAGGAGATCAGCAAATTGTTAACACAAACAAGATTTCAAGTTGCAAATCAGATCTTAAAACAGAAGTGCACTGTTAAAGAGAAATAAAGCAGATCTTATCAGGCTGAAGGACCAAACTGAAAAGAAGCAAACTAGTAACAGAACAAATTTTAGTTAGGTGCCTAAAGAATTGAAGTATTAGAATCATTTTGAATTGGTATTCTCTGTGTCAAGGAAATTTAATAAAATTAAATTTCAGCCTAAATAGTAATTACCGTCTTATCGTTGGAAGATATGGTTTCACTCATCCCCTTGGGTTGACTGTTTATCAATTTAACCTATCTGAGTTCCCAAATATAAGACATGGAACTAGCTCTGGGCACTGTACAGTTTGGATTGGTTTTGGGAGAAACCAAACCAAACCAAACCTAAACCAATCAGTTTGGGAAACTTCAGATTGAATACACACCAAATATTCAAACCAAACTGAACCGGTTCATTTTGAAGGTTTTGTTTTGTTTGGACTAAAAGGAAGAATAATAAATAAATAATGGATTAAAATAGGAAAAAAAAGGAACTAAAATGCAAAATTTCCACCCAAAAAAAAATCCAATTATGATATGTGCTTTCTTAATCTTGGTGGACGGTACCTTATCAAACAAAAATTAAGGTCAGATACTTGAGAGCCAAAGAATCCATTCCAAAAAATTAATAGGCAAAACAGAATGCTAAAAAGAATTGAACAAAAAGAAATAATCAAAGCAAAAAAGAATTAATAGGCAAAACAAAAAATTGAAGTCAAGGAGAAGGAAGGAAGCAGAAAGCCATGGGCAGGTGACAGAGGCAGCAAGCTATCGACAGCAGTGATCGAAGGCAGTGGCAGCAGCAGGTGAACAGCAGCAGAAGTAGAAGATGGTAGCCAAGCGGTGAAGACTCAAGAAGAAAGGCAAGAGTAAGAAGACAGGCAGTGTCCACAGTATCAGAGAGACACATGCAAGAAGCAACTGTGCATTTCTAGGGTTGGTTTGCACGGCTTTTGTATGTGTTGCCAACAAATCCTTGGTTGGATTGGTCGGCACCTTCTCCCCTTAACCTTAAGATGAAGAGTTCAAGTCTCCCAAGTGGATGTGTGAGTTCAATTATTGTGATTTTCAATGTTGGGCTTTGTTGTGATTTAACTGTGGGCTTTATTGTGTGTTTCTTGTGTGGCTTATATATCTAGTTATACGCTTGTGTGAACATAAAAAACGCTTTTTGTTTGTGTTAGAGACAGACTAAGAGTGAGACTATAAGAGTTGTAAATTATCGGCTAGGGTAGGGCTCATGATTTTCAATTATCTATTTTCTGATTTTATTTATTTTATAAGTTAAAGAACCAAATGGTTTTAGTTTGGTTTGGTTCATAGTGGTTTATTAGAACAGAACCAAACCAAACCGAACAGAAAATTATAGGTTCAGATAGAACCCTCTTGTGCTTGAAAAACCACCCAAAAGGACTGAGATTGTAAATAACTTATGTATAGTTTTGTTTTATGGTCCAACATCCAGCAGACTCTCCAAGTTTCCAACTTTTGGATACAGTGATGTATCTCAGCCTGAAATTCAGCTGGCAAACAACACAACTTTTAGACCCCATCTAGTTTCCTAAATCAATGTAAGAAACTAACTACTGGAGGAGGCCCAAAGGGAAATGAGAAAAGATTGTGCACTGGCACTACCAAAGACAAATTTTAAAAAAAAAGAAAAAAAAATGAAATATTAAAAAGAAAATTTGCATAATATACCAAACATCAATTTTTAGATTACAGATACTATAAAAGTGATCAAGCTGCCTCAATTAGCTATGACACACATATGGGAGTCAGTAAATAAAGTCATTTAAGCTGCAAAACTCAAAATTTTGTCTGCCACAAGCAGTAAAGGTGAAATTCAGGGAAGCAAACCTCTTGTTTTACAGAAATGTTTCTGGCATCATTGTGTTCTGACATTGACCCAGAAACATCATCAATCTTTGGTGAACCCTTAATGTGATGGCCAGCCATTACTTGCTCCAGTCCATCTACATTTGCAAAATTAGGTCTAGAGGTGTCAGTAGAAAAGGCATCCAAAGGGTGCTCATTAGCAGCTAAGTCATCCTTGTGTTTGTCAATACCATTGTCCGCTGAAAGATAACAATTTGATATAGATTCCTGGTGCACATCCTCAGGCAAATTCTTATTCTTCATATTCCAAATGCCAGTCTTGGAAGACTTAGGACCTCTGTCTTCATAAAATTCCAATTGTTTTGCATCACTGGAGGGTCTAAACACTAGTAATACGAATGCAGCAAAAACAAAAGCTTAGAGTCAAAAAACGAATGTCAGCCACAGCAAGATGTGATTTGCCTTTCACATTCGTCTGTAAGAGTAAAAGATAGCCACTACTCACTAGAGTAAAGAAAACACTTTGCATAACAAAGAAAAATCATATGCAAATAATGTGTGCATATACAAAGAATTCATATAACATCAAAGAGTATAGTATCACCTGTTCGAGAAGCAAGTAAACCTTTCTTCCTTTCATCAGCCTCCATCTCAGAAGCTCTAGCTTTCTTCTTTCCACTCCAATCCTTGGACATCCCAAATTCTTCTTTCTTCCTGTTCCCTGAATGAATAACAACAGGCCTAAGCAAACTCCTCTCTTTCTTCATGCCATTCAGTGAATGCCTATCTGTGCCATCGATGTCCCATTTCTTCATCTCTTTTGAACACACCTTCCTCTCTAACCCACCTTCCTCATCTCTTCCTCTCATCCCGACCAAAGTTGCCACAGGGGTTCCCAGCACACTATCCTTTGACAAAGAAAACAACACACCTGCCCCTTTATCAACTGGATTCTCCTTGTCATTGTCATTTTCTTCTTCCTTTTTATCACCACCATCCCTCTCCTCCCAACAAGGAAACTCCTTATATTGAAAATTAAACTTTTTTGGCACATACCCTGTGCACTTCCACAACTCTGGTGTAAAAACAGATTGCAAGCCATTCAACAACCCAGGATCTCCACCCGGAATCCCTTGCACATGCACCCTATTTTCCATTGGTATATTGGTCCAAAGACTGACTGGCTTCCTTGCCGGCCCACTATAAGAACTCTCCAATCTCACAGTTTTAGTTGGCAACTCAACTAACAATTGTGCAACCTCAGTCTCTTCACTTTCATTATGATTGCTATTCCTATTATTCTTATTCTTGCACTTATCACATGCAAATAATTCCTCACCTTTAACATACTTAGAGCAGCGTGTGTGCACCCACACGCCACACTCGTCACAATTCACCATCTCTTCACCATCATCAAAGGTAACCCCACACACACAATCCACCGTCCATGAGCCGTCGACCCAATCATCGTGTGGGTCTACACTCTGAAACCGGTGGGACCTCCCCCTCATATCTATCCACCCTACTTTCTAAACCCCTAATTCTTCACTCTTAAAAAATTAAAATAAAATAAAGAAAAAACAAAAATAAGAACAAACCTTAAAATCTATGATTCTAAAATTAAACCTAATTCACATCGTACCACGCCAATTTTACAATCACCATGTCTACGTCTTGCCAGACGAAGGATTTAGACCTAATTGAGGTCCAAAATATTAATACCTGGCGATCTTGATTCGTTTAAGCGCGAATGGACCTCTAAATGCGCAACCGTCAATGGCTTCAGCTTCTTGCTCACAAATGGCTTTGGCTATGAGCGGAACTGAAAGCGTATTCGGTTTGCACAATTGTTTGTCGTCCGTGTCTACTTTGATTGATTGGTTCACGCTCTCGTGGCTGGATCCGACATAACGCAGCTACCCCACTACTCGTATCGGGTTGTTGGGCTGTGAAAAATGATCCATGGGCCAGTTTTATGACTAAAAAAGAAAATTGGTTTTTCCCTTTTTTTCTTTAATTTGATTTTTGTTAAATTTCAAAAATACAAATTCAACTATATATGAGTTTAATGTGAAGCTACTAACTGCTCATCATAGTTGTAACAACAACAAAAATAAGAGAAATTGGGCATAAATGTCTGGGAAATTTTTTTTAGGTTTAATGTTTTATCAATTTAGAGAAATTATCAACCATTCGTCCAAATATTCATTTATTATACACACACTTTCGATCTGCTCAACTATCTACTCAAGAAGTTTGTAAAGCGTATGGTTATCTATTTTACTATTAACATATGTAAATATTCGATGACGTTATATTGTCATTAATCATAATGACGCTAAGATGCATTCCAAAAAATTTTAATTTTTTACTCAATGATTAGAAATTGTATTATTTGTCCACCCAATGATTGTAAAAAAAATATTACTTTTTTATTTTTTTTACCAAGGGGATGTTTATTGTTATAAATTGATAACTTAATTGACTTAATTTATATCAAATAAGTCTAATGGGTTATTTGTTTTTTGTTTGAAGTTTAAATTTTAATTGCTTTTAGACATTTGTGGCATATTTGTTTTGAAGAAATATAAGGAAAGGAGAGGAGGGGAAAGAAGAAAAGAGAAAAAAATAAAATAAGGGGAGAAAAATAAATTTCATATCCAATCAAATAATGAATATGATATTGACTTTTTTTTTTTTACTTATTTTCTCTTCCCCTCTTTCTTTTTTATTCCTCTCCTCTCCTCCCATTTCTTCCAACTAAACATTGGCTTAGAGTTTTTAGTTGTTTTTTTTTATAACTTATGTCTGATTATAAGATATTTATATCGAAATGGAAATAGATAAATATTTTTACTTTTATCTAAATTCAAAAATCTATAAATGGAACTTAATATTCTCTCTTATTAATACTCCTATTAAATACATTTATTTTCTTTTTTTATAATTATCCTTTTATTATTTTTTTATTTATCACTTTTTTGTTTTGTGCATATTCAACTATCATTTTTTTTTAATTGTGAATGAGAATTTTAAATGTAATATTACTTTAGATGAGCGTGTTTTATAATAGGTTTCTTTCTTTTTATATTTATAATTACTATTTTATAATAAATTTTGGATTTTATTTAATGCATTAAATTTAATTCAAATGATTAAACAATTTATAGTTATCTTACGTAATTAACAAGAAAAAAATATAAGAAAATATACTAAAAATAATATTATAAGTATCATATATTAATGTCAAAAAATACGTGTTAGATATACTTTTTGCTTTTCATGCATTTTTAGGGTATACATTATCAATTTTTTTTATTAATCAACTAATTTATTTATAATTTGTTACGTGTTTAACTAATAAATATAAGACTTGTAATATCTAGGAGGTTATATATGTCCAAATATCATATTTCAAATGTTTTCTTTTTAAAAAATAAATAACTTAACACTTATATTCAGATATTAAAAAAAAAAAACAAACATGTCATTTGGATATATGCATTCAAAACTATTCAGACTTCAATCAATTTTAGACGCATTCAAATTTTAGACAAAAAAACAAATGCAACCTAAGTCTACTTGGTTTTAAACTTAATGAAAATTTTCAGTCATTAATTTATTCAATTATTAAGCTAATATTGTTTAATTTTTTACTTAATCTGAAGAATCTGAGCAATATCTTTAAAAAATATTCTTCAAAATCACCCTATCTAATTTATTTATTTTTATCTTTACCTAAATAAAGCTTATTAATTAACATTATTATGATATACATAACTTATGATAATACAATAGTAGATTATTACTATTTTTATCTTTTTATATTTTTCAAATTAGCATTATTTATTTTTGCAATTTTTTTATAAGTATTTTTCATATAATACATTATAAACTACAATAAAATTGATTAAAATGTTCTAATTTAAACTTTTAAAGGATAGTGTTCACTTAAACATGATTGAACATCATTAATGTTATGATAAAATACTATCTTATTTTTGTTCATTGAAATGTTTATTATTTATTTAGCATTTAAAATTTGTAGGGTCATAAATATAAAAGTAATGATTTTCATATATTTTAAGTTGAAAAGAAAATCAATAACTTAATACTTACTATCAAAGATTAAAAAAAAATCATTCATATTTAAATATTTAGTGTAATTCAAAATTTAGATTAATTTAGGTCTATTTAAATTTCAAATAAAATAACAAATGACAAATAAATAATATGACTCTTTTTTTTTTTAATTTTTCTTCAATTTTTATGCCTTAAATTACAAGTGCTTAAAAGCAAATGGCACGGCTACTTCACGGCATAGATCGGATATTTTCATTTTTTTTAAGTGAATATTTTAAAGTGACACAAATCGTTGGCGATAGAAAGGTCATACCCTTCTCATGGAGAACATTCTTATTAATAATAACTAAAGAACTGATACAACTATAGTTTGAATGCACTTCTATACTTAAATCCAAAATAAAGCAAATTTATTAAAATAGGTTAATTTATGTTATTTTACATAATAAAATTTTCTCACTTCAAGAAATTTAAAAACAAATTCCCAAAGAGAATGTACAAATCCATCAAATTTTTTGAAAATTAAAAATGAATTCAAGCACTAAATAAAGAATTTACCAAACAAGTTTATTAAGCTTTCAGTTCCTCTTAATGAAAGCTTTGGAATGACATACTATATGTCGAAATCTGATATTATTTGTCCTATCTAGCCTCACCAAAAGATATCTTGCATGCTCAATTACACTTTGAAAGTAAAATGATCATTTTATATTGATCCCCTCAACGATTCTAATATTGCCAATAGTAAAACAGATAAGCAATATACTTTGCAAATTTTGGTGGGCAGCTAAATAGATTAAAAGTTTTTGTCTATATGGGTGAATATTTTGAGTAGACGATTGATAGTTTTTCAATTATCTAAGATCAACATTCTATGGTGATCTTATGGTTTGTATGAGTAAATACAATCATGTAATTGATAGTTAAACTTAACTTGATTGGAAAAGTTTAACAATTATACCAAAAATAATTTTATTTCACCTGAAACGTGAATGAATACTTGAGCTGAATCAGTTGTTGAAGATACCAATATACTTAAAAAATTTTAAGTAATGAAACTCAATAAGAAAATTTAAAAAATGAAATGTGAACTGGTACATGAGCTCAATTAGTTGCTTAAGAAATTATTGGACCCCAAAGCTTAGCTGCTTAATGCTTAAGCTGATGAGTAAGATATGCCCCTTAAAAGTATTAAAAATAAGTATCAACAAATCTCCTTTTATGAAAAAATATATGGAGACAACAGCTCATAAATAGGTTTAGAGACCAAAGACCAAAAATGAGATAGTCAAACCTTATCTCTAGTATCATGTTAGGAAAACAACTAAGCTAAAGGCTTTTACATATATATATATATATATATAGAACCATGAATATGATAAAAACACATTCCATCATCAACGATATGTGATTTAATTGTAAAAAAAAATTATAAAATATTCATATTCAAACAATAATTTATACTAAATCGATTCACCTATGTCCTAAATTATGAGGGCACAGATGAGTCCTAACTCTTATGTTGGGATTTTAATTTGTCTTCTTAATTACATAATTGATAGAAATAGATGTCTTCATATAAATTTACTAGAATGTTCTAAATCAAGTATATTACAGTACAATTCAAATTTTTATCCTTAGTAATATTTGAGGGATATAAGTGTTAAAAAATATTATATTTTAACTACGATTAAAATAAAAAAAAGACATGGCTAGAGAGAGATCTAGTAAATGTAAATAGGTTCAGTCTGGTATTTTACTACTTTATTTTTTAAGCCAAAATTACTGTAAAAAAAAGTTATAACTGTAAAATAAAAAAGTTAATAATGTATAATAAATATAATTTTTTAAAAATAATTTTGACAAAAAAAGGTTAATTTTGGAATACCTCTTATTTTTGTTAAGAAAACAAAAGAAATTTCATCAACCTACCCCTTTCTTTTCCCTATCTTTTAAAAAAAACATAACAGCGGCTTGAGGTTTTCAAAAGTGAACGGAGTTTTTTTAAGATAGTTAATTTATAAGAGGGTAATCTAAAATTTAGCCTAAAAATAATAAACAAATTATAATTTTTTAAATGATCTTAATTTCCTAGCCATAATACTAATAGGAAGTGTTTAGTGACCGCGTTAATATTATAACTTAAAAATTAAATCTATCTAACCTCTATGCAAATAGGGCCTAAATAAATTTTCTTTGGATTTTAGAACAACTTTTATTTTCTCTCGCTACTTTTAATGTCACTTACCTTCAAAATTATCATTTCATTATGCTTTTATAGTCCTTTCTTTTGATTTCCTTTTCTTTTTTTTGAAAAGACACCACAAGATACTAAGAACAGGCAAATTAGGCGTATCCTGTAATATCTACGGAAACAAAGGCATATTGTGTACCAAATATAGAAGAAATACCATTGCAGCGCGGGCAGGTTGGTTGGTAGGTGATTATCGAGTCTGAGGCGTCCACAGCTAGTGCTGGAGATAGTCAAATCCCTAAAATACCCTTGCAGCAGCTACTCGCGTTTGCGTCTCTCCCCATGTACGGATTAACTCAGCAGCAAGCATCTGCCGCCTACAGACCCCGCCCCTGCTCTACTAAATGACAAAAAAAAAGGGGTAGAAAACCGAAAAATTGGAAATGAAAAATAAAAAACTCAGTAACCCCCGCATATCAAATGCACAGTCCCACAATATCTCCCAGTAATTTCCTGCCACGTGCGCGTAATCATCATGCATAGAAATACATGCATACATAGACGGCCATGTCATGTATGTCTGATGTTGATGTGTGTGTTTGAGATGGAAGCGTCTATCTGCGGTCCATTTTCAGGACCATGTGAAGCAGATCCCGCACTCCTCCATCCGAAGATCATCTTCGGTCTCTGACTCTCTCTCTAACTCTCTTTGTGTAAATTATTTAGTAACTGAAAGCAAGAAAAGCAAAAACAACAACTCACTCGCCGTAAGAAACTGATTAATTTACTTTCTTTACTTTCTTTACTTTCACCACTTTGTTTTTCAGTTTTTAATTTATTTATTTCATTTCGTTTTCTCCGTATTCATCTCCAGTTGCGTTTTGTTCTACATCAATGGAAACAATTTCAGTTTCAGTTTAGCTTATGACTATTTTCGTTTATTGATCAGTCCAAAGTCCAGATTTTTGAGGGAGTCAACCAGGGACAAGAAGGAAAAAAAAAAGGAAAAAAGAAACCATGGCTGTTGTTGAATCAGCGAGTCAAGATTCAGCTGCAACGTCAGGGGGATCGATACCGGCATCAAACGGTCAGGATCATCCGAAGCAAAACGGAGTAACGATGGTGATGCCGCACGATCAGGGATTGTACAACCAGAACAATCAACGATCCAACGGCGGAGGGGATTTCACGCATGACATGAGGGAGTTACAGGAGCTGTTCTCGAAGCTGAATCCGATGGCTGAAGAGTTTGTGCCTCCTTCGCTTGCTAAAAGTAATAACAACATTCACGGAGTCAATGGATTTAACGGAGGCTTCTTTGCTAACAACTCGCTAATTTTCAATAACCACAACACCAGAAATGGTAACGTTAACGCCAACGCCGCTGTTCGACGGGTATGATGTATATATATTCTTTTTCAGTTTTTATGGTTTTTTTTTTAAAGTATTAATGAAATATGGAAATTTTAGATGAGGAAAAAAATTATTTATTTAATTTTTAAATTTTGATTTTAGTGTTTTTAAGGATTTTATACCTTGTTTAGCCTACTAGATAGCTTGATTTAGCGCTCTCAGACAAGCTTAAGAAATTTGCATTTTTGGGCTTCACTTTATGAAAATTTTCGGTCCAAATATTTTTGTGTATTTTGTGTTTTCTGAAAAAGTAAGGGAAAAGCATCAAGAAAATATGACATTTGGAATACTATGCATTTGTGTTTTTCTGAGTAAATATTGGGTTCTCATTGCTCTGTTTGGGTAATTTTTGGTGGGGTTGACGTTTGATCATGCTTGAGTGACAAAGAACTAAACTTACTTGTTTTGTGATACATTGATGGGCATGATTTACTCAGAAGAAAAGCTTCGGTCAAGGCAAGCGGAGAATGAACAGCAGGACTAGTATGGCTCAGCGGGAAGAGATAATTCGGAGGACCGTGTATGTATCTGACATTGATCAACAGGTATATAAGGGAGCGGCCTCTTGATCATCCCTGTTATTCCTTCATTTTTCCTTTTGTTGGGTCACATGAACTCCTTCAATGTAGCCTAATATATTGTTTTTGCTTTTGGGATTAAAGGTCACCGAAGAGCAGCTTGCAGCTCTGTTTGTCAGTTGTGGCCAGGTAAAGGTGTTCTTTTTTATTATATGAACCCGTTAATCTGGAATTGTATTTTTTACATAATTACTTTCCTCTATTTAGGTTGTCGATTGCCGCATTTGTGGTGATCCTAATTCTGTGCTCCGTTTTGCCTTTATTGAGTTCACTGATGAAGGTATTATTTAACTAGTTCTTCGTTATTTTGAATATTTCTCAACTTTATTGGCAAATCATACTATCTGCTATTGTATGCTTATATTACTTCTCCTATGGTGCTCTGATCAAGCAGAAGGTGCGAGGGCTGCTCTGAATCTGGCAGGAACAATGCTTGGATTCTACCCTGTGAGGGTGTTACCCTCCAAAACAGCGATTGCTCCTGTTAACCCGACATTTTTGCCTAGGGTGAGAAAGCTTGGTTTTTAAGACCTCTGTGTTACGAATGTAGTTTGATAATTTGTAGTATTGGTGATGTAATTTTTTTTTTAAAAAAATCTGCGTCCCATTTATCAATTTTCCTCTGGATTTCAGACTGAAGATGAACGTGAGATGTGCGCAAGAACTATCTATTGTACAAATATTGATAAGAAGGTGAACATTTCTGGAATGTTCATCAACAAATCTGGTCCTGATTGTAGACTATGGCACACTTTATATTTACTACATGATTTCTGCTGTTCAGGTCACTCAAGCAGATGTTAAACTCTTTTTTGAATCAGTCTGTGGAGAGGTCTGTGATGATACCTATTGTTAACCAGAAAGTTCTTTTTAAGCTTTGTATCATTACTTGTCAAGGAATGCATTTGTGATCTCATCTTGTCTGATGCAGGTTTATCGGCTCAGGCTGTTAGGAGACTATCACCATTCCACTCGTATTGCTTTTGTGGAGTTTGTAATGGTAATTGCTTCTTCCACTTTATTTATTTCATGCTGAATTTTATATCCTTCACAATCCTTCAATTGCTTGGCTTGAGGAATTTTCAGGGGAATATTTATTGGGTTAAGAAAGGGTTTTAGGCGATCATGTTCTAAGGTAACAAATTTTGTGACATAAATCCAGGATCCCTGGATTCTGGTCCTACCTCTCTGTGATAAGTGGTGTCAGCTCTATGGAAGTCAAGATTAATATGCCTTACCAACTTTCTTTTAAAAAAATTATGCTTTGAAGCAAGAGAGAGAAATGTGAAATTTAAGGCTATCCCCTGGGTTTGATGCATATCTCTGGCATATCTGTGCTCAAGGAGATAAACTATTTGCCTTTCTGCTGGCAAATCAACTTTTGTGACTGGAAATGTCTAAAAAGGTCTTTTTCAATTATTTGCATGTTGTCTTCTACTTTCTTCTTTATCTCCTCTTGCCAGCCAAGAGAATCTGACTGTGTCTTAGAGAAATCTGAGGGTTTGCTAGGTCATGTCCTTTTGCGGTGTTGTCATTCCTTGATAACCTTAATTTTAGTCTGATGTAAACATTGTTTGAGCAAGTCACCAATTCTACTGTTCTGAGATCTATTTAATCTTTCATTTATAATTAACTAATCTTTGTACTTAGATAATGTATGTAGGTGTAATCCTTTGTGTTCATTTTCTAAAAAATTGGCAGGGTTTATTGACTTTGTTTTAGTGCATAGAGGTCATCCATCAAACCCTTGTATCAGCAGCAATGTCGTAGAAAGTTGTCATGCTGTTTTCCTCTAGAAATATGTATTAGTGTTATTGAAACTGTGTTACCCAATAGTTTCAATTTGGTGTTGGTTGGATGCATCTTTAATGGATCATGCACATAGCCTGGATTAAGCAGCTTGAGGGCCTTTTCTTTTTCTTTTCTCTTCTTTTTTTTTTTTTGGGGGGGGGGGGGTTGTTAAATTTATGATCATACTAAGATAATTCTATTGTAGCTTCTGGGAAGTTTCTTGCATTAACAAAATTATTGTGTGATATTGGAGAATCTTGCCACATATGAAAGCTTTATCTAGGCATATCTCTTGCGGATGACTGAGAGCATAAGGCCTTTGTCTTTTTTCAGTTTCCTCTTTGAGTAGACTTGTTGCTCATGTGCTGCCAAAACTTTATCCTGATCTTGGATTGTGGATTGAGATCTCCGCACTGTGATTGCCATGTTGTTATGCTTTTGATGGACTTCTGATTTCATAATTTCTGTTTTAGTTAGAATCGTCTTGAGGTTTTGTACTCTTGCTTTTTCTCCTTGGTCTTCATGTTTTCTTAACCTGACTCATGCAAAGGATAGAGATTATGGCAATCTGAGACTTGTTATGTTAATAGGTTCCTTGCAATTTATGGTTGCCAGTTGAATTTGAAGAGATTGACTTTGATCAAAGTCTTGCAGGCTTTTGATATTACCATTCTCTCTTTCAGCACCTCGAGCTAGGCGCAGTTGCATAGTTGACTAGAGAATTGCTGGAACATTTATGATTTATTGATCCTACTAGTTGTTAGTGATTTACCATACTCTGAATTTTTATTTTTTGGGTGTTTCCCTGTTTGTTAAGCTTTCCTTCGAGAGAGATATTTCTTGTATCAAGTTGGTGACATCATATGCATGCCTGTTGCATTCATGGTCATGATAAACTCTGGATATCTTTTCCAAGGGGAAGTTACCCCTCAAATTTAGATGATTCATGTTGGACGTGAAATGGAATTGATCTTGGGTGATGCTCTTTCATTTAAGTTGTAATATATACTTTCATGAATGCATCTATAACGACTTGAATGTTAATAAGACATTCTTTTGACTGACAATTACTAACGTTTAGTGCAAAGTGGTTTGGGTTGCAAGCTATATTGGGAATCTGTTTTCTTGTTGTTGACCTCTCCGGACTTGGTGGACACACAATTAATTAGTATTTCTGTTAGGAGAAAAGATGATGTTGAAGCAATATGAGTGCTAGAGATGGCTTTTGGACTTTGTGAATGAAATCCAAGCTTAATTTTTGCTTGTCCATTATATCCCTGCAGGCTGAAAGTGCAATTGCTGCTCTCAACTGCAGTGGCGTGGTTCTGGGTTCATTGCCAATTAGGTCAGACTTCATGCAGTTCCTCTTTTTTATTCATATTTACTTGATAAAGAATTTGTTCCACCCCTCTTTTTGTTCTCGCTCTGAAGAAGTTTGGCATGGCATCTTTGTCCTCCGGTCAGTTAACTTTGGCATTTTTTTAATGATCAGGGTAAGTCCATCAAAGACACCCGTACGGCCACGTGCTCCCCGACTTCCCATGCATTGATGAATCATCTCGATGCTCCTGACTAGTACCCGATTATATATATTTAGATACATACACACACCAATGTAAAAATGTTCTTGTTCTCTGGTCTGTCTGTTTTAGATGAACTTTTGTCCTTTGCTTCATTGCCTGGGATGTTTGTTATCATAGGGTTTATGTTTTGTTTCTTCCTGCAAATATAGAGTTGGATGGAACTTCGAGGCTTTAGAGATTCTATGTAATATTGCTCGTCTATGTGCATGGTGCTTGTCCCAAAATTGATCTTTTCTTATTACCACTGACATTTTGAAGATCCTTCAAGTGGGCTTTTAGGGTAGGGTTTTACCAGTAGATGATATCCAATTTCAGAAGTGATGGTTCTCAACTAAATGCTGGAATGTGCATTCGGTTGCTCTCTCTCACCCACAAACACACGGAAATATCATACTTAATTACTTATTATTTTGTGACTCGCTGATAAGAGCGTTGATTTGTGTGGACGACGACTAAATGTTTTTGCTGTGGTGTTCTGTGCTTTAAATGCTGGAAATATTGAGATATTTATGTGAATTTATCGTTTACTGGTTTTGACTGACGGGTCATCGGCTGGGTGACTGTTCTGTGGAATTGTAAGATTTGACTCCGAGTAATAATGTTCTTCTCATATTATCTTTAGTCGGTTGACTATAGTGCTTTATAACTTGGTTCAAATAAAAAAAAGTGCCTTTACCTTAGTGTGATTTACTATTCACGGTGCGTTTTGGTTTGTGACCAGGCGACTAAACCTGAAAAACGTAGAGCTATTCATTTCTCCCAAACCTTATGGTAAAAATTGAAAAGGTATCAAACTGCAAATTGGATTTAGACTAAAGATGAAGCATCTGGAGACAAGTTGTAAAAGACAGTCCGCACCTATGCACTTCTCTATATATAAGCACTCAAAAATTCTGTTTCTGTAGACAAGCCCTCCAAAAAAAAGTGTTGTATGTAGTGTCCAGTTAATTCATAGATTCAACAAAATTTACACAAAACCATAGAATTGTTGTGTGATTAGATAAGGCCTTCCGATGCATAAAGAACACATTCTAATCCAGTATATTTTGTCTTAATAGTGCAGCAGGGTTTGTATTTTTTTAAAAAAAAAAAAAAAAATTTTGGTTCTTATTTAAACAAAATGAAGGATTTCCATCAAAAGAGAGAGTGTGTGTATAGATATTCTAATAAGGAATTTCTTACTTTAATATGGTTAGAGATTTTCGATTGAAAATATTGACTCTCGTTAGATAATGTTGAACTAATAAATTAATCAAATAACACCATAAAGCACTACCGCTCAATCATATGATAGGCAACATCACCCATCACAAGGCCATGACTCTTGTCTCTCTGTCCCTCTCTCTTTACAATGCACAGTGTCTTGGCGTGGCAACTCCTAATGCTCCATCGCCCTTTTCATCAGTTGTCCATTACACCTTGGAGTTTTTGTCGGTGACTTATGAACTCTTGTCAAAAGCATAGGTACCAAGCTCTAAGCTCATAATCTTTGTATTTTGCTTCATAATATGTGACTATTGGCAACCCTCCCAAGTACCTTTTAAAACTCCTTTAATTATTGGCACCCGTCCAAATAGGTGGCTTGTGATGTGGCCAAGCAAGCGTAACAGAATGTCAGTGTCCGGATACGAGAATTGGCATGGCATTTTTATACAAACTTTTGTGATATGCAATTTCAATTTCACTCTCCATACACAAACTCAAAAATTGGCCAAATGCGGCAAAAAAAGAGCTATATTGTCTAAAGAAAATAGACCGAGTGCACCAACTTCCATGTGTTCTTCCACATTCTATAGTATTTTTTCGAAAAATAAAACCGTTCGGTTAAGAAGCTCGATATAATGATTAATTAAGAGTCTATTTGGTATTGAAATAATTCACTTTTTTAATAAATTTTGATAATATGTAATAAAAATAAAATTTAAATAATAACTTTTACAAAAATAATAAAAAAATATATAATTTTTTTATCATACAGGTATAGTCTTATATTAACTTAATTTTTAAATCATTATGACTAATATTTATAAAATATTTTGATATTGTAATATTATACTAAACTGATCCTAAATTTTGGTCTGACATAATTGCCAAAGGAAGCACTTTGGTTAGTTGATGAACTCCAGATTGTAGATGCTTATGTCATCTTTCACTTTTGCAGGATTTAGCTATGTTGTAGTAGTGATACCATATTTTATTTCAATAATTAGTAGTATAATAATTTATTATAAATAGAAAGTAAAAAGAGTTTAAGATGTTAAATAAAATTTCAAACAAAGTAGATATAAGCAAAAATTACCCTAATACTATAAGAGCATGTTTGGTGCATTGTATTATAAGGTATTAAAATACTGTTCACATTAAAGTAATACTAATACTATGTTTGGAAGAGTATGGGAATGGGTTAAAGGCATAGTGCTAATGCGGCAACTGCCGCATTAGTTTTTTTTTTTTTTGTTTCTTCTTTTGCTTTTGCTTAATAATAATAATAATAATAATAATAATAATAATAATAATAATAATAATAATAATAATAATAATAATAATAATAATAATAATAATAATAATAATAATAATAATAATAATAATAATAATACTAATAATAATAGATATAAATTTTTAATTTAATTTAATATTATATAATATTTTTTATTTTTACATTATAATTTATTAATAAATTTATAATTTAATATAACTAATAATAAATATTTAAATATGAATAATATTAATTTAAAATTAATAATAATATAAAATATTAATAAAATTTAAATAGATTAATATAATATAAAATATTAATATATTATAATATATAATTTAAATTAATCATAAAAAAATTAATACAGTACAGTATAGCACCAAACATTGTATAATATTATTATAGTACAGTGCTAATATAATACAACATAATACAATATAGCGTGTCAAACGCACCCTAAATGTATTATAAATACTAGGGATGGATAGAACCGAATAGTCGGTTCCATTCGTTTTTTGGTTCCAGTTTAATATTTTTTAAAGTTAAAAACCGAATAAGTGGTTCAGTTTGATTCGGTTCGGTTCTTGAATCAAAATAACAAAACTCGAACCGAACTGATATTAAAGGCATTTTTGTAATTTCACAATACACACACATTTCACGTGCGCTGCACCTGAAATCGCAAACCGAATCCTAACTCCCAAAGTTCTTTAATCCTTACTGCTTGATTGCTGCAGCGCTGCCAATTATCAAGTCTACCGCGGACCCACGGTGCCGCTACCGACCACGACCGTTGTTTCACCACAATGGCCGCCGTCTTCCACAATCACTGCCACCTTTGCTTCTCCCTAAGTTCTTAACCCTAGCCGTCTGCAATCTGCTGTTGCTGCCACTGCTAACCACGACCTTTGTTTTTACTAGGTAATTTATTATAACCCTCTTTGTTTTCGTAATTTATATTTTATATATTATTGATTCATGTTAACAGTTAAGAAAAGATGAATAATGAATAATCAAAGATGTTTGGTTTTGCGAAATTTATGTTTTATAAATTAATATTATTGCTCTACTGTCTGCATGCATGAATGTTTTCAAAAGTTTCGAAAACAATTGCCTCCTCATGCAACTCGAGTATTAATTATATATAGAGAAATTAGAAAGTATTAAGGCAAATTAAATTGATCATTAAAAAAATATGTGAATTTGTTAATATGCACTGATTAATTATTGGTTACTCATGTGCACTCCATGATTTTTATTGTTTAATTTTACTCTATGTTCTCTTAAAAATTAAAGCCAATGCCCTCTGAATTTTTTTTTATTTCTCTAACTATTTAAATAATTTGCTTAGTACTCTGAACCATTAAGTTGAACCGAACAATCGATTCGTTAATCCAAACCATTAAGCCAATTGATACCGAATAATCAAAATCGAACTAAAAAATCAAAATCAAACTGAAACTGAATTGAATGAACTTTCGGTTCTAATTCGGTTTTTATTTTCCTTAAAGACCACTCAGTTTCTTTAATTTATGAACCGAACCGAATTGAAAATTTTAGTTTACCCCTAATAAGTACAAATAAAATAAGGGTTTAAGTGAAATTTGATAGTGGATGTACAAAAATATCCTCATATTTAAAAACAAATTATAATTGAAAAGGAATGTAAGGTTATAAATTAAACATGTTAATGATTTGGTCTCAAAATAGTAAAGAGGAGGTATTGTGATACAAGTGCAACATAGAATAAAAAAATTATAGATATGAAATAGTGTAAGGAGCTAACTGAATTGTGCTTGTGGTGCAGGTAGAAATTAACTTACTACTAAAAAAAATTTGAATAAATATAAGTAGGAGTTAAATAAAAATTTACAGTAGTTTTATCTCAAAAGACAAAAAGCGGATAATATCACTGGTGCAAAGCTGAATCCTGTCTGTGATAGAACTGTCAAAAACGTAGGACCAAGTTCTAGTCTTTTGGAAAGAGTCAGCAAACAGAAATCAATTAAAATAAAGTGTGAAAAAAGCGAAAGTATTAATAAATTAAGATGCTCTCAGTCTCAGCCACCAGACCAGGCCATGGCCATGCTGTCTTTTTATATCATTGACCATATTTGCCTCCGATAATTGACTGGACCCCCCCGTCTTCGTCACTTTTATTCAAAGCAGTATTTCCCTCCGGTTGAATGGGCCGCAAAAGATGAATGTTAACAACCAAATCCATTGTATTTTAAAAAACTTGGTAAATTCTTTTTTTCTCAAAAAAAAATGGGTGATTTTAAATTTTTAATCCTAAATTTTATAGAAAATACTACTTACCCCGAATTTGCGCCCCGACTCAAGCACCGAATTGAAACTCAACGTTTTGATTCAACTCAGCCACAATTGCATCCCACTGTCCATCGATATCTCAAATTCATTCAATATGTTACCTTATGCCAAAGCCCACGTTCAAATTAAAAGGAACCAGTTGCGGTTTTGCAATTTAGAGGTTCTATAGTACTTGGGGTTTTGTAGCATGAGAAATGTGGTTGAAAGAAAACCGAAGAAGGAAGTATATGCTCGCACTTGACACAACACTCAAATCAACTTTGCAGAACTGAGTTTTGCAATTTACAGGTTCGGTACTTGGGCTTTGTAGCTGGAGAAATATAGTTGAAAAGAAATCAAAGGAGTGTGGTTGATATGGATTGAAGGAGAATGGAAAACACACGAAGGAAATCAAAGGAGAAGCTTGCACTTGATAGTTGACCGAACATGAAATGAACAAAATTGAAAGGAACCAGATGACGTGTGTGGCTGAAACGCACTGAAGGAGAATGCAAAACGCACACATAGAGCCGGAAAGGAACTAGACGACGTCGTGTGGCTGAAACGCATGAAAAGAGAACGCAAAACGCACACACAGAGCTGGCGCACCAATTAAAAAATTTTAAGGTCAAAACGACGTCGTTTAAGTGGGAATTTCGGGGTTTGACTCGGGAGACATAGCAGTGCTCAAATTTTATTCTAAATAATGTCTCATTCGTTAAATTGAACTTAAGATTAGATTATTTGAACCTACTTAAATACTCTCCACACCTAATTTTTAATAAATATTTTTATTTCATAAATATCCTTAAGTTAGATTATTCTTATTATAACCCAACATTAGAAACTTAAGTGTTTTTTACACTCTTTTGTCTCTTTTTTCTTCTATAATTATTTTTCAACCTGACATTGAGCTTTTAATCTTTGATATTCATTCTTATATTCTGTAATACTGCTCTTAATTCAAGCTTCCTTTCAATTAATGAGCTTTGTTTCTTAGTTTCTATCGTATATAATATGTATAATGAAATGCACTCTATGAAACTTTAACAATTATGTTTTCATTAAAAAAGATGTTAATTTAAAAAAAAGGTCTCTTCAAAGTTCAAAAAGATTCGAGAATTACAAATTTATTTTGAGTTTTATTAGTAATAAGATCTATAAGACTATCGACATAAACTAAACAACAATGTATCCATCGTGAAAAAAAAAAAGGAGTATAGAGTTTTAGTTAAGGAAGAAAAAGAAAAAAAAAATCCATTGTAACAAGTCAATAAATTAGAGGATTTAGTTGAAAAACCATGACCGAAAACAAAATAGAAATTAGAGTATATTAGTGGGTTTATAGAGTAAAAGATAAAATTTCAAAGGAAAAATGTCATTTTCACCTCTAAGGTTTAATATAATAGCTCATTTTATTTTTGCTATTTAAATAATAGTCCATTTCATTCCTACCTTTTAAACAATAGCCCAAAACACCTCTCCGTCAATTTACTGCTAGTTTATTGAATAATTCATTGAGGGTAAAATAAAATTTTCAATTAAGGAAATACAAGTTATTTTAAAATAAAACTCTTAAACATAATTAAATAACATTTGACTTTCTCAATAAATTTAATGAATAAACAATAATAACAGTAAATAATATGTAATATATATATATATATATATATATATATATATATATATATATAGGATAAAAAAATTTTTTTAAAAAAGAAACTATAGACTTCATAGACATTAGAGTTTAATTAATACTGTTATTTTACCAAAAGTATACACATATTCCTTCATTTGCTTTTAAAAAAAAGCACTCCAAAGACATAAAAATAAAAATTTAATATATTATATGATAAAATACATAGCATTAGATTGTGAATTTTTTTTTTTATATATATTTTAACTTATCGTTGACTTTATTATGAGAAGTGATCCCTAATTGAAAAGAAGTTGCTGTTGTTGTTGTTTTAACTATATTTTGGTGGTTCTCATTAAAATGAATAAATTTGTTTAAAAGGGAGTGTGGCTGCCTTGCTAAGCTTGAGGTGTGCTCTCGCAAGATGATGGAGGAAAATTGGACTAGGTAAGGGTGCTTGAAAATAGGACGAAAATAGAACAAAAATAAAGATAAGACCACCAGCTTTGGAGCTTTGTTAAAGTTCAAAATTAAGCAAACTGAGATAGTGATTGTATGAAATGAGAATTATTATGATATTTTTAGATTTAAACTAATATTACTTACAGAGTAAATAATGTGTTCTTATTGCATTTTTAGTACACTTTGCATGAGCATCCATTTTAAGTTTAATTTCAATAAATTGATTGTGTTTAAGATCACCTTGTGCTTTGATAATGTGCATGATTGTAGGTGACCAGAGGGCTCAAGCTTTATAAATGGATGCTGCAGCCACAGACTTGCAGAATTCACAAAGAAGTTGCCTGTAGATGAACTAAAATAGGTCTAAATCATAAAAGACATTGTAGTAATTGTTGCAACAATCCATGAGCAAATATAGACAAGACTGTTCACGTGTTAACTACTAAAGCATGCTGCAATCGTTAGTGTCCTAGCATTGTCACGTGTAGATAAAATAGTGACAAGTGATACAAAAAGATATCCAATCTGAGGTTGCCAAATGGAGACATGTGGGCACATGCTTTTGATTGCCATAATTCCAAGATATAAAAAGAGCACACATGAAAGAAAGATGGGCATTTTTGGCAACAAGGGATTTCAGAGAAAAAAAAGAGCAATTACTAAAACCTAGGAGAGGGGCATCTTGAATTTAGCAGCTTTAAATTTCTACTCTTTATTTTTTTATTTATTTTCATCCCTCTTTGAGAATGTTTATGATAGCAAAAACATGTGTTGTTACTATTTTATCGTCTAGCATGAAGCAAATTTTGATATAGTTTAGTGTTAAACAAACTTAATAGTTATTTGAATAATATATGTGTGTTGTTTAGAATTTACTATAGCATTTTGTCTTGATTTTACCTATTACAAACCTCTATTTCGGCTAACCACCTATTTAGTAAATACTAACTAAAAAGGAGTATAAAAAGGTTTGACTTAATGGAACAAATTAAAACAATGCATGATTTTAGATTGGGTTTTTCAAGTTAAATTGATCTCGATTTGAATAGGGTCATGCTTAATCTAAGATTAGTGAAGAATTAGACATGGGGATTCACCTTTTAGAGCAAATGGAATATAGAACACATAATACTATATCTAATATTAGCATAACAACTGGTCACTGTTAGATTGTATATAGATATAAGATATCCAACAGGTGATAACTGAAGATGTATGAGAAATTTTGTTTAGTGTTGTAGTAGATGCTGTAGGAACAGTACTGTAATTGACAAAAACAGTCAATTCCATTAAGTGAGTTTAAATACTCAACTACCCCTTTCTTATTGAGTTTATCTTTGTGTTTAACTTTAGATTTTCCTTACTGCGTTTTATTTATTGCATTTTTTTTATTTATTGTATTTTATTAGATAGTTAATTTCATCAATTAATTTTTTTTAATTAATTAAATTGAAATTGCACATTAGGATTGTTATAGCAAGCCCTATAACATCAATTCTTATGGAGACAATCTAGATACTTATCATTTTATTACTTGTTATGTAACCTTACACATTGACACCGAATACACACACCATGAGATTAGAAGTGAAGCAGGTGGTGACCACAACCATACTATGACGCTTAAGTAGGATTTTTGGACAATAAAGTGATGACCTTAAGTTCTAAGGAACCTTAAAGCTTTAACAATGGTGTTTTTGTTTTTAGGTTAAAGAAGATAAATCTACCTTTGAATAATAAAGAAACTACCATTTTAAAAAAACTTGATCCTTATATTGGAGTGTGCTAAAGGGTCATTTTGGTCCATTTGGACATATGACGTATATTTGTTAGCTGACATGCCTTAGATGATGTTATTTTATTATTTTTACTTTTTTGTCTCTTGATGGTGACATCCATGAGCTTAAAAAGCAAGAAAATCATCAGTCTCCTTTTTGCCTTCATAGCTAGCCACATGGTAAAGCTCTAAGGATCATGGTCCTATTACTTTTTAAGAGGCAAGGAAGGATAGTTGATGAAGCCCCTATTATTGCTTTGGTCAAATAATGTTTACTCCTATTGGCTTCTTTTTAGCCCAAAAAGGAGATATCTTATTCTTTTTTCATGATGGAATGCATTGTTTACCTATTGGCTCTAACCACCAAATTTGAATTTTAATAATACCCCTGAATGTTGGATATACTAACTGAAATTATCTTTTTTTTCAAAGAGCTTATCTTATAACCTTTGTGAGGTATCCTGACATTCAATCAAATAAATTAACTTCATTTTGGTTGACTTTGTTTTGCCACGTATCATTAAGTTATTAGTCCATGTCAGCATCCAATTTGCTTTCCCCCAAACAATTATTATTATTATTATTATTATTATTATTATTATTATTATTATTATTATTATTATTATTATTATTATTATTCATTAAAACTAATATATTCATTAAAAAATTTAATTGACTTCATTGAAAGAAGAAAATTAATGAACACACATACATATGTAGCATATTCTTTGGTGCTACTTTTGTTCATTAAGTTATCTTTAAATTTTAAATTGATGTAGAAAGTCAAATATTATTTAAATTGTGCTTGAGATTTTTATTTTTAAATAGTTCGTATCTATTTAATCGAAAATCCTATTTTTCCCTCACTGAATTGTACAGTAAACTAAAGGTAAATTCATGGAAGGGTATTTTGAATTATTGTTTGAAAAGTATGGATGAAATATGTTATTGTTTAAAAAGTAAGGATAAAATTACCTATTGCATCAAACTTTTGAGATAAAAAGGGATTTTTTCCTAATTTCAAATTATGATAATGGGTTAATTAAGTATATTCCTTTATTAAATATTATGGTAGATTCATATAGCTCCACTATTATTATTATTATTATTATTATTATTATTATTATTATTATTATTATTATTATTATTATTATTATTATTATTATTATTATTATTATTATTATTATTATTATTATTATTATTATTATTATTATTATTATTATTATTATTATTATTGTCACTAATATTAATTGGTTAATTAAAGAAAAAGTGTAGTATTAACTTTTTTTTAAAAAAAAAACACATATAGGACATTGTCTGTACATCATCATTTTTATTATTTTAAATTTTTCAACTAATTTTATGTCATAAGAATTATTAATACACAAATTCAATAGATAAACGACTCTATATCACGGGCACTCAAAATTTTTTCAACAAAATTTTATTAAATATTGGGTATAGAGATAGCACTAAACTGTTTTTCCATGTTACCACATCTCAAAAAAGAACATGTGATCAACAATGTTAAGGACAATGCCGGTTCGAGTTACCAGGAGACTTTTTTTTTTCTCTTTTTTACAAAAATATAAAATAGAAGTACATTTCTTCCCATTATTGTTATTCAAAGTAAAATTCGACTCGGAGTATATTTATCTAAATTTTCGACATGCCATTATAATGTAATAGTAATATACGGTAGATTGTAACCTTTAAAGAGGGAGGGGGGGAGGGGGTGGGGCTCGGAAATAAAAGGTATTTTCATGCACAAAATAAAATAGTGGACCGCTCTTCACTTTCACATCATATACATGTAGAAATAGTAAAGCTTTTATGTTCTTTAATGTTCTGTTGGTGCTGGAAGCACCTAAAGAAGAATCCCAATCCCACCGACGATTATATGTTATCTTTCTCTTTATCATTCACCACAACTTTAGTTCCCTCCCTTTTAATACTCTCCGAAAACGATTACCATATATTTTACAAAGCAGAGAAGAGATACAGAAGATCGTTCCAAAGCCAGCAAATTAATCAATTAATTAAAGATGGGAAATTGTTTATTCGGAGGCATGGGAGAAGTTGATATTGCAGCAGCTATCAAAGTAATCACATCAAACGGTGGCGTCATGGAATTTTACCCGCCAATAACTGCATCATGCATCACAAATGAGTTTCCAGGTCACGCCATATTTCCGAGCCATGATCTCTTCTGGAAGCCACTGTCAAATCATGAAGAGCTTGTTGCAGGCAAATCATACTACTTGCTTCCACTCAATAGCAGCAGCCAAAGCCAAAGCCAAATTGTCAGAGAAGGGCATGTAAGATCAAACAGCAGTATACCAACTTCGTCACTTGTAACATCTTACAGGATGTCGTTCGATTATCAAGGGATGTTAAAAAGGTCATACACTGAAGCCTTTTCAGGCAGCAGCAGGCACAGCACCAATTGCAACACTAACAGTTACAATTCTAATGGGTTTTGGAAAGTGAAGCTGGTGATTAGTCCCGAGCAGTTGCTGGAGATATTATCACAAGAAGCCCGCACGCAAGAGTTGATTGAGAGTGTGAGAACGGTGGCTAAATGCGGAAATGGGGCTGGGGTCTCATCAGCTTCAACATCTGTTGCTTTTTCGGATCAATGGAGTCTTTCAAGTAGCAGCAGAAATGCTTCTTCTAACAAGAAAGATTACTTGTTAGACGTTTAGTGGAATTACACTTCACCACCAGCTCTCTTTCTTTCTTTTGCTTTTTTCATAAAATTTTATATATGCTCTTTGTGCTAGCTATATATGGTAGACTAGATACTTGTCCATGGATGCCCTTAGTTCTCATCCTTTGGCCAGATTCCTTAACGACCGAAACAAAACAAAATATAGACCAGTTAAATTTGTTGAATGTGGATATATTTACTCGTTGAGATATATATGCATGGTTTGCTTGACGGCTTGCGGAATGAATATTAATGCTCCAAAAACTGAGATATTTGGATCCAAAACAAGGCAAAATTTTTAGAGAAGCAAAATCAGCATTTGCTATCTTAAAGAGGGAAAAACCAAGAAAAGAACTTGGGAGTTGATAAAGAATTGATTGAAATATTTATTGAGTCAAAAAGAAAAAGGAAAGGAAAAGGACAAAAAGAAGGAGGGAATGATTACAATGCGTTGCTGTCTAACGCACAATGCTTCCCCATAAATGTAACAGTACGGTATCGTCTAATGATAATACAAGGATGGCTGAGGGAATACCAAAATTCTCGGGCCTGGCCCAGTAGTTGGAAGGGCTCAATAATTTTCTAGTTTATAGCTGTTATGAAATTCGGCCGCACGCACCTCAACTTCATTGGTAGTGATGACAATGGGCAATATTTGCAGTATCTTTGTCGTTACTAAAACTCATATTCACACAGTTTAAATTATTAAACTCATCCACAACCCGTTGTGAATTTTAACTTTTTTAAAAAAATTCACCTATTACGGGTTTTGACAATTACCAAATCCGCAACAGGTATCTGATGAATTTTTATTGATTTCCACATTTGAAATAGTAAATGTTCAATATATAAATTTATAATAATAACATAAAATTTTACATAACATACTCAATTCAAAATTTAACCAATATAAATAAAAAATTAAAATTTCAATATCAATCCAACATAATTGTTATTTTTAGATATAACTTGTGGCTTTTTTTAATGGATTTGTGTACTTTATAATTAATCTAAAAAATAGTACTTTTTAAATATTAATCTGAAGAACAAAATTATAATATCGAAATAATCCATGCATTAAGTTAAAGAAAATTCAATCAAAATTATAATAAGTATATAATTATATTTTAAGATTTAAATATTTCTTCAATTAAAATTAAATTAAAAAATAATTTGAAAAAATTACAGGTTTGGTGGATATCCAATTAAAAAATAATTTGAAAAAGATATTCATGGGGGTATCCATTGGATTTTTGGCTAATATCAAACACACCCGCAACCTAATGCAAGTTTCAATCTATAATACCAAACCCGCCCGCAACCCACAAAATTACCCATAGCGGCTGGGTTTGGACAAATTTGCGGGTTTGAGGGGACCATTGCCATCTTTATTCATTGGTGGATCGTAGGGGTGTTCGTGAATCAAATTTTGCAAATTGACCATCAATCTATATCCAATCTACAATTTAACAGATTATAAATGTTTAATCCAATCCAATCCATGGATTGGTAAAACTCAATCCAAATCTAATTCATTTGTCTAATGATCGGATGCGGATTTAACCCAATCCATATATAATCCACCATTTTGTAAATTTTTTTGCGGACTAAAAATTTTTAATTCTATCAAATCCACGAACTAACTAAATAAAAAAATTCAGTATAAATATAAATTTACTACCAATCAAATTCAAAATTAAATAAGATTTAAATAAATTAATTGTTTAAATAAAGCCAAAAAATACATTAAAAGTTTCAAAATATAATACACCAAAAAGAAAAAAATCTCATTTGTTTAAATCAGTATATGAAAATTAACTGTTTAAGAAGCTATATTTGTTTATTTAATTTTTTTAATATTCTTATTGAATAAGATATAATATGGTGTTTATATAACTATATTTTAACTTTTTATTTATTAGTAAGTAATAATGTAATATTTAAAAGTTTAATTTTTAATTAAATAAACATTTTTTATTTTTTGCTGATTCGCGGATTTACTTCTCCAATCCACTGAATTATAGATTTTTAAATTTTCAATCTATTCTAATCCATCAATTCACAAATGAAATTTTTACGAATCAGATTTTTACAAATCCAACGGATCAAATTAAATTCTAAACACCTCTAATAGATCGGTTCTGCAAGACTAATATCCAAAGCACACAACCTACGGTGCGCAAATTCTGATCTTCCACCGCTTGATTTTGCAACTCAAATTGCGGGTGATCACTTCATTATAATTAGGCCACAGTTCTTTGTAATCAAACATTCCTGTATGAGACTGTAAAATAAGAAAAGCATATCAGCAACGAAAGATGGCTCTGAAATAGGAAGTGTCTTATCCTCTACTTCTTTATTTTATCTATTTAACATATATAATTATCTTTATAAGTTTGCTCTATTGCTGCCATTAATTTAGATCTCCCACATCAGAAAATAAAACTAATTATTGTGTTTTTCTAATATATTCTATCACTAGCATCACAAGCAAAGCCTCAAGAAAAAGATTAAGATTAGAGAATATAAATCAAGACTGAAGATTTCAACAATCAAGACTGAAGACAACAAAATTAGAAGATTGAAGATTTTACCTGAGAAATTAAAAACCTTAAAGAATTTTAAGACATCTGAATATTTTATTTGAAGATTCATCCAAGAACTTGAAGATGACTAATTTAGCAGAGCTCGAATTTGAAGCCCTCGATATTTCTCACCCAAACTACTTGTCATGACTCCTTTATGCAGAGATTCACCCTGATGCCATGGGTCTCGGCAATGCAATTAAGGCTGGCAACAGTGTATCTGCACAAGAACATGCCGAGTCAATTATATTCGTTTGTCATCATCTACATCAATCACTAAAGACAGAAATCTCACCATAAAAGACCCACGTGTCTTTTGGAGCAACTTGTATGAGGGATATGGCCACTTGAATTCAATAATTCTTCCAAATGCCTACAACGAGTAGAATTAACTTCAACTACAAGGCTTCAAGTCAATGCATGATTATAATTCTAGACCCTACAGAATCACTTTACAATTAAGGATATGTGGAGAGAAAATCATTAATGAAGATATGTTAGAGAGGGCATTTCCAACACTTCATGCTTCAAATATAGTTTCACAACAACAATATCGAGCTCCTGAGTGTAAGAAATATTATGACTTGATTTCATACTATCTTATCGTTCAGAAGAATAATGAGCTACTAATGAAAAAGCATCGAGCTTATTCAACTGATGTAAAACCATTTCCTGAAACGAATGCTGCCACTGAAGCGAATGCTATTTCCCATAGCCGTAATGATAATCAAAGATGTGGATGCGGTCGCGGTCTCGTCCGTGGATGCAGTTGCAGTCGTGGTAATGGTCTAATTATTATCAGTCCCATGATGCTCATAACAAAAATCATCAAAATTAGAAGAATAGTGAAGGAAAATCCATCCAAGACAAAAGTCAAGACAACACTTGTAATAGGTGTGACGCCACATGCCATTTCTGTTGATTTTGTCGCTCATTCAAATATCTTGCTGATCTGTATCAAGCATTTTGACGAAAAGAAAGAATATCAAGCTGATTATGCTATTTTAGTTAATGATAACACACATTTGGATGTACAGGATTTCTTTAAAGACCATGATAAGAAGACAAGCAACTAATTCATGACAAAGATGCCCACACCGATTAAAATCAACGACTATCTTTTATGAATTGTTGTATATATGTTCATATTTGTTTATTCTTTTACTGTAATATAATGATGTCTAATAAATATTTTTCTTTTTGTGAAAGGTTATGGATTTGTAAAAAGGATTGTATGATGGAGAGATATGTTTAGTTGATAGTGCAACTACACATACTATCCTTCGTAATAAGAAATATTTCATTAATTTATCATTAATTAAAGCTAAGGTGAACATCTCCTTAGGCCCTCTTAACTTGATTGAGGTTTATGGACGAGTCATGTTTATATTAGGGAGTGGTACAAAATTTATATCCATGACACTTTATATTTACCCAAGTTTAGAAGGAATCTTTTGAACTTCAAAAATCGATATTTGTCGTAATGAGTTTCATATAGAGACAGTAAATGAGAATAACAGATGATATTTCTATATTACTTTTAATGTCTCGGGCTAGAACATATATTGGAGAAACTTCTAACTTTCTCGTCTAGTTACAATGATAAAAACAATTAAGTGCTACACAATCATAAACCAGAAACTCTGTGATCCAAAAGCTTTTATGCTTTAGCATCACCACCATGGTCACTCTAAATCAATTGTGATATGTAGAATTGTTGAAAAATCTAAGGACATCCCTTAAAGAATCTTTAGATTCTTTTATCCAATTATTATAGTTGCAATACTTGTAGTTAGAACATCTCTTTCTAAATTTAGTCTTGAATCTCCATCATTTTTATAAAGAATTAGGGAGATATATGAGGATCTATTTAAACACCTAGCGGCCCATTTCGTTATTTTATAATCTTATTTGATGCATGTGTACGATGTTCACATCTTTATTTATTATCAACATGTAATGTTGAATTTTTTAGATTGGTTACACATGTTATCAAATTACGTGCACAAATTTCAAATTATTCAATTAAGACTCTACAACTAGATAATGTTGGTCATCTTTATTGATGATTAGTGCATGTCAGTGGAGATTAATATAGAGCATTCAATGCCATATGTTCATACTCAAAATAGATTGACAGAATCTTTCATCAAACGTTTTCAGGTAATTGCAAAAATTTTATTATTATATACTAAATTACCTACTTTGTCACATGTACATGCTATTTTGCATACAATGACATTGACTCACTTAGATCCTACTACCTATCACCAGTATTTTTCATTGCAATTGGGACAAGGACATCGGCTTAATTTATCATATTTATGCATTTTTTGTTGTGTTGTACAAGCGCATGTTGTACTCCCTAACAAATTAAAGTGGAAGCAGTGGTTTATGTGGATTTTGACTCACCATTTATTATCAAATATCTTGAGTGATAAAAAAATATCTTATATCAACTGAATATTAAATTTAAATTAAGTATATAAGATTTGGACAACTCTCAATTCTTGAGCTAACTTTTAGGTTGAGTTAAGCTGGTTAACTTCTATATTCCACCAAAACCAAATTCATGTATGAGTGGGTCCACACTACTTTACTATCTGACAAAGACCAGTGAACAAAAATGGCATGCACATGACAATGATGTTATGAAAAAAATCCCACATCGATTGAGTATCAAACTTGGTTAAGTATATAGTATTTAGACAACCCTCAATTCTTTAAATAGCTTTTAGTTTGAGTTCTCGGCTCTATATTGAACTTATTACTAGTGATTTGTTTACTAGATGTTTTGCAATTTGTCATTTAAATGAGACATTTCTTCCTTTATGAGAGAAAAAATTGCCACATGATGATAAGCATGACCTTTCATGGCAAGTAACAAAATTATTTCATCTAAATTCTCATACCACTCGAAGCAAAAATAAAGTGTAGAGGATAATTCACGTATAACAAATTGTAAGTCATTTACCAAATGAATTTACAAATGCATCCAAAAGTAAGCAAGTTATAAATATTATTTACCAATGTTCTTGGGCAAGTAATTACTCTTACTAAATATTCTAATAAAAAAGCAATTGACAAATCATCTACGTTAGGCCTGAAGCATGGTAGACTAATTGGTTCAAAAGGCAGTATTCTATAAAAAGAAAAATTAAAAGTCAAGATCTTGTTGTTGTTAATGATCAAGTTGTAAGTGAAACTGCTCCTTTAGAGCAAAAGATCTTTAATGAAGTCTGTTTCCCCTATAATGATAGTGCTTCTTAAAAAGACAAATATCTTATATATGGGCCAAGTCCTTAATGTGATCCAAATTGAAGAAAAGTCTACAATCTTTGCTCACATATAAAAAGTGTAAAATTGTAAAAAAAATAATTATCAATGATGTTTTTGCCTTCAAAGTAGTCAACTATGATATTTAATAAATGATGATATCAAATTACAATCTGTCGATGACATTTGTCAATTTGGCTATATCTGAGAGGCTTGATATTTGTCTTATAGATCTGGTCCAGGTGAAATTCTTATAACATCTCAGTTACCACAACATAACTTGTGTTCTATAAAGCTACAAAAATCTTTGTACAAATGGAAACGATATGAACTCATGTGGTATAATCACCTCAATGAATACTTGATCAAGGAAGAAAACGTGAATGGCCTTATTTGTCCTTGTATGTCCATAAAGAAGTCAAAATCTGTATTTACTATTGCAGCAATGTATGTTGAGAATATGAACTTAGTTGGAACTCCTAAAAATCTCCAAAATACTTTTAATTATTAGAAAAGGGAATTTAAAATAAAACATTTCAAGAAAACTAAATACCGTCTCGGTCTGTAAATCACGCATATAAATCTATTGGTGTTTTTGTTCATCAATCAAATTATGTTAAGAAAATATTAGAACGTTTTAATATAGATAAAGCTTAACTGTTAAGTACCCTAATGGTAGACCGGTCACTTGATTCAAAAAAGAATCTTTTTTGTCGTAAAGTGGATGATGAATAGGTATTGAACCCTGATGTACCATATTTGAATGTCATTAAGGTTTTGATATATTTAACCCAATGTACTAGACCAAATATAGCTTTTTTCAATAAACTTATTAACTAGGTTTAATTATGAACTAACTAGACAACATTAGGACGGTGTTAGACATATTTTTCATTATCTTTGTGAGACATATTTTTCATTATCTTTGTGAGACTATTGGTTTTGGTTTATTTTACCATAATAAACTAACAAAAATCCAGTTCTTATTGATTAAATTGATGCAAGTTATTTTTCTAATCCTTATAAGGCTTATTAACAAACATGATATATTTTTACTTATAATGGCACAATAATCTCTTGGAAATCCGTGTATTGTTCTAACTACATCCTCAATTCACTCTGAAATCCTCGCACTACATGAAGTAAGTCGAGAATGTATATAGTTGCAATTTGCATCCATCACATTCAAAGAACATGTAAATTACCTTAAAGTGCAGATGTCCTAACAGTAATATATTAAGATAATGTTGCTTGCTTACTCAACTATATACATTAGTTGAGAATTAGTAAGATAAAAAGATCAATATCAAGTAGATATGCTCTATAGATAATTTTGCAAATATATTCACTTTCTACCCACTTCAACATTTCAAAAAATAATTTATTGCATTAGTATGCAACATTTGAATAGATTATCAAGTTAATCATCAAGGGGAGTTATCAACAGGGGGAGCAAAATCTTGCAAATGAAGAGCTTCTACTACTAAATTAGATGCATATGTACTATACTTTTTTCTCCTTTGACAAAGTTTTTCTACTAGGTTTTTACAAGAAAAGGTTTTTATCGAGATAGTCTTGAAACACGTTCAATGCTACTTTACAATTCATCAAATTGTATTTTATTTTCTTGGTTTTTTTTTCCTAGCAATGGTTAAGTACAATTATTATGGAGTAATGGATATCCGATACATAGTGCTATGAAATTGGCTCTACAAATTTCAACTTCATTGTTGCATCAGCTCTACAAGTCTAATATGCAAAGCACACAACATAGAGAACATAAGTTCTAATATTCCATCGCTTGATTTTGTGACTCAAATGATTGGTGATTACTTCACTATAAATAGGCCACAATTCTTTCTAATCAAACATTCTTGAATAAGATTGAAAAATAAGAAAAGCATTCAACTTACTTGCTCTTTCTATTTGGCTTCTTCCATTTGTCTTTTAATTCTCTTCATTTGTAATTATTTATCAAGACTAGGATGCTAACTACAAAGATCCATAGCAATAACAATAATATAATTTTTTAATTTATGTTTTCAAAAACCAATTTGCTAGACCTGGTCCATTTTGCCTCCCTAATAAACAAAGACACAAATGTTATATTTTTCACTTTAGATTTACATTGTTAGATTCATCAGATCTAATGAATGAAATATTTAGTCATTATTTTAAGTTGAGAGAATCTAACCTACATATATATACACCAGTAAAACATCAATGAATTAATATCATTGGTACTTAGAAAAATTTAGTAATTAAGCAAATATTAATTGAAAGTGTTGTCCCACAATCAAAACAATCATAATTTATTGTAAAATGATTTTTTTTTTAACCAAATTGATTTTGATTTTTTTTACCACACACTAAAATTTACTTTTAATCTTTTAAAATCATTTTTGAACCTCCACGAGTGATTCTAAATGGACCTTTAGTGTCGAATACCTTGGAGAGTGTAACCAAAAAAGAAAAATTTTCAATAATGTGAAAGGCATTGAACTAAACATTGTCGCAGCGGCCTCTAAGGGCGTAGTCGAGTTGGTTGGCAGTGCAATCTAGCGCCCCTCACTTGTGTTGACTCAAGTTCGAGCCTTGGAAGTGAGGAGAGAGGTAAAAATTAATTTGGACTTGCCCCTTTTTTTTTTAAATAAATAAATAAAACATTGTCGCAGCGTGGATTTACCCACACAAAGTCACAAACAAAAAAAAGATGCGTAGCCATGTAATGTAAAGAAGGTCTGTTTGGGCCGCAGCGATCGAACGAACAAATTTGAGAATGAAAAATGAGGTGAACAAAGGATTTGGGCTGGCTGGTTCGTGTTTTACGTTTATGAACCAAATGAGCTGACCGGTCAACCGACCCAATATTTTTATAAAAATTCACTTCATTCCATCTCTCCTTCCTCTGGAGAAATATGTAATAATGAAATTTTTATCACTCGTAATAACGTACAATTTGTGGGTACTGCAAGTAACACATAGCAAAAAGAGTAAGGCTATTTTTTAAAAATCTTTTAAATTGATTGAATATTTTCGTTTCTGAATTATGTATAGTGCCATAATTTGGAGAAATTAAGTTCATTTACGAGTGGAAACAATGAATGCTTTTTAACTTCCTTATTCGTATGTTAAATGGCATTTCGGCTGAGGAAGACATTGCATGTTTTAATTCGTACATCTCAAGCTTGAATTCAGATTTGCATTATCCTCTCCATTATAAGCTTAATTTGAATGGTGGTGACTTAAAAATAGTATTCTCACGAGTTTCATGAATATGATTGATAGACAGATCATTTTTCCAGTTTATTGCAAAAAATGATTGGAGTAAAAATAACGTGGCTACAACAAACAATATATCTATCAACAATCGAACACCGTACAATAATTTGTCAAATATAATGGGCTTACCAACCTAATTAAAACCAACAGATGAAGCATATTTAAATTCGTCAACACATGCAAATTTATTACTCAAAGCTTGGATCTGCTAGTCTTTTTTCTCTTTTCTTTCTTTTCAAAATTGTTAATTATTATTGTAGATACATATACGCAATCTAAATGGGGCCATTTCGTGCTTTGACCTTTATTCGTATGCATCCATATCAGTTTAGTTGCTCCGGTTGATTTGAAACATATCGACAAATTATAACTTGAAATCAACTAATTAAAGTCGAATGTGGTTGACTGTCGATGCCTCAAATCGTGACATTTAAAAGCCCAAGAACACATAACTTGTATGTGAACAAAATATCTAGAAGGTCTCTGACTTACACGCTCGGTGTGTGAATTCATTCGCATGCAATTAAACCAAAAACAAAATTAATGGCATCGAGTGCCTGCATTGCAAATTTTCCCCGTTGAAAAGAAATTTTATAATCACGTTTCGAAAAGTCCATTTGGTATCTTAATTATTGTGTAACCACCGGTTGTTTATTCACATTTCTGTTCCAAAAAGCTTTGGTTATTATTTGGCTAGCAAGTTATATTTAGTATAAATTTCCGAGAAAATTAAGGGAAGAGAGCCTACAAAATAGAAAAACACTAACTCTAATTTTTCTATACTCAACGCCAAAATATATTATATTATAGAGTGTGTATTTTTTTTGTAATATACACACACACAAAGAGAGAAAGAGTAATGTTTGAGTAAAAATTATTTATTTCATTAAGTAAGGATGAAATAAAAGACAAGAAAACATATACTCTAATACAGTTTATTTTTTTTTGTAATATATTGAAATTTACATTTTTTTTAACTTGTCCTCTATTATATCAAAGTAAGAGCATTCTCTCTCTCTCTATATATATATATATTCATGCAGCTGCTAGCTGGCTAGAGATGCAAGAATAATTTACTTCCTATTAATTAATTAATTGATAAATTTCTCCCATTTGTATGCCGTGATTTAAAAAAGAATGTGAATTTATACATCTGGTAGCAAAAGCACGGATTGTGATTATTGGCGGAGCCAAAACTTTGATTTGGTGTAGTCACCGTAATCGAGAAACAACAAATTGAAAGAGGCAATGACAGAGAAACTGTGAAATTAAGGGGGTTGACACAAAAAATCACATACAATAGACTAAATTTCATTTTCTTAACCTTTTTTTTTGGTGGGAGACTGACCACTTAGGCCTCACGATGGTTCCGCCCATAATTAAACCTACCGCTTTAATTAATCTAATTAGGACAAGCATGTGTAATTGAATCGGTAGGTTGGAGGTGTTAAAATTTTAAGATTCAATTGAAATTGAGGTTGCACAGTTATATTTTAAAAATTACAATACTAAAATATTTGTTAAACACTAACTATTATAGTTTGAAAGTTATGGTGATATGATTTTTCACTTATATGATAGAAAATCTATAATATCTTTAATAATTTTATCAAAATTATTTTTTAAAATTTATATTTACTATATATTATTAATTTTTGTTTCATAATTATAATTTTTTTTTACAGCAGCTGTAGTTTTTAAGGTATAATACCTAAATTTCAAACAAGACCTTAGTCTTGTATTAGAATCCTCCAGCATGTAAAACCCCAACTTCTCCAGATGTTCTCCACGAATTTCTTATATATGCTATTTGTGAGCTTTTAACTTGTGAAATGTCATTTATACGCTATTGAAAATTTTAATTATGAAATAAAGGTTACTAGTGATATTTGGTAAATAAAATGTTAAATAATAATTTAGACAAAAAAATTAAAGATGATTAATGTAACTTTTTTTTTTTTATCAAATAGTTTTTGTAGCTTTAAAGCCATAGGTGATACATTTTAATATGGAGTCGAAATTCATTTAATAAGAAAATTTCCTTTTATTCTTTCTTAGACTTGAATTAACCTCATATTTTAACTTCATCCACACACACACATATTCACCATTATCAATATTATTGCTATAAGGGTAAATTGAAATTCATCCTTAGTATAATACTAATTGCTAGATGCGGTTTGGTTATGTGGTAAATGGAAATTAAATTTAATTTCGTTTATGTGTACTAATCTAGCGAGTAGCAACCGAACTTTATGTCATTCATAATCATCCATGTCAAAAGGTACCTTTTCTTGAACTTTCAGAGAATGAACCATCCCAGCTCTATGTTAGATCAATTCCTTTGAAATCGCCATTGATCTTGATTGAAGTGATGCTGCTTTATCTTCTTCTTTTTAATCGAATACTCAATAATATCATGACGAAGAGATGAAGAAGAAGAAGAAGAAGCAGCCTATCAAAACAACTATGGCCGCGTAAACTTGTACATACAAACTGTGAAAGCTATTTGCTAGTCAATTAACAGTTCACAGTAAGCCCTTCCCAATTCCATGCACGGCCATGTTTATTAATATATCTTGGGATATTCTCGCTTTGTGTATAATTAAGTTTATATTTTTTTAATTTACAGGATTTAACTGCACCTACATAATTTGGGTAAAATAAACTTTTACTATAATTTCTTCTAAAAATTTTGTTATTGTTAATAGTTTGGTGGTACAAGGATAAAAATTGAAACACTAGATTGGAAAAATAATTTTTAGAACACTTCTGTGATAAAGGAATTATGTTAGAAAAAATTAGGTGATAAAATGATAATATCCCATATATATATATATATTTCAAGAGTCCCTAGATGTATACAATATTGAGATGAAGATAACTCATTCGACAATAATATCAATTATATATATGTATGTATGTATTTTGCATGTGTGTGTAAAAGCTATTTTAAAAAAGAATTATGCTTAATTAGAGGAATAGAAAAAGCTTCAGAAAAATCTATGGGTTGTTATTTAGTAAAATATCTTTAATCATACCTTTTTGTTGGTAGCCTCTAAGGGCGTGGGTGAATAATTTTTAAGTAGTTTTATTTGGATGGTGTTAGAAACTTAAGTGAGATAGTTAGTTTTTCATACTGAAATCAATATATACTACTAATTCTCCTATTATTTTTATAAACAAAAACTCGTTTAGTTTCTATATTTTGATATTAGTACCTATTTAATCCCTTTATTTTAAAAGTACTTCAAAACATCTCTATTGTAAAATTGTTGACGACTATTCTATTACTTTTTGTTCTTTTGACTTGCTTTTGCAATATTATTCTCTTATAATAATGTTTATTTTTTTTGGAAATTAACAAAAAAATTAAATTAGCAATTTAATCCCAAAACATAAAATAGAAACTAAAAGAATGTATATTTATTTTTTTTGGAAGCTCATGTAAGTCCCAAAAAAAATAATATTGTAAAAAAAATTAAATACCATTTCTTTGGACATTAATTAAAAAAATTAATATATTATTCCTCAACAAAAGAGTTCCACAAAAATTAATATATTTTTTGTTTCTATTTTATTTTTTTAAGGGTAATTTAATTTTTTTCGTAATGTCCAAAAAAAGCATAAAAAAAAAGAAATATTATTATAAGAGAATAATATTATAAAAATAACGATAAAAGTGTCAATAGTTTAATAGCACAAATGTTTTAAGGTGATTTAAAAAATGCAAGGACAAAAAGAGCGCTTACATCAAAATATAAGAATTAAATGAGCTTTTACTTTAACAAACTATGTATGTTCTTACCAACTAATCGGCTTCTTCTTGGAGTCTTGGGGATTGGGCTTAGTTTTGTTCGATTACAACCTGATCTATATATCAATCAAGATTAATATCTTCTGTTGGTGCTTGAAAGAAACACTTAAAACAATATGAATATAAATTAATTAAAATGTAACCTGTAAATTTCCATTTTATACCAATAAAGAGATTTTTTAAAAATTTATTTTTGGGAGATTGTTAGTTTCTTCATACTAAAATTAATATATACTACTTACTCCCCTAATACTTTCATAATATTTAAAAAAAAAATTCTCTCGACACAAAAAACTTAAGGGAAAAGAGGTTTGAATAGATTTTTGCTTTATACTTTTTCTTGGGAGTTGGGAATACAAGATAATATTATTATAAGAAAAATATTTAAAAAATAAAAAAAGTGCAAGAAAAATATCTTATTAATATTTTTTATTGACATCAAACCTATATTTATTATTTTAAATACGTAGATCTTATTGTTTTGATTTCAATTTATTTGATTCATTTAATTTACAGTCAATGTTAATAATATACAGTCAATTTATTTGATTTTACAATATTTCTCTTATTTTCAAATAAAAAAGTATAACATTGACTGTATTTTATTCGGGGGCCTAATAGAAATTTATAGGCTCTAAAATGTCTACTTTATTTGAAAAAAAAAGAGTAAGGAATAACCATTGTGGTTATTCCTTAGGTGGTTTTGATTAGTTCTTAGGCCATCACTCATCTTTTCAGTTGAGGTTTTTATATTTATCCTTGCTTTACAGCATTCTCGGTCACATGGCTGGCACAAGCCTTGAATTGAGTGTGACTTTCTCGCCGCTGTTCTGCGTCATAACTTCTGGCTACTCTCATCCTTGGGAGCTTTAGCTTTACACTCAGTTGTTTAACGGTTCAAAGGAATATTGCGTCTCTTATATTTTTTGCGAGATCTATAAAGTGGCTGACTTGTTGGCTAGCCAAGCTTTGGATTCTCCACCTCAGGCGATTTAAAAAGATCTTCTTCTTAACTCCGGGGTGCTCCCAATTCTTCATTTGCCGTCATACTTTATTTTGCTACTGCTAGCCTTCGTGTAGCTCCCATGCGCTCTCTTGCTTTCTTCCGATAAAGTTTCTGCTATTATTTTTTAAAATTAGTCAATCACATAATGAGTACGACTATTTCGCTTACTTTTTTTTTTTCAAATAAAGTAGACATTTTAGAGCCTATAAATTTCTATTAGGCCCCCGAATAAAAGCCCTGGTTTGTATTAGATAATGGATCTCTCGTATTCCATTTAGGTGAATCAACCAACATAAAGATAATAATAATAATTTAAGGAAAAATTGTCATGCATCTTTTGCTATATATGTATTCTACTTAATCATGAAATGTTTATTCACGCTTCTCAAAAAGTTGAATGAAAAGAAAACAATACTACTAGAATACCCAAGTCTCACTCATACTTCATTAATTAATTAATATAAGTGTAACTCCGACTATAATTTAATATTCTGGAGGTTTAATTTCTAATCACGTAACCAAAATTTACGTTATTTAAGTTGTTCCGTCTTCTTTTCTTTTTTATCGATGCATGGCTGTTAAATTCTCAATCTTCCTTTTGTTTTCATCATATACCACACAATGATGTGACAAAATTTGAAAGCAGCGTATCACATGTCATCACCGTAACTATATTCAACAAAGCACAAGTTCATGAAGGAGTCATGCATTTAAATTAATAAAATAAACACCAAGAATTGCTCTAGTTTATTGTTGAAGCGATATATATATGTAGCGGTCAAAACATTTATTAATTAATTACCATATTTGATAAACATGCTTGAATTCATCAAGGTAATTAAAAGTTTAATTCAATTTCTCCTATAAATATGATTAGATACAATACAAAAAAATTGCTTCTCATGGAAACTTCAGCAATATCACCTAACATAATCTCATTATTACAATGATTTAAATACTAAAGTAATTAGCTAGTCTCGTGTATATCTAATCTCTGCCGTATATAATTACTACAAGTGTGTGCCGTCACAATACACGTCATTTACAACTACAAGGCATTTGGGGAAATTTGTCAACTGGGGACGTTAAGCTTTTAAATAATAATAAAATTATTTGGAATTGCAATTACAACTAACAACAACAACACTGAAGGTGATAAGGAGATGAGATGTCTAGTGCAGGTTAGTAAGAAGTGGTTGCTTCGTCAATTGCAGTCCAAAATCATGATTATGAATAGAATTTAGATGAATAACGATCATGATTAGGGCTGAGACACAAAGACACCCCATAACAGAACACACATGTAATGTTATGTTAGTGCTACCGTTATAGAAAGAAAGGGGAAAAAAGAAAATATATATCTTGCAATTATCGATAAGCAACCAGTGTCAAAAGTGTATGTCGGTAAAAATAATTACATCCGGGATATAGTCTCTTAGCAATATTCTCAAACTTAATCATCATCAATGGAAATATGGTAAGTGTTGGTTTAGGCCACATGGACTTCAAGATTGTTAGGTTAGTGACTTAGGTTGTTAAGTGTGGATCGATGTAATTACGTTCTTTTGTCTCTTTTTATTAATTTTCTATGTTTGCTGATAAAATGGAGTGTCACGTTGACCCCTTTCATGATTCCCAAAATCCCATATAGTGCTTTTGCATATTTCATAGATTGGTCTTGAAATTCGAAGAAAATTACTAAGGAACTAATTATATCACTAGACATGAAGCCATGACTTTAATCAGGGTTAGAGCAAAGTGCTCTGTCCATCAATTTGATATGATAGGCTAGCATGCATCCTTCTTATTATTTAAACATTTTTTTTCATTAGAGAATTTAAGTTAAAAGTTTTACCTAGGTCGTAGAAATTTGTTTTCTAGTGCCTAGATTGTCCAATAATATTGTTGGAAATTTTAGACGATCAATGTTAGTTCTTCTATTTATCTAATAAAGTAGTTTTGTAATACTAGTAAAAGTTCACTTAATCATTATATTTTAAGATTAGTGTTCGTTTAATTCTTATATTTTAAAAAAAATCTCAAAACAATTCTACCATTAAATTAAAGATATCCCTACCATTACTTTTTGTTTACTTTTATAATAATACCCTTTTATAATAATATTTCTCTTTTTGAGACATTAATACAAAGAAAAAAAAAATCAAATTGCTAAATTGACCCTAAAAAAAAAAAAAAAAAAATTTACCTTAATTAATTGTGGAAGCTTCTGTATGCACCATTTGCACACTTGGTACTGTGCATCCCTAGTCATCTTCAATATTATACTATCATCTTCATCATCAGTCATCACTTGGAATATGTACATCTTCATTAGTACTCTCACAATTTGACATGCAGTCATCTATCAAACCCGAAATTGACTTCACGTTCGCTATCCGACTTATAGCAATATCACCATCAGATTCTTTATAAAAAAAAATGATATTTTTTATTAAATAGCCAATCAAGTTAAATGAAAATAATTCCTTTTCAATTATAAGCCCATTCCAATACTAATATTAAGCTATGAAAACAACCATGAAAGTACAGAAACTATTCAACTTCAATATGCCAAAAATAAATGGGTTTTTAGTTTTGTTCAGGAATATCATTAAATGAGAAAAAAAAAATAAAAAAACAAAAACAAAAACAAAAAGGTTTTTTTTTTCATTGCAATGCACATGCAAGATAAAAATAAATAAATTAAAAAGACTCAACACGAGGAATACCAATATAATGAGCCAAATTTCTTCAATATTGCTTCTAACCTATCTTACAAGGACAATGATTTTCCAATAGAATAGCATCTTATGGTATTTATTATTAGATTTTTTTTATTTTAAAATTATATCGGGTTAAAATATGTTTTCAGCCTTTGAAACCTAGGCTATTTTAATATAATTTTTTAATTTTTAATTTTATTAATAGAAAGTACAATTTTACCCTTAAGACATTTTAACCTTCCAATTTACTCTTTACACCCTCTTTTTATTTAAAATTTTTATTATTTAAATAATTTTTGAAAAATTACTTAATTAACGTTTTCTTCTCTTTCTCTTCTCAATTTTATAAATTCTTATAAGTTTATTTAGATATATTCTTTTAGCTACAAATAACTGATATCACTAACTAAAAATGACAAAATCTACCATTTAAAAATAAACATTAACAAATTTTATTGGCCGTGAAAGTTGAAGAGTACAGAAATTAATTTTTACCAAACACAAAAGCTAATGAAAATCAAGAAAAAAAATTCTTATATATAGAAAGTATGAAATAGAGATCTTGATATACTAAAAAAGATAAAAAAAAAAAGAATTCAAAAGAAAGTGAAATTGAGTGTTTAGTTTGCAGAATATGAGAATAGAGAGAAAAAATATACAACTGTAAGGTAGAGAAAGAAAGAGATTAGTAAAGGGTAATTTTGAGATTTTAAATTTTAAATTTTTTATAATGAATTATTTTAAAATGATTGCTGAGAGGAATTTGGTAGGTTTAAATAATCGCACCCACTAATAACAAAGTATAAGGGCCAAACAAAATTTTACCCGGCTAAGTTTAATTAAAACTAGTAAAATTTGAGATCCTGCATAGCACTGCAAGATTTCGTTCCGAATCACCGTTCTTGCCTCTAATATTCAATCAAGTGCCGGCTGGAAAGCCAAAAATATTCTGGTGTTACATGGATTGACCTTATATAAAGTCAACATCGATTTAATTTTCTGTAACCACAAAAAAATTATGACTACGTTGGTATCTTGTCTTTAACAGTATATTTTCATAAGAAAATACCTTAAGAAATGAAAATTTTCTTTTAACGACTTTTCATGAGCTTAAATTGTTTTCCTTACCACTCGTAAGTCGGGTTATTAATTGGCTGCTATTTGGAAAGATAATGGCGTAAGCAACACAATGTATGCACGTTATTAGAAAGAAGGAATTGAAACCTCCCATGATATGAACTTATTTGAGTTTGAATTATCTTTTGAAGTGGTAGTGTAAGCGACTTAATGCATGTACAGTATTAATAGGGGATCTTGATCGTAAAAAGAAATGTAGTAAAACTTTTATTTGAGTTGATTGTCAAATTATATTGGGGAAGCTTATTATAATTTATTTCAACCATCATGATATATATATTGTTGATCTGGTTAAGGATCTTGTATTTATTAAATTTCAATAAAATTATTAAACCGTGTACTTTATTAAATTTTATGGACATTATACTATTATAGTTTAAGAATTTTCTCAAATTTTAGTAAATTGAAGATTCTATATTAGAATAATTATGTAGAATATTTATGTGTGCCCACGTGTATGTGTGTACATGCATATATATATATATATATATATATATAATACGAATCTTCATTCTTAGAGCGCAAAACATGGTACAATATTATTTATCGCGGAAAAAAGCGAGTACTACCGGCCCCACCCCGACACTTACAACCTTTTTAAATAATCAGCTTTTTCCTCACTTTAACATTTATGAAATGTAATCATTAAATAATGAAGTGCGAGGCTTGGAAGCTTCATCTGATCTGAGATCGAAATTAATGTTGTGTTTCCGGCACCGGCAGCGAACAAGAATTAGAGAAAAAGATCATGCGAAGCTTTTTATTGTTCTTTTTCTTGCCCTATTGAAAATCCTAGCTAGCCCAAAAAGCAATAAGTAATAAATGGACACGTGCTCCTTTCAAACTATATATTGTTCAGTTGATTTTTAGAGATAGATATAACATGCACGTATGAATCTAATAATAATTAATTACATGAGATGGAGTGATTAGTTGCATATATTCATGATATATGTTGTCCGGTGGTTGGTCACTGCAAGGAAAGTGTAAGAAATTAATTTGAAAGTAGAGGACGGATGAAAAAAAAATGACAATTAACTTGAAGTCATTTATAGAGAAAAGCCATGATGCGTGGTTTCTGAAAGAGGGGGCGGGGGCCATATTGAAAGCTCAGTGGCTCCGAACCCATCATATATTTATCTCCCATCTCTATCTTGGGGGATAGCTCTTGTCGTTTGATGAGGTGGTTGCACAAGTAAAACAAGTCATGTTTTATATATACATATATATATATAAAAGAAGAAAAAGGAAAAAAGGAAAAATAGAGCAAGGGAGATTCTTTCAACTTTCAAGATGAATGTAAGTGGTGGTTTCAGGTGATTTTCAAATAGATATTAAGGTCGAAGGTCATAGTTTAGATGGAGGCATGCCCCCCGCTTCCACATGTAAATATATTTTACTTTATTATTATTGTTATTTTTATGAGAAAAAAAAAAGGGTTAAATTGTTGCCCTCTAACGGGTGTCCCCACAGTTAGTACCTATATTAGTTGTGGGTCCTCTTTAAATTTCTCTCTCTTTAGTCTTCAGTAGTTAATTTTTTAGGTGGTTGGCGCTCTTCTGGAAGACCAAGTACACAAATGGCCATGATACCTAAACTTTTTCATGCATGTTTCGGACCATTCTCATGCCCTACCTCCATTATAAATTATCATTCATTTGCAATTTCATTTTATGCACAACATCACCAGCCCTACACTTTGTTTGTTGTCCTTAATTCATTTCTCTTTCTAGCCACCTAGCAGCAGCTTCTTTAGTTCCTCTTTGAGCCCACTAGCTAGTATATGATCTAAAGAAAAGATATATATACATGTATCTTTCACTTTAATTGATTATTTGAAATAAGTTAGCTAGATAATGCTAGACGATATGAATCTATCCATTAATGGCCAGTCTCAAGTCCCTCCGGGGTTTCGGTTTCATCCAACGGAAGAGGAACTTCTCCATTACTATCTGAGGAAGAAAGTGGCCTACGAAAAGATTGACCTCGATGTCATTCGCGAGGTTGATCTTAACAAACTTGAGCCTTGGGACATACAAGGTAAGTAGCATCATTATCTTCATCTCATCGCATCTCACCTCTATAATTAATTGGTTACTTGATATATATGTTTCTTGCGATTTATGTAAATGATATTCATGGGATATCTTAATTTCGTTTTTGTAGAAAAGTGCAAAATAGGATCAACGCCACAGAACGACTGGTACTTTTTCAGTCACAAGGACAAGAAATATCCGACAGGGACAAGAACAAACCGAGCAACGGCTGCTGGATTCTGGAAGGCGACCGGCCGAGACAAGATCATTTACAGTGGATTTAGAAGAATTGGATTGAGAAAGACCCTTGTATTTTACAAGGGACGAGCTCCCCACGGACAAAAATCTGACTGGATCATGCATGAGTACAGACTCGACGAAAGCAATAACCAGCAGCAAGATATAATCATTAATGTAAGAATGAATACTCATAAAATAATTCAAATTAAATTAAAAGGACCTCCTCTTCCTCTTCATTAATTAATTAATTTCTTTAATCTAGATATTTAATTTAATTAATTAAAGGTAATTAAGTTTCTTAAATCTTAGTTATACACAACAAATTAATTATATGCATGTATTTAATTATATGTGAACAGATCCAGCCATCGAATTCATCAATAATGGGAGAGTCGTCGGAGTCCATTCCTGAAGATGGATGGGTAGTTTGCCGAGTATTTAGAAAGAAGAATTATCAGAAAACCCTCGAGAGCCCTAAGACAATAACCTCCACTTCAGTAATGGATTCAAATAATAAGTCGCACATGCTGATTGGTTCGAGCAACGATGCTGTCCTCAATCAGTTACTTTTATACATGGGATCAGCCTCTTGCAAGATGGAGAAATTTAACGGCGGCTCATCATCCAACACCATGATCATGAACAGAAACGACGACGACGACGATGACATGAGAATAACGCTCACTGCAAATATCAATAATAATAACTCTAGCATCACCGAGTTACTGCAAGAACGATTCATGCATCTTCCTAGGCTTGAGATGGACGGCCCATCAATTCCCATCAACAGTACTTCTCCCTTTGACCAAGACCGTATGCTGAAATCTTGCTATCAAACGGTTGATGATTTAGCTCTTACTGGAACTGCTGAGGCCGCAGGCATTGGCTGTGGCAGCTCTGATACAACCAAAGCTACTGGCCTCAATGACTGGGTTGCTCTTGATAGGCTTGTGGCATCTCAGCTGAATGGTCAGGTTATTGACTCATCAAAGCAGCAGCTATCTTCTTTTAGTGACTCTAACGCGGTTTTCAATCTTTGTCCTGGCGATCATGATCATTTACATAATTCACAGAGATCAAATCAAGTCTATAACAACGACAATGATCTGTGGAGCAGCTTCACCAAATCATCATCATCACCGTCGTCATCAGACCCATTATGCCACTTGTCGGTATAACTGCAGCATTATTGACCAAGAAGATACGTTCCTACCATTTTACATATATATATTTTTAGAATGAAGCCTCCTGAATGAAGTCCAGGTATATATGTCGTTAGATAATACGTGTATCGCGCAAATAAATAAATCATAGACCATTTTGTCTAATATATATTTACCGTTGTTGTGGGTGCTGAGACAAACTCTTTCTACCTATGTAATCATATCACAATGGCTTAAGGTCTTTCCCGATTTCGTTAACAATATTGAAAAGCTTGAAAAGTTAATTATAGCACATTGTTGACTTTTTAAAGCAGCTAGGATTTGGGTCTCACTCACATGAATAATGATACCCACTTCCACTTGGCTGGGTCGCATTGGTAAAAGGTCATTCCCATTTAATCAATTCGTTATTGTGTTGTCGAAGTATGAGTGAGATCATGGGGTCTCACCTAACCTAAGTATCTTGTGAAGATCAACACTCATAAATATTTTGATGTAGTTGTAGTCTAATGCAACCAATTCTCAATTTTCTTCCCGCTCAAGTGAGTAAGATCCAAACTTCATACTTCTTGTTTTCATCCAAGAATTTTGTGATTTTACTAAGTAAATTAATTGATATGTGTGTGTATAAAATTTAACAAATATATACACACATGAAAAAGTTGACTAGCTTTATGATATATATAGTTCATATGAAATTAATCGACGTACCATATGTGCTTTTCTTATCCTTGGTTGAGGTTGGATTTATAAGTCTTTTTTAATAAGAAAATGAATTTTTTTGTCTTTCAAAGGGACAAAATGAAGTTCATTACAGTGAAAGTTGATCGAATGACAGAAAACAAAGAAAAAAAAATCATAATATAACATGGAAATTTATTGGTTATAGAGGTTACAATAGTACGTTTAAGCCTATCGTATTATATTTTACGAAGTAACTCTCTGCATGAGTATGCACTCACGTGGCGCGATAAAATTATAGATGTATGGTATCAACTGAGCAAAATAATATGATATCTAGCCTTCTCGGTTCATACCTTTTGATTTTTTATTTATTTTTTTAAGCTACAAAAAATAAATGTTATTGTTTAAGGAATATTGAGGGTACGTGATCCAGACAATTAACGTTGCAGAACTTGGAGACTACATGAAGTTACCAAATTTGTAAAAGAAATTTTCGCGTAAAATTGAGTGTAATTTGACTTGTTCCGTGGAGTTACATCTAAGATGGCAAAACGCTGAGTAGAAACTCAAAAGTGATCATTCTTCACAATCAACATTTGAATTTGGGTTAATTTGTGACGAAACTCGAGAGATGTTGAAAGCTAACTTTTCTCAACAAAACATGTTGTCAGGCTAGCATACAGAGACAGCGTTTGGTTCCATTTTTTTCTACACAAATGTTGCTTTTTTAAGACTCAAAAACAAAAACTGTAGCTTAATTCACATCATAGGATTATTCCTTGAATTATGACACATATTCCAATATTTAATCTTAAATAATGTGACATGTAATGTATTATTCACTAAATAGTTGATGATTTTTTATAAATTTTAAACAAATTAATTACATTAACTTAAAATTAGAATGCCTGGCTTGTTTCTTAGTGTAATTAAGAAGCATGTTTTGGAACTTTATTATCAGTTATAAGCTTAAAGCATTCGTTAGCGCTATTGACAATCGCGTTGTCGATTTATGAATAATATAGCTTTACGTTACTTGTTGACCTTCTTGCATGTTCACAGTAATTGATCAAACGTTTAAAATCATTCAACAACGTTAATTAATTAATACCGATCGTCGCTTTTACGGTAAAACCAAAGAGATATCATATCAATGTCCAATGGTGGTGGTTTCTTCTGCGTGGAAACTGCATCTGATCATAGAATCTCAACGCAATAAGTCAATCACATACTTATAGATAAAAATTATATTTACAAAATGCCAGATTGCTGAACTACCAGAAAACATACGGGAAAGTTGCCAACTTCAATCGTCTAATTTTACGTATTAATAACCCAATTTATAGCAAGGATACCTAAACATTTTGAAATATTTTTTATAATTAAATTATAATCATAACAATTGAAATTAATAATGGGGTTTAATATCAGCAATTATAACAATGGGTTCCTTCAATATTGGTGGCTTAAGATATGCTACTTAAGTAGCCAACTGCCGTCTGATGTGCTTCTATATATTATATATAATATTTTAATGTTTAGCTAAATAAGATTTATGAATTTTTATTATTTTATTATAATAATTTTATTTTGATTTTGATATTTTATTATTGGAAGTGCATTTTGAGAACATAGAGGAAATCGATTTGAGTTTAGGGAATAAATCGGCACAAGATTTAATGATTTTGGGAAATAGGTTGTGAGTTACCAATTAAGTATTCACGTGAAGCCCAAAAGAAGCAAATGGCTATAACGTAATTAAACTATTGGGCTTGAGAATTAAAAGTAAATGATGTGCACGTGAATTAAGAGGAAATTGAAAATTTGGTGGATTAATTTAAATAATTTCTAACCTAAGGATTTGAGCAAGGCGGCTACAACATGCAAAGGCCGGGAGAAAGAGGAGAAGCAGCAATTGCATGAGAATCCGAGAGCAAGAAAAGCCGATCGAAGACAGAATTAAGCTTCATTTCTTTTTCAATTTCTTTGTTTGAATGTTCTCGATAAAATCTATAGATTTTCTTAATTTTGTTATGAACTAATTTATTTTGATAGGGTAACGATATAGTCTTACTATGAAGATTTATTTCCATAAACTTGTGTTTTTTTAGTTTATTATTCTATAATTGAGTGTTTATTATCGTGCTTAACGCTTTTAAGTACTTGGCCAATATTCGAATGATTTGAGGATAAATAATAAGATATAGAGAAAATTTATATGTTTTTGCTCTACATAATGAATACTAGGAATGACATAGGAGACAGTGAAGTACTAACCTCATTCATGCAAATTTATTTGAGAATTTTCATAAAACTTAATGAATTTTCACATATTTAAGTTTACATAAAGATATAGCATATTAATTTTTTTTAGGTTATTTTTTATATTACTCGAGAGAGGATATTAAATACATTATGGGAATTCTCAGTCAACATGGGTAATAATTTTTAATAGCATAGATGTAGAAATTAAATTATATTGATTACAATGAAGTCATATGTCCTAATGTTTTAATCTCTTGATTTTTGTTACTGTTTTTATGTTTATTTAAAATTTAATTGATTTATTTTATTTTAGTTTTCAACCCTACTAATCATTATATTACTTTTGTCAAAAAAAAAAAAAAAAACGCTTGCTAATTGACGCAGCACTCTGTATTAGGATTATTAAATCAAGAGCCACAGAACAGAAGTATAATCAGTATTGGGATTAGTTAATGTTGACATCCCTACACGAGAATGAATTTACATTCTATTTAAACCAAATGAAGTTATCACTTTAATTTAGTGCTTTAACTAACCTGGAAGTATGGTCCCATAGTCTGGATAGTGCAGTCAGATAATTAAATTTTATTCATATCTAACTATCTAACGGTGTTCAAATTGTGGAGTATGATTGTATGAATGATTCTGCCAAAAAAATTTTGATTTCATGATTTACATTATTTCATTATGAAAAAGACACTTGAATTATGTGTTTTGTAAAATTGGACTCAATGATGAAGGATACTTACCTCATTAAGCTCAATATATTTGGATAAAGGACAATATACCCAAAAAAATTAAAACAAAAAAACAAAAAACAGCTCACAAACAGATATGTATCATTCGGACAACTTAATAATTTTTCATGTGACGGCCGGTGGGAAGTATTGTGGATTCCTTATGCCCGAGACAATATTTATCGGAGGCTTACAAATCGCATTTTAAAATAACTACTATCAATATCTACGTTAATATGTTGTGAAGGTATTAACAGTTAATTATCTAATAATTTAGCGCAAGAAGATATTCATTGTTCAGGATATTCCCAACAATCCAGTGCATCTACTCCAGAGTACTTATAAACCTAAATAACTGATTGAAGATTAGGTCAAATTAATCCATTATTTAAATCTTATTTTCGTCGGCATACGTATTCAATACTCTTTTAACACACCAACTCAACCGTAAAAATAATGCTACATACTTATCCGGTAAGTTTCACCGATTGTCATTTGTTATATATTTTGTTGGGTCTTATGAAGTTACGACATTTCTAACTTGCACGTACTTATAATTAGTTTTTTTTTTTTTTTAATGACTCAATTGCTGTTAGTCAAACAATTAAATGGTCATGAACAATTACTTATGGTTTGATGTGAGTTATATATGTTGTAACTTAGCTGCTGCCCATTAGATGTTAACTGATTTTATTATCAATCATTAATATGATATATAATATCTAATGCTGCATCATATGTCAAATGTCATACATCATTTGGGATACAACTATGTATCTCAACATACGTGTGTATCTTAAATATGTAACATTACTGATTACTTATATGCTCCCCGAAACAATCATAATTCTAAAGAAAATTAACCAAAATTCCATCTGGTTTGTCAAATTAACCATTACTTCTTCATGTCTTAAATCTTCTATATTAATTAAGCTCCTCACATCGGTGTTAAACAACTCTTATTCAATCTGTTTGTAATAGAAAAAATTTGATAGGTAAAAGATGAATGGACGTTAAAAATAAATTTAGAGTGACAAATGTAACAATTAATAGAATATTATTAACGTAAAAAGAATTTTGATTAATAATCATAAGAAGGGAAATGATTAATGTCATCAAATAAAACAGGAGTTTCAGTCAAGAGTGAAGCTGTTGGCATCCTTTCGTGTCTTTATGAAACTTTGCTTCAAATAATATTACAGTTAAAGACAAATAAGAATTAAACACACATAGATTTCATTTTCTAACAAATTACTTACTTTCATAATTAAAATATTTAAAAATGTTACCTTTTATTTTCTTATTTTTAATTTTCTTTAATTTTAATTTATTTTTACCTGCATCAATTTCTTTAATTTCTAAAATGTTACTTTTAATTTTAGGTACTATTCATTTAACTAAAATAAATTAAATTTGTATTTTGATCAAATTTAGAATGATCTCTTTAAAAAATTAAAATAAATAACTTTTAAGAGACAAAATATTTCAACATTTTATTGATTATATATTTCTGTACTTAAGATTGATTAAATTATAATTTAAAATATCTATAAGTTAAGCCAATGATTAACATTAAAATTTTTAATTTTCATTACAAAAAAATAAATTGTACAAATTTAGAATGATCCCTTATTCCTTTCATATTTCTTATTGATTATATATTTCTGTACTTAAGATTGTTTAAATTATAATTTAAAATATCTATAAGTTAACAAAAAAAATTAATTTGAAAAATAAAAATAGCACAATACTACTTTGAGTTTTAAAAATAAAAATAAAAAAGAATAAATTATAAGTATGTTTGAAAATAAAAAAAGATATTTTCGGACATAAAATAAATAAAACTGGAAAAAGAGTTTCGCGCGGAGATTAGAGTGGTGCAATAGTCCAACTTTAGTCATTTTTTTCCTGTATCATATGATACCTAACCATTTCTTGCAATGAAATTAAGAGGTCAAATTTGAAGTGATATAAAAAATCACCTAACCAACTAAATTCTAATAACTTAATAAAGTGTACAATTTTGATAGTGGTTTATTGCCATTTTTAGAGTTTATAAGGAGAGAAAACTAATACCGAAGGAAGTCATGAATGATTAGAAGGACCACATATGAGAAAAATTATAAATGTTTCGTGTGCTAATGATGGCTCTATTGGAAGAAGTGATTAATATTTCGTTCATTGAAAAAGGAATGTCACCAAATGGCCTATCTACCTATATAAATCCGGAGTTCCCACAAGTTGAAATTCAAATTATTATAAGATAAGATCACTGCTCTTTCTTTATCAAAGAAAGGAGATAACTAATGAAAATTGTGATGTCTTCGAGAAGATGCAGAAAATTTTTGTCCATACAGTGGGTGCACTAAAAAGTAATCACGTTTCTAAGGCTCCACCATATTTGGTGAAAGACCAATTTTCAATTTACTGGAACGTGTACAGCCAAAATCAAGCAAAACACTGTACAGCATTTTGTTGCAGTTAATTATTTTTCAGAAGATTTTCGTATTTGCAAAAGCGATATAGTGGACTGTCGTTGAAGCATCGCTGTCGTCAATGAGCACGTAATGAAATTAAGTTTATGTCCCAATGCAATATATGGTTGCAAGATTCGGTCACCACAGGGAATTATTAGAATTATGTCCCATATCTTATAATTTATTCATGCGAAAGTATTTTATTCAAATTTCATAAATTTTGTCGTTGAATTTTGAAATGTTCTAGTTGAAGCACATCACTTAGCGCCCAGTCATGTTTATAACCAATCAAATTCTTATCATTGGCAAAATAAAGCCATTTTACACTTTCTCGAATCAATCGGTGCAGTGGGTTCTAGAAATCTTTCTTCCTTTTCTTTCAGATATATTTGATTAACTCCAGCGGCAAAGTCTGCACCGAAGAAGATAACTGGACAAGCCGAACTTGCTCATTTTACTATTTTGCTCTTAGTAGCAGTAAAGTTTACGTATTTTGGGAGACTGAATAAAAGAAAATGACTTGTACACCTTTAACAATGGAATTAATTTGAGGAAAAATGAGGATGACCTCCCAGTTATTGAGGGAAACTAAATGAACTATTCTCATATTTTATAGTAGGTCCAAACATTCCTTCAGTTATAATGATGATAGTTTTATATAACATTTTATCATTTTATCCTTATTTTTATTTTTGATGTAGCCATAAAATTTAAATATTTTGAGTACTTTTAACCAAAAAAATTTATATGTCCTTAATGTTTAAATTGATTTAATAACGGATTGCAAAGTATGAAGAAAATTTATAAGAAGGAGAAATGTCATAAAAAGTTGCATAAACCAATGTACCATATTAAAACATGCCGTAAATGTATGAAATCTAAGATTCTAAGTATACCTCTCAAAACATAAATTAAAACAATTGATGATCCATATATACGTGGAAAATTAGAACTAGCAAAATTTGACATGACTTCAATACCCAACATGAATACGATACAAATAAATGAGTATAAGTCATAAGATTTGACATGATTATTAAATAGGTCTGGTATAAATCGGTACAATTTTTTTCTGTATTAAGATAGAGTTAAAGTTCTTAATTTGTTACTTGATTGATAACAAAATTATAGTTTCTATTCGAAATTAATTTATGGGTTCTTGTTATCAAAACTCAAATATTAGACATGATTCTCGCTTTTTATTTTTTATTTTTTTTTTGTAAGGATGAAATATATATAGTGTTTCATTTATAAAATTTCATTTGAATTTAGAGCTTTAATAGTATAAATGTGTAAAATATTGATAGACATGTATATTTTATAATATCAATATATAAAATTATTTACATATATATAATTAAAACTTCAATAGTATAAATATGTAATATTTTGATAAATATATATTTTATAATATCGATAAATTATGTGTGTGCACACACTCATGTATATATAGATATATGCGCAAATGTTATGTGTGTGTGTGTTCAACGGGTTATTGGGAAATCCATTTGTTTTCCGCATCGAGTAAAGGATCTTGATATTTTGACATGATTATTAAATGAGTCATATTTAAGTCAACCTAAATTTGATGATACACGAAGCTGAAACGACATAAACACTATCTGTTCACCCGTTTTTCCAGATAATGCAAATAAAGGCCAAATAAATAATTGGACTAGATGCAACAAATTCACCCATAATTAACTACAAATGAATAATATATAATAAATTCAAGAGAGAAAAAAGATACTATATGAAGGGAATACATAAGCAACCGTTGACAAAATAATAAATCACACATACTTGCTAATGTTTGATGAGAAATAATTAAAATTGCTTAATTAGTGTAAGCAAGTAAGCAAGCAACAATAACAACGATAGTAAACAACAAAAGATGTATGATATGGCCCAACCTATGCTTCTCCAACAAAAAGAGTGATTGTGTGCCAAATTAAAAAGTAAAAAAAAATATATCGAATTTGTTATAATCATTTAAATGAATACTTTGAACTATTGGGGGCATTTATAATATTTCTCCTACTTATAATTTTTATGCATACTTTGCAATTAGTTATGAAATTAATTTAATCATTATAGACATATAAGTTATTTTACTTAAAAAATTTCTCAAAATAATTAAATTTTATAGCTAACATCAAGATTACGAATAGATTAGTAAAATAATATACAAAACTAACTCCTTTATAGTTGAAGGAGGTTTGGACCTATTCTAAAACCTCGATTAATTTTTTTAAACAACAGGGGTAATCCTTATTTTTCATTAATTTAATAATAAAATAATTAAGCTCTTACGGCCATTTATGACAAAATAGTAAAATGATAAATAAATTGGCACTTAACTAACATTAAAAGAACTTAACTAACATTAAAAGAATTTGGACGGATTTTTTAAATACCAGACGAAGTCCGATAACTTTCTCTAAACAATAGGGTTTGACTCTTTTTTTTTTATTTTTGTATATTTATGATGATGTTTCCTGTTTGATTAAGTGTTCACTCCACGTTAAAAATCAATGCATTTTATTCCACTCAACTTCTTGAATATTGTTGACACATCATGTTTTACGATAGTGTAGACAATATATTATAAGTTACAATAGTGTACATAACAAATGTCAAAACATTTTAAGTTTTTTAATAAGGAGTAATATCCCAAGAAGAGATAATTTATTTTATTAAAATAAAGGATAAATTAAAAGATAAGAAAAAAAACACATTTTAATATATTATTGAATAAAATATATTGTATTAAATTATGTGTGTATGTGTGTGCATATATACACATAAAGAAAGAGAGTAATGTTTCAATGAGAAATGATTTGTTGATGACGTAAATGTATTTTTGTCTTGTAACTCTATATATAATATACACTTAAAAGTAGAGTTAGCAATCAACACGTCTCTACTGAGATTAGCCAATATTAATAAGTATCACTTGTCTAATGGGAATAAGAAATTACACACACACACATATATATATATATCAAAATGCCAGTATTTTCCCAATTGTTCTGATTGTCCCCCAAAGTAATTATTTTTTTAAGGATTAATTGTGATTTTAATTTAAATAAATTAATAAATTAAAAAAAAACTAAAATCTTTAATGATTGGGCTGTTGGAATATAAAAGTAAGCATTGGGCTTGGCCTATTGCCGCATTTTGAATAAATTTTATTTTTTACATTTAAATTAAATTAAAAAATTTAAAATAATTTGGCACAGGTCCTACAGGATGATCGTCTTGATCATCCTGACAGGAATCTAATGAAGACAAAATTTAGCCTCCAACTGTAACTAATTAACCATTTTTCTTTAATATGTACCAAATTCTTTATATTAACCCCAAACACAGAAGTCGGATGGCACAGGACATAAGGACCAGTTAGAGGTGCAGTCGCATGAGAATGGAGGGTTTGTCTAAACTAACAACATTAGACCAATTGGTTTCAGCCGAGTGGTAGAATCCACACTCTTATAATTGAGTCCCCGAACTTAATTTTTTTCCCCTTAATTATAAAATAATTAATTACAGACAGTTTTTTCTTTTTAAAAAATATAAGTAGACTTAAATATTAAAAATAGTCTAATTTAAATATCAATAATAATCTAATTATAATTCAGTATTTAAAAAAAAAAAAAAAATTGGGAGTGGGGACAGGCGACAGGGTTTGCCGACAGGCCTCACACGAAGTCAGAGAAAAATTATAATTGCAGCTTTTAGATTCCCAGTGGAAGTGATGATTATAACGTGTCTCCTACGATCCACGTTCGTTCACTTTCTTTCTTCATTCAGATGATGATGTGTATTCAATCAACCTCACCATACGACTAAATCATAGTATAACAATTTTATTATTTATAGGACAGATTTATTAGATATCCACGTTCTTTCTTTCTTTTTTTCCTTTTAATGTTTTATGTTTTCCTTTCACGAAGAAATTGATCCTGTTAGGTACGCGGGACCAAACGATCAGACCAAAGGTAACATCCGGAAATTGATCGATTACAACATTTCTATAATAATGACAATTTTCATATAACTTGACAGAGTTTGCGCTGGGAAGTTAACGCAAATTGATGAATAAGAATAAGGCGATTGAAAATTGATTTTTCATTGGATGCGTGGTGCGCCACAGAGTCAAAAAGCTTATAGCTTTGTTGTTCTTTAAGGTTTTAGAGTTATTGTTTATAATTAAAACATTATAACAACAAAGTGAGTGAATTTAGTATGATTGGAAAAAGAGTGGAGCTTTTAACACCTCTCTAAACAGTAAACTCCTTACATAATCTTCTTTTAAATGTTTTTTCTTTTTTTTGGAAGTATCCTCAGTTTAATTGAAAAGATACAAATTTATTTATTAGAATTAATCATCTGCCTATAAATTTTACCCAAAAAATTTCTTTTTGAATTGCATAACAAGTCTTGAATTATCAAATTTATCTTATACTTTTTTCTTTTTATATAATTCCTATCTTCATAACTCTAAATTCATATAATCTTCTAAAAAAATAAATTCAATTGAAATTTAAAGTATAAATATAGATTATGAAATGAGGTGGGTGTAAAAAAAATTGTTAAAATAATAATTTATCGAAGTATTTAATTGAATTTTCATTCACAACAAAAAAATGTACTAAGTTTGTGTTTAAGTTACTTAAGTAGTTTTAAATTTTTTTACCCAGGAAAAAAAAAAAAGCAGTTTTAAAAGAAATTTTGAGCGTCAAAAGAGCCACCCAATATAAAATAGAAAATGTAATCATAAATCGAGTGATGTAGTCAGCTTTCACAGGGTGCATGACGGGCCGTTGATTGTGGCTACAACAATGGAGAAGCCCATGTTAATAGAAGGCCGACCTTCATAGCTAAGTTCCCCCCAAAGGCCGAACATTTTGATATGCCCACAATTCTAAGGCAAGAACGACGATCTGATTCTGAGCTTGAAGATAACTGAAGACAGCTGAGTGATGCACAGATAATTCATGGAACACGGGTAAGAGAAGAAAAGAGTTCTGGATGTTTACGCGTTACGAAATTGTGTTAAATTACTGGCTATATTCCATGAATTAGGAAAAAAAAAGAAAAAAAAAAGAGTGAGATTATTGCTGGCGAAGTTTTTGTACCAGTAAAGCTTACAAAGCAGATTCATCACTGATATCACACCGTGGTCTGTGCAAGTAAAATTACTAAATAATCAATCAGGAACAAAGGGGGCAAAGCACTAACCCATTCTCATTACAATCGGGACACCTCAGGGCAGCAGTCTTCCCACGCAGTTGCATGTTGATGACCAATTTACAGCTGCCATTGCAGCGAAAACAGGGGAGAAACCTGACATCAGCACAGCCTTGACACACACCCTTGAGCTTCCTGATGGGTATGCCTTCGATCAACTCACCGAACCAACCCTCTTCAACAATTCTCAAAACCTCTTCGGCCCCACCGACATACCTCCCTTTAACGAACACCCTTGGTAGGACTAGGGGTAGGGGTTGCACGCTACTCTCTGCTTCTTCTTCGTCTTCACTATTATCATTATTATCGTTATTGCTCCTCCTCCTCCTCCTCCTCATCATCATCAATTCCCTCAACTCTTCCTTGAACCCTCGATCCATTGACACATCTCTCTCGCTAACCGCCACTCCGAAATTTTCAATTACTGATTTCACCGCTTTGCATGCTTCATATGTCTTCCGTATCCCTCTCAATGTCGTTGTGTATATCACCACCTTATTTTCTCCATCTGGTGGGCATATTCTTTCAAATCTTTCCAATACGCTTCTGATGACTGCGCCGTTAGCATTTGAGTTTTCTTTGACTTTCCAGAGGCTATCGTTGTCGCTCTCCCCCAAACCGGACATCAGTTCCCAGGAGTTTATGACTTCTTCCCTAACCGGCTCGCCCGGGAGTATGGATCCGAGGGTGAACCTCTGTGGCCGGGTCGGTGGAGCCGTTGCCGGTGGGTCCAGATTCAAGAGGCCATAGGTGGTGGAAGTCAGCGATACTATGTGCTGACTCAGCGCCGAGCTACCGAGTTGACTCAACTCGTCTTCTTGGTTTAGCAAATTTGATGAGACGCAGCCCATTGTCTTTCTCCGATCTGGTTTTGAAATTTTTTACTGAGATGGAAAGGGCGAGCTATCGGATCAGAGATTCTAATAAAGCGTTGTACTTCAGTAGGCAGGTACGTTTAAGACTGACTCCACAGCTTCAAAGCAAAATTGTATGTCCAAATTCTGATCATAATTAATTAATTATTTTTTAATTAATTGATTGATTAAGTGTCATTATAACATTGTCAGATTTCGGTTCATTCAATTTTTAAAACTTTGATGGCGCTGTCACACGAGCTTGAGGTTTGGGCGCTAAGGTTTTAATTCAAATTGAATGCGGCGCTAAAGTGGAGCCTCGAATTCCGTTTCCTTTTCGGGGTTTCCATAATATTACCTCCCCGCCTGCGCTGACTGGGCCCTCGGCCCTCATTGAAAGCCTCATTCGGCCCAGTGGCTGACCCACTGGACACCCGGCCCAATAATTTTTCATGTACAATCAAAATTTTGCGGGTTTTACCACCAATCATTGAAACTAATTGCAGGCCTCTTTTATCCACGCATTAGTCCAAATTTCTGGTCCAAGTGATGAGCCAGTCTGAGAATTCGAAGTTGGTCTTTGGTGCAGGACTAGTGAATAACATTTGTAGTATTTATAATTACTATTGTTTGGGGGAATAAAATAAGATGACCATGATCTCCTCTAAATGAAAAATGAGTAAAGAGTTGATAGGTGATCATGGGATAATTGGGTAATCACTTGGACCAAATGGAATGAGCACATCATCTCGACTAGGAAGTTATCTGGTCACCATATGATGGTTACCTCGACCAGAAAGTTATCTGGTCACCATACGCTGACCACCTCAAGCAGAAAGTAGTATTTGAGACCATTAGCGTACTAGCTCCACCAAGAGGTAAGTCTAGTCACCTTGAGTAGGTCACCGCGACCAAGATATCACCAAGATACCTCGAGCAAATTATTTGGATCAGAAGTTTTATCTAACCACCTTGAGCATACTACTTCGATTAGGAGATTACTTGGTGACCTCGAGCAGAGCATATTGACTAGAAGGTAAGACTTAGTCAAGACAAACCTCAACTAAGCTTAAACCGAAGATCTCATTCGTGAAATTTAGCCATAACGTCGACCACGACCAGGTATTATAACTGTAACTCAATAACTTTCTTGTAACCGCCTCATTTACTCATGATTTAAATGAGCATTCAACTCAATAACAGCGTGGCATTAAAGATGGTGCAATAACTCCAGGTGCTTATAAAGCCCTTAGAAATCTAAAGGCAGGGGACTCTTCCTCTTATAATTTATTTTTCCTTTTCCCTTAAATTAATTGGTCACTGACTTGAGCGTCGGAGGGTTCATGCCGGAAAAACTTCTGGCACCTCTTACTATCTTTTGTGATTTCAAGAGCACACTAAACAATAGTATATGGTCAAAGGATTTTCTTGGAGATTGGCAAGTCGTTTCACTATCAAACAAATTCAATGCTGATTCAAGAGTGTGGTATCAAGTATCAAGCCACTAACATCGACCATGCCAGATTTCAGCATCAACATTTGACGCCGTCTTTGGGGATGGTACAAAAAGCCAACCTTTGTCTCTTCAATTTTTTATCTAGCCAAAGTGCAAGCAGGATATTATCATGCATGAATTGAAGCAACCGCTCTTTTATTTCCAAACTCGCGTGAAAGAAACGAATCAAATTGGTAAAAACTAAACTGATGTTGACATTCACAAGCTTGAGATCGGTAACATCTAATCACAGTTTTCATTTCTGCTTCTATTTGTATTAAATTAATGTGATTACTTTCACTGTACTTATCTCTGTGTGATATATTGCATTTGAATGATCAATTACAAATGCCACAGCCTCGGTATAGTTTGAATTTGTTTCCGTATTGGTAAACTCGTGTATTTATATGACAACGACTTGAGAAGTTTAACTTTCATAAAAATTAAAAATTGGTTGTGAGGCACGAATTTGAGATGCTAGTTGCCTTGTACTCAAACTCCACTCCAGATCATGTGTTTGCCATGAAATTTTGCATGATTTCAAACTTGGACAAATTAAGATCTCGGTTACTTTAGCATGACGGCACGTGCGCATGACTTAATAGCCTTGCAAAATCAAGACCCATAATTTGATTATGCCACGGTTTTAGCATATTAGCCATAGACTAATTCTCTTAAAGTAAAGATTTGATTGTTAATTTGTTGCAAAGATATGATGTTTATGGTTTTGGAAACAGGTGTCAGAGGATATTTACTTAAATTGGTTATATGGAATCATGCACAACAAATGTTTGACGAAATGATTGACAAAATTGAAATAATTTTGTAGTCTCAAATTTGCTATTAGTACCATATTTAAAGACACCTCAAAAGTCAAGAGTAAGCTCAAGAATCTACAATAAACTCACTCAGCTATTAATCATGCTTCAATTCCATCATTCAATCATACACTTATCTTAATTTGCTGATTCATGTGCATGATTATTCATGAAATCTCACATGCAATAGTATCAGCTCTATTTTTTCATTTTTACTATTATACAATAAGCTATTCATTTGTTTTGATGATTGAATAAATTCATTTGCCTGTTAAGCATCATAATGGTATATCATGCATGGACATGAATCCAGCTCCTTGATTAATTATTTGATTCAACCTGCATCCTCAAAAAATCAGTTTATGAATCAGTAACGTACAAGTCATAATTTTAGTTTTGCTTTAATTTTTTCTGATTAAATTGTATTATATATGACTTTGAATAAAATGGGTGCAATAAGAAAAAATATATTAATTCATTTTTTTTCTTTACCTATTGAAAAATTTCCAAAGTGAATAAAAAGGTTAAAAACTTTAAAACCTGCTTCTAGTAAGGTATAAAACTTTAAATCGACAAGAGCTATTTAAAGTTGCTTAAGTTGGTAAAGGGTTAGAAGCCTTAGAGTCTATTCCAGCTAAGGCATATAACTTTAAATCGATAAAAGAAGCTTAAAATTGCTTAAGTCAGTTAAAGGTTAAAAGTCTTGAAACTTGCTTTAGATAAGATATGAAACATTAAACTGATGATACCTGCTCACCTATGACGTGGTCAGCAGAGGAGGCAAGATAAGTGGCTTAAGGCTTTAAGTTTAACTTTATAGTTTCTAGTCTTGATTTGTTTTATTCTCAACATTAGAAACTAGGAAACTGGTGTTTGGGTAATGAAATAAGGTGACCACGATCTCCTCTAAATGAAAAATGAGCAAAGAGTTGATAGGTGACCAGTGGGTAATTGGGTAATCACCTGGACCAATGGAATGAGCATATCACCTCGACCAAGAAGTTATCTGGTCACCTTGACAAGGAAGTTATCTGGTCACCATACGTTGACCACCTCGAGTAGAAAGTAGTCCTTAAGACTATTAGCAGACTAGCTCCACCAAGAGGTAAGTCTAGTCACCTTAAGTAGGTCATCTCGACCAAGATATCACCAGGATACATTGAGTAGGATATTTGAATTAGGAGTTTTATCTAGTCACCTTGCGCACTCTACTTTGATTAGGAAATTACTTGGTGACCTCGAGTAGAGCATATTGACTAAGAGATAAGACTTAGTCAAGACAAACCTCAACTAAGCTTAAATTGAAGAGCTCATTCCGAAAATTCAGTCATAACGTCAACCACAAATAGGTATTATAATTATAACTCAATAACTTTCCTGTAATCGCCTTATTAACTCATGATTTAAATGAGTATTAAACTCAATAACAACGTAGCATTGAAGATGGTGCAATAACTCGAGGTGCCTATAAAATTCTTGAGAAATTTAAAGGTAGGGGAGATTCTTCCTCTTATAATTTATTTTTCTTTAAAATTTATTTTTTCTTTTCCCTTAAATTGATTGGTCACTAACTTGAGAATCGGAAAGTTCACGCCGAAAAAATTTCTTGCGCCTCTTACTATCTTTTATTATTTTAGGAGCACACTGAACAATAATACATGATTAAAGAATTTTCTTAAAAATTAACAAGTCGTTTAACTATTAAATAAATTCAATACCGATGCAAAAATCTAATATCAAGTATCAAACCCCTAATACTGATTAGACCAGAACAGATTTGAACATTAACAATCATTAGGAAAATGTTAGATTAATTTGCTGCCTCCTTGTTTTTATATTGAAGAACGAAGACAAGAATCAGATATCATTATTGGAAAGTACAGCAGGGAATCAGACCCCCCGTTTGACCGGCTACCGGGAAATAAAGCCTGACACTTGGGAGCCCCTAAGTTACGTTCACCGTAACTTACTGCCGTTGTCGTTTCTTTGTTTTGTTTTTTCTGTAAAACTTCATTCAGCCCCTTATATTCTACTTTATTTATCATTTATTTATAAATATTATAACATATTTTAAATTTATTCATAAATTTCTAAAATATTAAGTTCATTCTTATAATTTTTAAATTTTTAAAATATCCTCTATTTAATTAAAAAATATAATAATTATTAAATGAATTATTATTATTATTATTATTATTATTATTAACAACAATAAAAGGTATTATTATTATTATAATTAATACATTAACAATAATTAATAATAATTTTTTAGTTAATAATTATTATTATTAATTAATTTTTTAATAATAATTAATAATTATTATTAACAATTTAACTAAAAAATTATTAATATAATTTAATTATAAACATATCTCTTTCTCTAAAATCACCATCTTTTTTCGCTTATTTTACTTCTCACTTAAACCCTTCCATCAAATCCATTCACTCATCTTCTCAACATAACACCGCATCAACAATATCCCCAACAAATTTGCACCACCATAAGGAGTCTAGTCTCCTCGCTTTTCTCCATCTTTATCATCTTCTTTTTCTTTAAATAAATAAATAAAAATAATTATTATTGTTAATAATTTAATTAAAAAATTATTATTAATTATATTATTTAAATTTGAAGTGTTGTATCAAAATCTAATTCAAATTGATTGGATTTGAATATAATTATATTTAGATTATTATTTTATATTTTAATGATTGTGATTATTATTATTATTATTAAAAAATTAATAATAATAATAAGAATAATAATAATTATTATTGTTAACAATTTAACTAAAAAATTATTATAAATTATTATTATTATATTAATTAATTATAATACCTTTTATTGTTGTTAATAATAATAATAATAATCTATTTAAAATTAAAATTAAAATTATATTTTATAATCATAATTATAATTATAATTATAATCCATTAATAATAATTATATTTTTTAATTAAATAAAGGATTTTTTAGAATTTAAAAATTATAGGAATAAATTTAATATTCTAAATATTTAAGAATAAATTTAAAATTTTTTATAATATTTATAAATAAATTATAAATAAAGTATAATATCTTTTAATCCATAATTATTAAATTTGGAAAATTATTAATAATAATTATTAACTAAAAAATCATTATTAATTATTGTTAATGTATTAATTATAATAATAATACCTTTTATTGTTGTTGTTGTTAATAATAATAATATAATAATAATAATAATAATAATAATTATTAGTATTATAATTCATTGAATAATGATTATATTTTTTAATTAAATTGAGAATATTTTAGAAATTTATGAATAAATTTAAAATATGTTATAATATTTATAAATAAATGATAAATAAAGTAGAATATAAGGGGCTGAATGAAGTTTTACAGAGAAAACAAAACAAAGAAACGACAACGGCAGTAAGTTACGGTAAACGTAACTTAGGGGCTCCCCTGACACTTTCAAGTTACAACTTCTCAGAAGAAGAACAGGAAACAGGTTTCCTCGTCAAAGCAACTAGATAATAAGTTCGATTTTGGTCTTCGAGGACCCCGCCATTCAATAATATAGTAATATCTTATACGTGCGTGACTCTGTGTGTGTGCGCGCGCCTCTTATCTTTTTTTCTCTCTTGTCCTCAAGCTGCTGCTCAAGACACGTGACGCCAATGGGTTTGGTCTGTTGATTATTAAAGAGTAAAATAAAAGCAGCTCAATCAAAAAGCTTTTAGCTTATAGCCATCCTCAACAAACTCACTTTGGATTCTTTTCCACATTAAAAACTCCGGTCTCTCATCTCATGTACTGTGATAATTTCTTGTACAAATTACGAAGTTATTGACAGTGTCCCTCTGACACCTCCAATAGTTTTTTCTTTTTTTGCCCCCCAATGCCACTAGCAAATTAACACCCGTATGCCCTTAAATTTGCAGGTACATTGGAGCTCGTACCACGTAGATTCTTCACTTTTACAAATGCACATTACTCGTCCTCCATTCTTTCTCTGTCTCTTTAATTCTTCAGTCATAATGGTGAAGAAATCAAATTAAGACACCATCGCCATGCGTATAAGCTAAACGCTTTCAGGCTTCAGCTTTGTTGTATTCAATTAATATTCATAGCCCCCTTGCGACTCTTCATGGGAAAGAAGAGTGGTACCTCGTGGTTCACAATAGTGAAAAGGGCATTTAGGTCCCCTTCTAAAAGTGATAATGAGAAAAGAAACAGCAGAAGGAGAGAGGATGAATTTGAGCTGGAAGAGGAAGAAAAGGTGCGTAACACTAACATTACTCTGCATTCACTCTGTCAATTTCTACATTGAATAAAAATTTTCAGGCGTTGCGTATGTTTTTGAGTTTGTGCAGAAAAGAGAGAAAAGGAGGTCGCTTTTTCGAAAGACTAATTGTACTGATGATGCACTATTACAACGATGCGAAGCTAAGGTAGCAGCAATTAGAAGTACTAATACTCGTACAACAAAACCAATGAACCCTATTTTAGCTTCTGAGCAGGGGCGCGCATATGCACTGGCTGCAGTTACTGCGGCAGCAGCTGTGGAGATTGTTGGGCACACTGCGCCAGCTTCCAGTTGTTATGTTCGGGAATACTACGCTGCTACAGTTATTCAAACATTTTTCAGAGGCTATTTAGTGCGTACTATATATATTGCATTAACAGAGATACATATGCATGACATTTATACAAACATGCATGGTATATGTATGTATTTAAAGATAATGATCGGGTTCATAAATCATAATTACTTTGATTATTGAAGGCAAGGAGAGCTTTGTGTGCACTCAAAGGGCTAGTGAAGCTTCAGGCTTTAGTGAGAGGACAAAATGTTCGACATCAAGCCAAGTTAAATCTAAAACGGGTACAAGCTTTGGTTCGAGCTCAAGACATGGTGCGTGATCAACGAGCAAGGTTCTCACATGAGGAGAGCAGAAGGTCTTTGTTTGCTGAAACCAACGATTTCTGGGAGTCTAAAAATCTTCATGACATTAAAAATAGAAAGTCAATAGTAAGTCACTTGTGTTTCTCATCGTTGTCAATTGTTTGGTTATGAACTTCATATATTCTTGAGATGAACGGGAGAAATCTCAGAATAAATTAGATATAATATAATCAATTAATGTATGAATGATACGTGTAACTAAATTTTATATAACAACCATTTGCATATTGATTTTTCATAAAAACAAATATGTCATATTATCATTTATTTGTTATAACTAACGAGGTATTTTAAAATTTCTCTAGCTAGCCCTTATTTTAATCAATTAATTAAGACGTTTATTTTAACAGTCAAGTAATAACAATGGAAGTGGCGCCATTACCATAGCGGATTGGAATGACCATCCATATACAAGCCAGGGGATAAAGGAAGCTGCTATGAAACGCGAAAAGACAGTAGCTTATGCTTTCTCAAACCAGGTTAGTTACTCACTCATCGATCTCCTTCATTAAGGAGAAAGTGTTAGACTCTGTTTCGGGTTTGGAAACTAAATTATATATGAGTCTTATTAATATGATTCTAATAACACTATCTTAATTACTATCAAGGTATGGAGGTCTCGCAGGAATCCATCAGCGGGTGATGAAAGGGAACTAGATGAGAGAACAAAATGGCTTGATCGGTGGATGGCTACTAAGCAATGGGAAAATAGTGCTAGTAGAGCTTCAACTGATAGAAGAGACCACATTATGAAGACCGTAGAAACTGATGCATCCAGGCCAAAATATCAAAACCAAAAGCAACCGAGGCCGCCGGTCTCCGTTGGCATTGCCTCTCCACTTCACAGGACACAACCAAATCTCTCTTTCCACCAATGTCCAGCTCTCACGCCGTCTCCATGCAAAACCAAGCCAATTCAAGTCCGTTCAGCTAGCCCTCGATGCTTTCTGAAAGAAGAAACAGGTTTTTCAGCAGCACAAACCCCTACATTAAATGGGGCTGCTGCTGCAACTTCTACAGTGCCTAATTACATGGCTGCCACTGAGTCTGCCAAAGCTAAGGCTCGTTCACAGAGTGCGCCGAGGCAGAGGGCATCAACGTCAATGCCGCCGAGAGAGCGAAGCGGGTCAGTGAAGAAACGCCTTTCTTATCCAGCTCCAGAGCCACATTGTTGCCAGAACTCGAGGAGCAGCAGCTTCAAGAGTGTCCCGGCTGGTTGTGGTGGCTATGGTTCGGGAATGGAGCAGCTATCAAATTACTCTTCCTGCTATACAGAGAGTTATGGTGGTGAAATATCCCCATGCCCCTCGGGATCAAGATTGTCTCTCAATCTCTGGGAGTAAATTAGTTACTCGCATATTTTCCGCGCATCTTATTCCTCGCATGCGGCTAAGATCAAGTTCAACCAAGTTCAAATTTTCCTTTTACGAAGTGCAGTAACAGTTGAATTTGTACATGCTTGGTGATATGATAATATAGTATGCCTAATTAGTTGTACAATTTTTACTAAACCACAAAACATATTAATTACATATAAAAACATTGGTCATGGAAGTAGGCAATAACACCAACCTATAACAGCTGAAGGAATTTCTAATTAGATTGTTGTTAGCTAATGTTCAACTGATCAAATCCAACTTCTTTACAGCCAACATTTGCCATTCCACTGGTAGTCGGTAGGTACACAAAACATAATGGGCTTAAAGTCAAGTTGTTGCAGTATGCACCACGTACGTAAGCATTAGCTTTTTAGCTGCTAGTAGTGGTGCTAGTGCCGCAGCCGTGAGGAGATGCAGCATTCGAATCTGATTTAACACTGCTTGCAATACCAAGGCACAATACTTCAGCCAATGGTCCACCAGGTGGTGAACCCATTCCTGAAACATGGTTCATCCAGTGGGGTCTCAAAGTCCCAACATTTTCTCTTTCTGATCCCATGGTTCCAAGACTGGCCATCAAAGCATTTTCGTCTCTTTCAATAGTTTCGCTTCCACCAGACATTGACAATGTAAGGGAAGAGAGTGGCAGCTTCTCATTTGGGGAAACAAAGCAATTGCTGGTGCTGCCAATTCCGTCCTCATTGGCAATATTTTCCCCTCCAAGTTCAAGCGACCAAGCATCGATGAAGTGCCTAGTCTCCTGTGTTTGCTGTGCATGGTGGGAAACCATTTTGGGGCTAAGTAACAAACAGTATTGGTCATGTAGCCGCTGAGCTTGAACTGCAAGATCATCACTACTCATATTATTTGAGTTGATGAGATGTTCTTCATGGTGATGATGATGATGATCACCGTATTTGCTGGAGTTTTGGAGCCATTCTTGGTTGGAATTACTAGCAACAGGCATTGTCCCCCCTTTCACGAACCATTCCAAGCTTCTTCACGGGTAAGCCAGAAATTACAAGCTAGAGTTATATCATACATAATAAAGTATAAGAGACAAACCAAAAGGCCCACCCAGTCCCACAACATATGACAACAAAGAGAGAACTTCAAAAAATTTTAGATTCAATTATAACATTAAAATATGATTAAAGGAGCCATTGAAGTCAAAACTAAACACAAAAACGCCATTGATTGAAATCCCAACTAACCTTGGTTGTTGTTGTTGTTCACTTGATGCAATTGAAGAGGCCATGAACTTTGGATAAGACTTGTTGAGGGTACTGTTGTTGACACTTTGATGAAGGCTGCTGTTGTGGCCACGCTGGGCTGGTAATTCCACAGGCTTTCTTGAACGGGGACGGCTCTTATGAGAGTGGCGCTCACAATATTTCTGATCAGGAGCCACATCTCTAGAGCACCTCCATTTCTTTCCATCTGTTCTTCTACACCTCCATGGCTCTGGATCCGAGCTGCTATTATTGCTCAGCAATTTTAATTCCATTGAACCTTGCACCACTATATTGAACAGATTAGCTAATTATGCAATACAACTCTCTCATGCATATATAATAAAAGCGAGAAATTTTGAACATAATAATTTGATAAAAATAACTGGAAAGAAGAAGAAAAAGAGATTAGTACTATTTGGTTGACAGGAAGGAAGAACCCTCGAAGCTGAAGGGCTTTTGGTTATGGGTATGAGAAGTTCATGAGGTATGGGAGCAGAAGCCATCATGTACTTGTATATCAATGTCTGTCTCTCCAGTTCTTGCAACTGAGCAGCAGTAAAAGGTAATCTCAAATTCACAGGTGCTCTTGCTGCTGCCATTTCTCCTATAGTAGTTACACACCATACATAGATTATATCACATATATATTATTATAAAGTTATATTATTCTTTTTTTTTTCTTCCTTGATTTTTTTTTTTAAAAAAAGTAAACCAATAAGTTGTATTAAAACGACCAACGATTTATTTTCTCCATTCTTTAGGCTTTAGTAGTAATAATACCAAGAGAGAGAGGAAAAAAAAGAAAGAAAGAAAGAAAACGAGGATGGGCACTTAATTTACATGGTTTAAGAAAAAAGAGAGAACTTTAGTAATATTACCTGAGGCTGAGGCTGAGGCTGAGGCTGAGGCTGAGGCTGAGGAATTAAAGTGAAAGAAAGAATCAGTAATAGAAGAAGGGCTTAAAGGCTTTGACGCCAGTACTGCTGCTGCACTGTTCGTACCAGATCCAGAAGCAGCACCGACAACATCGTATATATCGCTCATACAAGCAACCTGATTGCTTGCGTTACAAAAGATGGACCCACCACAGCCACCGGCACAACCGGCAGCAGTTAATTTCTCACAAGAAGTTGAAGAAGAAGATAATAATAACTGAGGAGATTCATGATTATTATTATTATTAATATGATAATTATGAGGCTGAGGCTGAGGCTGTGGCACCACCATCATTCTCTTATTGGCAGCACTACTACTGCTTCTACTACTAGTGGTACAAGAACATGACGAGCTTTCTTGCATCCTCAAATCCAGCCCTCCGAAATTACTTGCTACTACTCCTTTCTTTTTCCCCCACTATGTAACTAACTTCTAGTACCCGCGAAAATGAAATCAAAATTCGTCTTCAGAAAGACAACTTTCCCATCGACAAATTAAAATATTTAACTGGATCTCTCAAACTCAAATCATAATTCACAGACAAAAACTTCAACACCCCACCCACTTTATTTTTCTTTGTGGAGACAAAAGTGGGTTTGGTTAGCGGTGACGCCATTTTTGAGCCATGCGTTTTGCTTTTGCTTCCTTAGCTTCCAACATTCGCACCTCTTATGGAATGAAGACAAGAACTTACATCTCTCCCTCTTTCTCTCGCTCGCACGCTGACACACATCTAACGTTTTTTTGGCCCCCGTTAAGTAAGTATAAGTTGATGATCTTAATTATTGCATGAAGTTTTTGCGTTTCCGCTTCATTTGATCTTTGACTGCCTGGGATAAGATGAACACTCATTGGGTTTCGATTTACTAATTTTGACTCAATTGACTAACGGTCCCGTCAACATTGTCACTTTCCGTCAAGCATGCCGTTAAGCGTGTGGCTTGCATCGAAGATTGGGAGCTTGGGCCCACTGCGTTTTCGTCTTTGGTTGTGGAAGGGGGACCAAAATGCAAAATTTGGATTGTGATGCACCAACTAATTCCCAGTTGGGCTCCCTCCTGATAATTTATTTGTTGGATTGGACCCATGGAATTGGGAATTTGATGAAATTTTTTCTAATATAAACCAAAGTTTTGAGCCTGATGTTCCTGCTAATACTGGGTATGATGATGTTATAACATTTTTTGCTGATGGTGACCATTGAAAGGAAGGGTAAGGCCTTGGCTACGGCATTATTATAACAGGCTTGTTTAAGCAACCTATAACCTAAACCTAGTTGAAGCCATACTGGGGTTCGATAATAACACTAGTTGTTGCTTGTAGCTGGCTAGCAGAATAAGACGAGAGAGCAGTGAGAGTGATGTGTCATCACGAACCCCGAGGCCGAGCCAACCCTAAGGGCCAAAGCTTTAATGCTTTATCTTTTCTTGTGTAAGTGAGCATTGATTCTCCGAGACCACTCATGCACTTCATATCTATTTCAGACCATATCTTTCTGTCACTCTTTCTTTTTATTTTTTACAAGTTTTATTTTACAGTCTTGAGGATAGGTTTACGTACCATGAAATATAGGGCAATATTTATTGATGCTTTTTTTAAAATATATGTTTTTATTAAATTTTATTTAAAATTATATTATCTTACATCTATTCACGTCTGTTTACACTTTATTATAACTTTATTGATATCACAAAAGTAAAACTATAATTTCACTTGCACATATAAAACCGTGTCGTTTATACACTAGTAGTTCAAGGCCTGACTTCGGATCAGATTAGGATCCAATCTGAAATTTCTGTCAAATTGGAAAGTTAAGGTATTAAAAAATTAAAATTAAAATAAAATTTACTTGTAGGGGTGAGCATTGATTCTCCAAGAACACGCATGCACTTCATATCTATTTGAGACTTTTTCTTTGCCTCTCTGTCTCCGTCTCCGACTCCGTCTCTCTCTCTCTTATGAGTTTTATTTTACATAAGAAAGTCTTAAGTAATAGGTTTATGTACCATGAAATATAGGGCAATATCCACCATCACTTTTTTTTAATACTTTTTGAGAAATACATTTTTCTTTTTTTTAACTGATTTTCACTTGGAGTTATATTGTCTCACACCCCAGCACTTTTGTTTACACTTTGTTATAACTTTATTGACATGACAGGCGTAAAACTATTATTTCACCGGAACATATAAAACCACATCGTTTACACATTAGTAGTCTAGGGCCTTGCTTGGGATTATATTCGGATCCAATCTGAAACTTTGGTCAAATTGCACGGTTAAAAAACTAAAGAAATTAAATTAAAATATAAATAAAGCTCACTCTTTTATCATCCCTCAAGCCTCTCAACTCTCAAACATCTTTCAATTCTCTAGCAATTCCTCAAGTAACAGCCTCTTCTCTCTCAACTCTCAAGCCTATCAACTCATTGCTGACGTTGATCAGCCACCGTATCAAGCTTTACCCTCTGCAGCAGCCACTGCACTACCAAGTCTCCACTGTGCCAATAGCCACCCAATTTCTCGTTGCTTAATGCTCGCTCCGCAGCGCCACACAACTGGCATCATGTCAACATCGCTAGCCATCAACGTTCTCCAACTACTACACGCCGACATTACCCAATTTCATGATTTTGTTTTTTGCCTCTTGGTGGTTATAGCAACTGTTGAGATAGGGTTAGGGATAGATTCTTCTAATTAGATTGATATTTAATTCTGGAACTTCACAAAGAACATAAAAATGGCTTTTTAAAGCATTATGAATTTCATCACATGCCAATCCAATTTGAGAAAAAAGAAAATAGTATTGTTGTTTTCAAATCATAAAATCAAAGGGAACCAACCTAAACCCTTGATAAAGAAACGGGTGTATGTGGTGGTCGGTTGTGCTGAAGGTTCACGGGAGAGGAGCGGCGACAATGGCTACTGATGAGTAGGGAGTAGTCGTGGGGGTAGAGGAGCAGCATGTCACGGGCCGCTCAAGTCTCCCGCAATAAGAGGCTAAATTTGCACGCACGGGCTCACTCAATACAAATGCGGAGTGTACTTAGCAAAGTTCAGCCCAAGTTCTAGAATTCTCTACAAGTTGTAAATACTCTAGAACTCTCTAAAAACCCTTAGATATTTAGACAAGTTGGCAAGTGGGCAAGTGGGCGGAGTTTGGCGAAGTGGGCGAGTGGGCGAAGAGTTGGCAAGTTGGCAGAATCATACTGGCTTCTGAGCCCTTCATCCAACTCTATAAATAGCCTTACCATTTTGTACACAGCACAGCACAATTCCAGCACACACAAGCTCCAAAGCTCTCTTGTAAGCTCTCTTGTAAATTACTCTTGTGAAGTAATAAAGTTCTATAATTTGCCACATTGCTCTTGCTTCTCTTGCTTCTCTCTCTTTAGTCTTTACATAAGCATTCCTTACTTAGCTAGTCCGAGAAGTGCTCAAGGCTTACTTAGTGACTTGCGTGCTAAAAGTCGACTAAGTGCCGCACGGGTTTGCTTCGCAAATACTCATCCCGTGACAAGTCGTATCAGAGATAAGTTTTGCACCCACGCAATCTAGCTCAAGAGCAATGGCCAACCTTCCTAGCACAACACAAGTGGGCAAGTTGGCAAGTTGGCAACTTGCTAGCTAGTTTTAGAGCCCTCCATCCAACTCTATAAATAGCCTTGCCATTTTGTACACAACACACTACAATTCCAGCACACACAAGCTCTCAAGCTCTCTTGTAATCTCTCTTGTAAATCACTCTTGTGAGTAATAAAGCTTTATAGTTTGGCCACATTGCTCTTTCTTCTCTTTAGCTTTTACATAAGCATTCTTCGCTTAGCTATTCCGAGAAGTGTTCAAGGCTTACTTGGCGACTCGCGTGCTAGAAGTCGACTAAGTGCCGCATGGGTTTGCTGTGCAAATACTCATCCTGTGACAAGTGGTATCAGAGCCTCACAACACAAGAGGGCGTAGTCGGTGTGGAGTCTCTTGAGACAACTCGTGGCCGTGAGGAGGGACGCGCTTAAGCTAAGTCCCGTGGCAAGTCCAAGGCAACTTCCATAGACGCCCTGGAGCCTCGCATCGCCACGCTCGAAACATTTATGTCCGCTGTCCAGGACACCCTCGACACTTTGGAGGTAAGGGTGGAGGGTCTTGAGGGCGAGAATGGTGAGTTCACGGTAGCCACCAAGACCCTCATGCATGACCAAGCCAACTCTCTCCCAGGGGAGTTTCGAGCATTCCATGAGGAGCTGCTGAATTTGCGTAGTTTCGTGCAAAGCAAACTACGAGCAATCCGTATGAAGGTGGATGAAGTCCGTTCGGATCGGGCATGGCACAAGCGCACACTCACGCCTAGCCCGGCTTCGACAAGCACGAGTGATGGGCGTCGCATTGAAGTGCCAAAGCCCGACACGTACGATGGCGCACGAAATGCCACTATCGTGGACAACTTCCTCTTTGGGCTGGAACAATACTTCGATGCCTTGGGTGTTCGTGAGGAGGCATCAAAGGTAGGCACCGCGCCCACATTTCTTCGAGGCACTGCACAGCTGTGGTGGCGATGGAAGCATGGTGAGATGGGCAAGGGCATATGCGCTATCAACACTTGGGCTGAGTTCCAACGAGAACTCCGCAAGCACTTTGCTCCAAGCAACGCAGAGAAGGAAGCACGAGCGCGCCTTCGTCAGCTCAAGCAAACATGTAATGTCCACGATTACATCAATGAATTCACTACCCTCATGCTTGAGATAACCGATATGTCCAACAAGGACTCTCTCTTCTACTTCCAAGATGGCCTCAAGGATTGGGCTAAGACAGAAATTGATAGGTGTGGCGTACAAACTCTTGAGAACGCCATCGTCATTGTGGAATCACTTACGGATTACTCCGTCCAATCAAAAGACAAGAAGCCTAGCCATGGCAAAGGTGGGGGAGAGGGCCGGAAGGACAAGGGCCAAAACCGGAAGGATTGGGGGCAGAAAAAGCCTCTAAGCGGCAAGAACGGGCAAAGCAAACCGGATGCAAAGCAGCCACCCAAGCCACGAAGCCCATGCTTCATATGCAATGGACCTCATTGGGTACGCGACTGTCTGGAGAAGAAGTTGCTTAATGCCCTAGTCATACAACTCAAGGGCCAATCTACACCTTCAATGGAGGAGCCCCAACACAACATGGGTACCCTCCAACGCCTTGGCGCACTCAAGACTCACCCACCAGCAAGCGCGAAGAATGGGCTCATGTACGTGAGTGCGCACATCAACGGCCACACAGTTCATGCATTGCTCGACACCAGAGCCACGCATAACTTTATTTCGGAAGAAGAGACAAAGCTCCTAGATCTCAAGATCACCAAGGAAGGAGACACCATTAAAGCGGTAAACTCACCCGCAAGACAATCGCGGGTACAGCACAAGAAGTGTGTGTAGCACTTGGAACGTGGAGCGGAAAGCTCAACTTCTCCGTTGTGCCCATGGATGACTTTAAGATGGTCCTCGGCATGGAATTTTTCGACAAGGTACATGCCTTCCCTCTACCATCTACAAACTCCCTAAGCATCCTCAATGGGAGCAATGCATGCATGGTTCCTGCTGAGCGCTCCAAGACCATGGACAAAACGCTCTCGGCCATGCAATTCAAGAAAGCTTTTGGGAAGGATCCTAGCTTCTTAGTCTCCATCCGGGAGCTGATCGAATGAGAAGGTCGCTCCAGCCCAACAAGCCAAGTCCCAGCACTTATTGAAGAAGTCCTCGACGAGTTCAAAGACGTTATGCCTCCGAAGCTTCCACAAAGGCTCCCACCTAGACGAGAGGTGAATCATGAGATCGAGCTAGAGAAAGGCGCAAAGCCACCAGCCTTGGCACCTTACCGTATTGCGCCACCGGAGCTCGAGGAATTTCGGAGACAACTCAAAGACTTGCTAGATTCGGGCTACATCCGCCTATCAAAGGCTCAATTCGGTGCACCTGTGCTCTTCCAAAAGAAGAAAGACGGATCTCTCCGGATGTGCATCGACTATCGGGTGCTCAACAAGATCACCATCAAGAACAAGTATCCAATCCCGTTGATTGCGGACTTGTTCGACCAACTTGGCAAAGTGCGGTATTTCATCAAGCTTGACTTGCGATCCGGGTACTACCAAGTGCGCAACACCAAAGGAGATGAGCCAAAGACGACATGCGTAACCAGGTACGAATCTTTCGAATTCCTTGTTATGCCGTTTGGTCTCACTAATGCACCGGCCACATTTTGCACTCTTATAAACAAAGTCCTCCAACCATTTCTCGACCGCTTCGTCGTTATGTACTTGGACGACATAGTGGTGTATAGCACCACGCTTGCAGAACATGCACAACACTTGCAGCAAGTTCTCCAAGTACTACGAGAGAACGAACTCTACCTCAAGCTGGAGAAATGCTCATTTGCTCAACAAGAGGTGGAGTTCCTCGGTTATAAGATAGCGAACGGGGAGTTGATGATGGAAGATGCAAAAGTGAAGGCCATCCTCGAGTGGCGACCTCCCACTAAGGTACCCGAACTCTGATTTTTTCTTTGATTGGTGAACTACTACCGTCGCTTCATCAAGGGCTATTCAGCAAGAGCGGCACCTTTGACCGACCTACTCAAGAAGAACCGCACATGGCATTGGTCTGAGGAATGCCAACACGCATTTGAGAAGTTGAAGAAGGCAAGCTCCGAATAACCTATCCTCATTCTTCCGGACCACACAAAGCCATTTGAAGTGCAAACAGATGCCTCCGACTTCGCCATTGGCGGAGTACTTATGCAAGAAGGCCACCCTATAGCGTTCGAGAGCCGAAAGCTGAACGACACAGAACGCCGCTACACTGTGCAGGAAAAGGAGATGACTGCAATCATTCACTGCCTACGCGTGTGGCGACACTACTTGCTTGGCTCGCACTTCGTGATCTTAACGGATAGTGTAGCCACAAGCTACTTCCAAACGCAGAAGAAGTTGAGCCCCAAGCAAGCAAGGTGGCAGGACTTCCTTGTGGAATTCGACTACCGGCTCGAGTACAAGCCCGGCAAAGCCAACGTTGTTGCGGATGCTCTAAGTCGCAAAACGGAGTTGGCAACACTAAGTATGAGCCAACCGAAGTCTGACCTTGTTAAACGCATCAAAGAAGGCCTCCAACAAGACTCTCTCGCAAAAGACTTGTTGGGGAAAGTTCTCGAAGGCAAGACAATGCGAATTTGGCAAGAGGAAGGCATCCTCCTCACCAAAGGAGATCGACTCTTCGTGCCTAGATGGGGAAATTTGAGGAAATAGGTAATTAAGGAGTGCCACGACTCGAAGTGGGCTGGCCACCCCGGAATAGAGCGCACGACCGCACTTGTTCAAGCCTCGTACTTTTAGCCGCACATGAGCGAAGACATCGAGGCCTATGTGCGAACTTGCCTTGTGTGCCAACAAGACAAGACGGATCACCAACTTCCGGCAGGATTGTTGGAGCCCCTGCCAATAGCATCAAAGCCATGGGAGCATGTCACTATGGACTTCATTTCGGCCTTGCCGAAATCCGAAGGGTGCAGAAGCATCGTGGTCGTGGTTGATCGCTATAGCAAGTATGCAACATTTATCGCCGCACCAACCGATTGCAAAGCGGATGAAGCTGCTCGTCTTTTCATCAAGCACATTGTGAAGTTATGGGGCGTTTCGAAGAGAATAGTGAGCGATCGAGACCCAAGATTTACCGGCCGCTTGTGGACGGAGCTCTTCAAGATGTTGGGAACCGACCTCAAATTCTCGACAAGTTTCCACCCACAAACCAATGGCCAAACTGAGCGCATCAACAACCTTCTCGAGATGTATCTAAGGCATTATGTAAGCGCTCACCAGCGAGATTGGGCTAAGTTGCTGGATGTTGCCCAATTCTCATACAATCTTCAACGGAGCGAGGCTACGGGCAAGAGTCCTTTCGAGATCATCATGAGGTTTCAACCTATGACGCCCAATGCTATAGCCTCGACATATGGAGGGAAAAGCCCAGCGGCTCACAAGCTCACTCGCGAGTGGCACGAGGAAGCGGACATCACTCGAGCATATCTTGACAAGGCCGCACAGAAAATGAAGAAATGGACTGACTCAAGGAGACGCCACGTTGAGTACAAGGAAGACGATCAAGTCATGTTGAAGCTCCTACCCCAACAGTTCAAGACTTTGCGGAAAGTGCACAAGGGGTTAATGAGGCGTTACAAGGGGCCTTTCCAAGTAATCCGACGTGTCGGCAAAGTCTCGTACTAACTCCAACATCCACCAAGACTCAAAATCCATCCGGTCTTCCATGTGAGCTTGCTCAAGCCATATCATAGAAATGCGGAAGACCCCAACCGAGGAGAGTCAAGGCGTGCCCCAACCGCGGTTGTCACAGCATATGATTGGGCTAAGTTGCTGGATGTTGCCCAATTCTCATACAATCTTCAACGGAGCGAGGCTACGGGCAAGAGTCCTTTCGAGATCATCATGAGGTTTCAACCTATGACGCCCAATGCCATAGCCTCGACATATGGAGGGAAAAGCCCAGCGGCTCACAAGCTCACTCGCGAGTGGCACGAGGAAGCGGACATCACTCGAGCATATCTTGACAAGGCCGCACAGAAAATGAAGAAATGGACTGACTCAAGGAGATGACACGTTGAGTACAAGGAAGGCAATCAAGTCATGTTGAAACTCCTACCCCAACAGTTCAAGACTTTGCGGAAAGTGCACAAGGGGTTAATGAGGCGTTATGAGGGGCCTTTCCAAGTAATCCGACGTGTCGGCAAAGTCTCGTACTAACTCCAACTTCCACCAAGACTCAAAATCCATCCGGTCTTCCATGTGAGCTTGCTCAAGCCATATCATAGAAATGCGGAAGACCCCAACCGAGGAGAGTCAAGGCGTGCCCCAACCGCGGTTGTCACAGCATATGACAGGGATGTAGAGTACATCATCGCTGATCGAGTCATTCGAAGGAGGGGCATTCTGGCATACAACGAGTACTTGGTGAAGTGGAAGAACCTCCCCGAAAGCGAAGCAACATGGGAACGCGAGGAAGACCTATGGTAATTCGCGGGGCATGTTCAAAGCTACAAGCAAGAGAACGCGATGAGGATGCTGCGAACATAGGTGGGGGAGAATTGTCACGGGCCGCTCCAGTCTCCCGCAATAAGAGGCTAAATTTGCACGCACAGGCTCACTCAATACAAATGCGGAGTGTGCTTAGCAAAGTCCAGCCCAAGTTCTAGAATTCTCTACAAGTTGTAAATACTCTAGAACTCCCTAGAAGCCCTTAGATATTTGGGCAAGTTGGCAAGTGGGCAAGTTGGCAAGTGGGCAAGTGGGATGTTTATGGGTAAAACTATCACTTCATTAATATTATGTTAATTTCACTAACATAGTTATGATGGCCACGAATAACTGAAACACTTTGTAACTTCAGGTGGATTTTTGTGAAGAAAAAAAATATTTTTTTATTTTAAAAAAATCTAAAAAATCAAGTGATTAGTAGATAATTTTTCTTAAATAAATATTATCTGCCCTACTACTAGATTTATATTATTGAGCAACGAATTTAGTAGCATGAGTAGATTTTTTGTTGTTTTCCTTGACAAATGCAATAGGCCCGAAGATCGATCTGCGCCGTGCACTTTGTACAATTTCTATCAATTTATTACTTAGGTTTTTTTTTTTTTTAATAAAGGTATAAATTCATTTATCTATTTGTAGATCGACTTCAACTACGACGTACAAGTGTGAATTTTAAGGCTAGGATAACATTGTTTAGTTACTATACAAGGTTGAATCATAAATAAACAAAATGTCTAACCTTAGATATAAACGTTAAAATGTAGGGTGTTTGTGTTGGAGAAATTGGAAAACTCTAACAATATAATTTCTTATACATCAAGCATAAAAATCATGAACTGAAATGTAGTGATGCTAATGACTTGATAACAAACTAGAAGAGGAAGAATTTGTTAGAACAATAATTTTTTTGATGAAAATCATTATTTGTGATATAAGAATATTCATGTTGTATTATTAAAAATTAATAAACGAATATACTAAATTGTACCTAAATCTATAACGCTTAATTGTTTTCTAGTCTTGTGTGATTTGTCTTTCATATCAATATATTCTCCTAGAGAAACTTTTAAAATTCTCTCTACACTTCCTTTGATGATGAAATGTTTGAAAAAAAAAAATAATACATGTGACATGGGAATCATAACCATTTATATAATAATTTTTTTTTTGTTATCATTAGATATTTTTATTTCGTCCTATTATAAAAATAAAAACTACCCTTAACTTTCTAAATATAAACGGTTTACATTTTATTAAATATACTAAAGTATAAATTATTAAAAATCTTAATAGATTACTTTTAATTGAACTTAACTTTATTTAACAGTTTGTAACATATAATTATTTACGTATAAGTTCAATATTTTATTAATAATCTGACAACGTTTGGTTCATGATCCAATAGAATTAATAACGGAACCAAGAGTGATAAAATTCCTTCCATTCTCGGCAGGTGCAATGTGAGTTGATTTCAGTTTCACCATGGTATATATATTATGATCAAGTAGACTTCTCCCTCTTCGGCGCATAATTTTGTTCTTGCGCAAACCAGGACCAGTTCCATGCAATTACATTAGTATTTTGCTGTTTGGTTTCTTTAAATTGTGCTCGCCTTCCGCGTGTAATTGCAAAGTGAACATAACTAACGACCGCTTGTATGTTTCAAATTAGAGAAAGTTTTTGGTATTTTTGAAGCATGAAGTTTCTGTTATTATCTTTTATTCATTATCTGTACGCACATCGTTATAATTAATTGAATTGTACATGTAATAAAGAATAAATAAAAAAGGCGCCGTAAACACCCAAGAATTTTCCTTCAAATTAAGTTAGTTTCATTGGATTCAATTACTTTCAGTGCTTTTAATACTTTCCAAAAGTTATTAATTAAATCGAGTACAAATCATTACCGAAGACTGATCTCCGGCAAAATTAATAGTGAAATAAAATTAACGCAGCCTTAAGCGATCATTTGATCAAATAGATTATTAATATTTCTGGACTGATCCCCAATAACCTATAAACTGGACGTCTGGACCAATTAGAATCAAAGAATTATTATTTAATCCACCATTTTTGACACACAAGCACTTGATAGATGAGTCACGCATATGGCTGACAAACTTCTATTTTATGATGCGTAGTTACTTGTAGGTCATAACATTGCTAGTCTGGATCAAATTGCTGCAAGGAACAGCTTTTGATTATCATTTGATGTTAAACAAATAAGAATTTGCAGTTTAAAGCTTCATTTTCATAATTGTTTAATTGACTATAATTTCTAAAACCAAATGGCTGACTCCTTTTAAATGCTTTTTTTTTTTAAATAGACCTACTTGATCAATGCATGTCTAAACCCGTAAGCCCAGAAGAGGACTAAAATAGGTGAAATTCTTTTATAAATAATATATCATGCCATCACGTTTGTAAGAGTTGGAAAGCGACCTTTTTAATTAAATTTACCTCGCATTCTCTGAGCTGTACTTTTATCCAAGTCAAGGCGCATAATTTATTTGCACCCTTAAAAAAAGGTTTAAGCATGTGCATGTGCCTTCATAGTTGAAAAGATGAACCTTTCAATAGATCGAAGAATAAATTTTGTAGAATATGGATATCTTGAAGTTGCTTTAAAATAGAGCACTAACTATATTTATACACATAAAAAAATAAATAATAATAAAAATTATTATAATTTTAATAATGTGATTATGGAGGAATATTCTATCTTAGAACAGTTCTATAGAAGAATATTTTATCTTAGAGCAGTTCTAATATAGTCGGATTTAATTTTGTATTGTTTCTAACGACTGATAAGATATCCAAAGCATAGCTTTCTGATTTCAAAGGTTAAATTAAATTACATCAAGCTCAAACATAAGTAACCAAAATATATGCACGTGCTTCATTCTTAAAAGTTACATGCTTCAAAGTCGAAGAAATTTTGACTGTATATTAACCCATTCGCAGAGGCAAATCAACAAGGCAATCAGAAAAAAAAAAGATTACAGATTGAGAAATCAAGACACAGAATAAGCATACATGACGCTGAGCTAATGATAATTTTTAACTCATAATAAGATTAATATTTGATCGAATTGGGCTTCTTTGTTTAAGTAAAATCCTGAGCTGAGCGTTTTGACACTCCAGCTTTGTACCCCAATGCCTACTTCTTGATCCGGTCGCTCGAACTACTCTTGGAAATTCGACAAACCCTTTAATCCCTCTCTTTATGTGAGGATTCTCAGGTTCTGATGGCGCTCTTCTTTGAATTGCGATTGATGTAGTGTCGTTGCATGCACTTGAAACCACCCTTGTTGATTCTCTTGAATCAATCTCAATACTACTGAAAGCAGCAATATTAGATTTCTCACTACTCAATGCCAACCTGGCAAATTTTCCTGAAAGGCTCTGAGAAGCTGTTAAAAACCCAGGAAATTTATCCTCTTGATTCCTCTGTAACTGTTCTGTTCTGGTACTTGAAGTATCAATTTGAGTCCTTCTAGATTCTTCCAATTCTTGTAACTTTTCTTCAAAGAGAATCTTGGCCTCGGTGAGCTTCATTTGAACTCTTTCTTCTCGTAACACTTGAGCCATTCGGAGCATCTTTCTTTCTCCTTCCATTTCTCGCTTTATCCGAACAATTTCTTCTCTATCAGATGAAATCTCTCTAGCAAGCTCTTCACAAAGTCTCTCCATTGTTTCTCTCCCTCTTCTCTCCTCAGCCAGCTCCCTAGCGAGTCTCTTATTCATTGACTCAGCCCTTTTACGTGCTTTGCGTTCATAATCAAGCTCAGCTTTCAATTCAATGACCTGGGCTTGAGCGATATCTAGCTCAGTCTCCATCATTGGCCTGAAGAAAGTTAGATCCCAGAAAGAAGCTGCGATCTTACGAGCTGAGACTGGAGGAAGATGTAACTGATGAATGTGCTTGTTATTGCTTTGGCATTGATGATGATCATGATGATTTTGATGATGCTTCTGTGAATTATAAAAAGGATTCTCATAAAGTTTCCAGCTCGAGCAAGTGGTGGGGGTGATGGGTTCTTGAGAACTAATGGTATCAATTTTAGAACTATTTTCAGGGCTAGTGATCATCATCATCACCACCTCCTCCGTATCTTCTTCTTCTTCTTCTTCTATTGCCACTCCTTTTGCATATGAGCTTTTTCTTTGTATAGCTTTTTGCTTGCTGGCTTGCTTTTTCTTTTCCCTGTCAAGAAAGCAATTGAGGTAGGCCCTTATCTCCTGGAGTTTGCTTTGAAGATGTGGATCGTAAATAAAGACGTATCACATGCTCCTCATCCTCTACTTAATCAAATCCACCGTATCGTCGGGGTAGGCTTCTTTTCTAAAGCTTTTATTTCTATGAATAAATTTCTTGCCTTATGTATGGGGCCCTCTACCGGCCAATCTCATTGGGTGACAAATTAAGTAGTGGGCTATTGCCTCCATACTGTGGAGGCCCCAAATTGCCAGCCCGTTTGACCCTCTTCGTACAGACTTGAGAGTAATCAGAACGGGGTAAAACGCATTAGTTGGAGAAAAATTTTGTGGGACCGTCCACTAGTTTTCCATCACGTGGTAGAATATTGGGCTGCAAAGTGGGCCTCACATTGGTGTTCACAAAATTTAAATAGTCAATAAATCTTGCACGAAGGTCCAATACTCAACGATAGCATAATGGATTATCTCATCATAGTAGTCCTACGCAAGTTACTTTCCTTTAGTGGGACTAGTGGTGGGCACTGCTTCAAATCAGTTCTATTTTGAAATTAATTGAAATTTTCGGTTCTGTTTAGTTTAGGAATTTCGGAAAGTTCATTTGAGAATTTTCATTCTGTTCGGTTTTGGTATTAATCAATTTTTTTTTTTGGTTGTAGAACATCAAATCAAAATTTAAAAATTATTTCGGTCTAGTTTGCCCCCCTAAACGTCACGTGGCATTTCTTTAATTTAAAAATTATTTTTTTTATTTTTCGATTTAATTTTTTGATTTGAAATTTGAAATTTGCAACTGAAAATTGAACCAATATATTCAGTTTTTTCTCTCTAAGAAATAATATGAACGGAATTCCGAAAAACTAAACCAACCGGTAATTTTTCATATCCGGTGCAGTTCTGCCAGCCCTAAGTGGGACATTTTGCATCATGCATAAATGGCCAGTTTATGCACACATGTTGCATCTACTTTCGTATCTTAGAGTCAAAACTCTTGAATGGTTGGTGGCAGAGAAACCAATTTACTATCTTTTCTGAAATGTTACACGAAAATGTGTTTAATACGTTCACGGGTAGTTTTATTTAGAACTACTCGATCCTTCTACAGAAATTAGGATGTTACAAAAGATTCTTCGGATTTTTTGCCTAAAACATTTATTTCATGCTCATATTTTGCTCTCGTTTCGGTCGTGTTCTTGATGGGATTCATAAAGAAGACAAATGCATCAGATGAGTCCGTTAGTTATGTATTTGGAATCCTTCTCAAATAAATAATGTCCACTCCTTGGGAAGTTTTTGAAGGGAAAAGGACGGTAAAAGCTGATATGTGCTCAAGATGCATGGGGCTCAAGTTTCTTCACGTGGCTATTGAATTAAATATAGTAGTGGGTGCATGTATTAAGTGGCAGCTATGCACGTTCCCATTTTATGTGTCATGTCCCTATTTTGAAGTGAATTTCTTTTTTAATTTTCAAGTTTCTATTTAACAGACCTTATTGAACTTGTACGCGCGAATGGAGAAATTATCTTTTGTTCTTCTAAACTACTTTTATCCTCTCTCAACTTCTCTAACTTCCCGTTTCGAAGTAGAAATTACTTATCAAAAGCATCATCACTTGAGTCGGTCCCCAAAATATTCATGTTTTCTAGAGTCTCCACCTAGACGTACGTACCACTTTATGCCTGTTTAGCGGCCCACTGCAATTCTCAAAGCTGAAGTATATTTTTCTTCACTCGGGGTAAAAGGCCGAGAGGCGAACATTTACCCTCGCTGATGTGAAAACAATAGTTTGAGTCCCAATGATCATTCCTCTTTCAATTATATAATTGGGTGAAGTAGATACCACAATAATATTAATAAATGTTGAAATTTAAAAATACCATAATAAACTTAATTTAGAATAGTCTCAATAGAATTTAGAAAATCTAAATATTAATAGCCTTCTAACTATAATATACATTTAGTGCCCCAAAAGGGGAAAAAAAAGCTTATTTTTCTTCATTACTTGAAAGTCCATGACAACCCATGATAAATCCACCATTAACACTTTCACACAATAGAAATTCGCAGATTGTTAGCGATTGTGCTGTAGTAAAATGTCCCTGGTGTTTGATTTCGAAGACAATTTCACCAAGTAGATGGCCTTGGCATCTAGAGAATTACTTACACCTAGTGTAATTAGGCTTTCATCCAAAAGAAGCAATTCCACATCTGCTTGCACCTGCAATTGAATACTAGATTCCTAGATATGGTTAAATCTATAGAGGACATCTCTTTTAGATTACAAATAAAGAAATCTTCCATGGTCATGTGGAATGATCTTATACATACCTACTAAAAAACACTGTTCCATGGCAACTCCAAGAGTGTTGAACCGTTGCCCTCACTAAAGTGAGAGTAATGTTTCGAGTCCTCATGTCAATTATTTCTCTTCTAATTATACAACCAGGTGGAGGTAAACATCTTCCCCACCAATGTAAAAGTAGAAGATATCCCTCCAATTGGGGAGGGTAGAAATCATGAGTACTGTCGTTATAAGACTTAACTTAGTGTAATCCCAATACATTTCTAATCGTAAATATCAGTAACCTTCGGGTTGTAATATTAGTGTTTTCCATGTACACCATGTTAAAAAAAAAAAAGGGGCAAGCAACTAAACGGAGCATATATGAATCATCAACAATATCCATGTTACCCAGGATCCCTCCCTAATAACTCTCCACAAGATGCAGCCAACCATTTCATATATCTCAACTAACCAAATGTGATTCAAAAACACACAAACCAACCAAATGAATAATTAGGTGGTGGAAAAGAGAACCAAGGGCCAGGCACGGCCCTGACAATGAAATCAACACGGACTAACTAGCTCACGCAAGCTCATAATTCATCAATTTTAAATAATCAAAAACTGAATCTTGAGATGGCATAACAACCAAAGTACACATTACTTAGAAAGGAGCACTAAAACCATAAAAGCATTCATAAAATGGCGCGAGTGACTTTCACCTATACGAAAGTGCAGGCAATCAGAATCATAACATCTCTACTCTTTCCAACAAAATACAATTCAAATAATGACTTTGGTTGAAGAAGTTCCTGATTACCATCACAATAGGCAAGCAAGGTGAGTTGCATCAACACCAACTCTAAGGCAATTCTTTTGCTTCTCAAGATAGACACAATATTAAACACAACCCAACCAAATGAAAACCCCACATTTCTCACAGGAACTCAGCAGCCTAGGACCAGTTAGTTATTTGGTTAAAGCACCAAAACATTAAATATACAGAAATAGGACATTTGGCATAAAAGTGTGAACCATCATACTTGATGGCATCTGGACTTGAAAACTTAGCAATTATCCACAACCCAAACAAACCTGTAATCAGCTAAAGCTGGACAATAAATGATTACTGCACCCCTATCAATTTAACCCATGAGAAGAAAGTACACTCTTTTTTGTGTCTGTAAAATGTCCTAAAACATCTTTAATGTTTTATATTCAACAATACAGAATATAATGCATGTGAAACCATCAATCTGTAAAGATATGGCACATGTGATCAGACAAGAAAGCAGAACTATGAACGTTGAAACATCCATTACACTTATTTGGTCTTAAAACAGTGTTGTATTTTCATTTATCAAGATATCAACAATCAACAAACGAGTAAATCAATTTTACAGAGTCAATAAGAGTGCTACTACACTTTAAATTTAACATTACTTGGTACATTTCCTCATGATATGAAAAACTTGATATGCCACGTATCTTCAAGCATACTCTTATGTTATAAAATTTTTTAACAGAAATGTTGTGATTAGCCTATTCTAAATTACTCGGGGACATTAGTTAACTTGTAGGTGCTTCTTTAACAGAAACAAAATTTGCCACATGTACTTCTCGAAACTGCACACCTTATAAATTAGCTTTATATATATATATATATTGCATGCTCACAAAAGAAGATAAATAAATAAAAGTAAAAATAAACTATTGGTAACAAAACATCCACTCCCTTTCCACGCCAAAATTTAAGAGAGAATATTTTCCTCACAAAAGCAGCTGATACACAAAATCATGTTTGTTTCGAAAAAGCAACTGTTCACCATCAGAATGACTATGTGCTGCATATACTTTATTTCTTTCAAGGCTACAAAATGTCTAGTTTTCCATTTGATTACACATCATCCACATTAGATAATTTGAAATAAAAGCACAATCATTTCTCAAAAAGAAATTCAAATATCATGTATGAGTATTACACGTACTATAAGATTCACAGACATACATCAAAGTTGAAAAATGTTACCTACTAATTCCAACAGACAAAAACGACCCAATATGTGTAGGCAAGATTTCTACCTCCAGTCTCCCATTTGGATGGTGTCAATCACAATTCAAACTCATCTTCCAGCTTCAATGCCTCAGCAGCAGCCTCTTCCTCCTCATCATCAATCACAAAGTACGGATTATGTGCCTCGGGCTTAAACTTGTAACCGGTGAACACATAAAATGCCAGCGTGGCCAATTCTCCTGCCACCACACTTGTCCACAGATACTTGTAGGAAGTAATAGTCTCAAGTGCATAGACCACCACGCGAGTAAAGTAAATGTAGCAGATAACCACAATATAGTACTGCCTGAACAATGTGAGCTTCATCAAATTAACGGCGGCTTTGCCGTCAGTCCTGGCAGCCTCACGCAGGTTCTTGATCGACCAAACGATGGGGAACAAAACGGCACAGCAACACACAACATCCACAAGCAAGAATACTTGCTTCCACGTGATCCAATCCTGACCATACGGGCCCGTTTCATCAATAACAACCTGCGCAATATTAGCAACGACCTGGAGTGGGATCACGATCATCAGGACTTTCTTCTCTTTATCCTGCAGATACGGCTTCAAAAAGGACCATCCGGTACCGATCAAAACGATCAACGTGAAAAGCGTGATTCCTTTCAGGAAACTGAACATGTAAAACAAGACGTCCCAGCCGTGGGCGCTGCCGGTGCGTTTGATGTACGACTTATCTTCGGCCTCGCACAAGAGGTTCAGTGCTTTAAGGACCACGACGGCGAGCATGAAAAAGTGGATGCGGAAAACAATGAGTCGTTTCCTGTAAAGGACGTGGATCCAGAGACCGGCGAGGGTGAAGTAGATTAGGGAGAAGAGGAAATAGATCCTAGGCAGAATCGTCTTGCCGGCGGAGAGGTAATCGCGATTGTTGGATCTTCCTTCGAGATTGTACATGGCGGATTTGACGTCCATGGAGACTTTGAGTTGCTGGAGACAATTGGCGAAAACGAGCGTGTATTGATCGGCGTCGTTCTCGGTATAGATGGTGTTGTGCTCGGATTTGCCGTTTAGGCTGTTGAAGGTGAAGACGTGTTTGATTAGATCGGACTGGAGAGCGCACGTGATCTCTCCGTCTTCGAGCTGTTGGATCACGTGGAGCCATGAGTCGCGAGTGCAGAGGAAGAATCCAACCTTGGAGAAGTCGAGGTCCGGGTTGGTGTTTGAGAGGGAGATTTTGGAAACGTTGAGCTCGAGACGGCCACGGTGTGTGAACCCGAACTCGTCGAATGGGATTATCGGGCGGTTATCGTTTCGAATTTCGTTGTATCGGATCTCGCCCGACGAAAGGGAAAGCAATTGGAAAACGAACACACACAAGACCAAGGATTTTGAGACGCCCATTGATTTGGCTTCTGATTGCAAACCCGGTTTCACTTTTCCAGATCAGATCTATCTAACTGATGTCTGACGACGATGTCGATGAGATTACTGCTGTGCGCCTCTGCCTCTCTCTCTCTCTCTCCCCCTCCCTCTTCGGTCACTGTTTTACTTTTATGGCCTTTTTTTTAATTACAAATAATCATCAAAGCAAGCAAACGAAAAATCGGAGATCATAAAAATGACGGCAAATGTTAACACTTCAACGAATGAATTTTGTATTTGTGTTGGTTTGATTTTTATTTTTATTATCAAGGAAATTAATTTGTTCAAGGGCAGGGTTGATTTTAATTTTATTCCAGTGTGAGAGAGAGTTTACTAATGTGGGTCTTTTCTTTTGCTTCATTACCAAAATGCCATCAAAAGTTGGTCCCTGCTCTGTCGGTGTAGTGTGGGCATGATGGTAATTTTAGTTGGCGCGAGGGGAACGTTCTTGACCTCATTTCTTCTCGCAATACTTTTAATTTTATTGGCAAAAGGTTCCTTTCCAACCAAGATATCTATGAGAGGCTCTTTCTTTAATGGAAAGCCATTGAGAGTCCGGGTGACATATATATTATTGTTAATATTAGGCTTGCCAGTGAATCAACTGTCTATGGTGAGGGTTTTATTTAATTAATGTTGATTCTGTCACTTGGTGACATATATATTATTGTTAATATTAGGCTTGCCAGTGAATCAACGGTCTATGGTGAGGATTTTATTTAATTAATGTTGATTCTGTCACTTTTTGTTATGTTATAACCCTCTTTCTGTAATCCATGAGCAGTCTTGCTATACAAATTGAGAATTGGTGCTAAATTTACTTGGAATGTCACTTCAATTGTTAAAATTACATGCAAGTGCTCGTGAGAAAGCTTAATTTAGTGTGTCTTTCAGTGTAAAAGGATGATGGTGGAAGAAAGCAAAAGGAAGAAAGAAAGAAAGTACAACACTAATGTTTGCCCGGGTCAAATTTCGAAACAGTCCTAAAACTACCCTATTTCGTTTATTTATTTTTATTTTTTTGTATGAAATGACGCTGTTTGACTTAGATAAGGCAAAAGCAATGACGAAACCCAGCTGCTTTCTCTTCCTCTTCATTTCACCACACAACCTGAACAACAGAACCCAACTGCAGCACCTTTAAACTGTTATCTTCCTTCTAGGCGAAGGGATTTGGCTTAGATAAGGCAAAAGCAAAAGCTTGAATAAGAATGAGTTTCAGCATTGTCCCTGAAAGATGAGTTTCGACAATTACAGTTGTTGAGAAAATTTTTCTGACAGAAGATTGATTTTCTACGTGGCTTTGCAATAAGGTAAGGTACTATTTTCTTTGGCATAAAGTTGAGTTTTAAAGCTTGAATTTTGCTTGATGTTGATTAATAAGCAGGTAATAAGCTGAGCATTTGTTTTTATATTTGCCGCGATGTTTTTACAATAAGCATAATCTGTTTCAATTTGAATCTTGAGTTGTTTCATTTTGTTTCTATGCAATTGTTTCTAAATTTAATAAAATTGCAATAATTAATTAATAATATATTGAATTATTTTAATTTTGTAGCATTGAATGGATAATTTGGAACAAGTGGAGGAGGTTGGTGAAGTGGAGGAAATGCAGGATTTACAGGGGGCTGATTTTGAAGAAAATAATAAGGAATTGGTGGAAAAAGTTGCTAAGCCTAAGGTTGAAATGTCTTTTAACAGTCCCGATGAAATGTTTGAACATTATAAAGCTTGTGGCCTATAAGAGGAGTTCAGTGATGTAGAGATCTTGTAGAAACGGGATGATAGGAGTCTGAGATATGTAACATTTGCTTGTGGGCGAAACGGCAAGTCAAAAAGTAAATCCAATCATGTTTTGCGGCTTCAACCTAACAAAAAAATTGGATGCAATGCTAAAAATGGAGGGAGGACGTTTGGATGTTATTAGTGGAATATGGGTAATTGGAAATTTGTACCTTGAACACAACTATGCTATGAATTCGAACAAGAGTAAGTATTATCTATACAATCGTACCTTTAGTTGTTTTGTTAAAAAATAGCTTGAAATACACGACGAAGCAAGAATTAAAATGGCTCAAAGTTTCAAGTTGATTGTTGTTGAGGTTGGTGGTTTTGAAAATGTCTCATTCTTAGAAAGAGGTGCTAGAAATCAAGTTGACAAGGTGAGACGATTAAGGCTCAGAGAAGGGGATGTTGCTGCAATTAAGAGATATGTTAAGAAAATGCAAATAAAAATGATGAGTTTTTCTTCAGTCTTGACTTGGATGAGGAATGTCAATTAAAAAATGCATTTTGAGCGTATCCAAAGAGTAGAGCAGCCTACAAAGACTTTGGAGATTTTATTATATTTGACACCGCACATGTTACAAATAAATATGACATGCCATTTGCTCTTTTTATGAGAGTTAATCATCATGGTCATTCAATTTTGCTAGAATATGGGTTGATTTCCCATGAGGACACAGAGATATTTACGTGGTTATTTAACACATGGCTATCATGTATGTTTGGCTTTCTTCCTATTGGAATCATCATAGACTAAGACAAAGCGATAAAAAATGTAATTGAGATTATTTTTCCAAGTGTAAAACATCAACGGTGTTATGGCATATAATGAAGAAGGCACTTGAGAAGTTGAGAAGGTATACAAAATATTATAACATTAGAGTTTCATTGCATTTTGTTATTTATGATTCACAGACTCCTATTAAATTTGAGGAAGCTTGGCATGACTTGTTAAAGAAATATGATATTGGTAATAATAAGTGGTTAAATGGTTTATACAAAGAAAGAAATCGTTGGGTTCCATGTTTTGTTAAAACTACCTTTGTTAATCTTATAATATTGATTTTGATGATAACAAAACTTATATGTTCTTGATTAAAATGTTGGAGCTATTAAAATGAATTTCTTAAAGCCATAGACATATTTAAAGAAACTATTAGACTGTTAACTTGAATTGGAAAATCTTTTTCTAAACAAAAGTTGTCAAAATATAAAGTCTGAAAATTAGCATTAGACTATTTATTTTATAAATGGTGAACTGATAATTTATAGAAATTAAATTGTCTTTTTAATTTTGAATCGTTTATCTGAAAAGATTCTGAAAATTAACGGTGAATCATTTAGTACAAATGGTAAACCGATAATTTACAAAAAAGAGAGAGTTTTCTAATCTCAGCTAGATTTGTTTTGACAAGATTCTGGAAATTAACGGTGAACTGTTTAGTAGAAAACGGCGAACCAATAATTTACAGAAAAAAGAAAGTTTTCTAATCTTGAATTGTTTAGCAAAAACGAAGACCTAAGTTTGTTTTGCATATTTCTAGAAATAAACAGTGATCCGATAATGGTAAACGGTAAATTATTTATTTAAAATCTAAGCACAACGGCTATTTGTACAAGTTAAAACGGTAAACCAACAGCAGCAAATGACAATCTGATTATTCTCAAAAAGTCAACAACGGCTAGTTTTCAGCTCCAACTATAAAATAGCTCAATCAAATTCAAATGAATAGAGATTCAAGAGCTGTCATTGAGCTTACTACTAAGAAACATCATCATTGGGTTTTAAACTTATTTTTGTTTCATTGATTCAGACTTTGAGATTTCAATTGTAATCATATACATTGTGTGAGAGATTGGTTGATTATAATCTTTGTTTTTGAGTGATTGTAAGTGTTGAGATATACTTGGGTTAAGAGATTAGGAATAATCTCTTATTGTAAAGGTTCATTGACACCTTTGAAGTCAATTGTAAGTATTGTTGAAGTTTTAGAGGCTTACTTAGTGGAATCCTCAAATCTAGTGAGCTTGAAGGCGTGGACGTAGGCACGGTTGGCCAAACCACGTAAAAATTGCGTGTTTGATCTTTCTTTCCTTATCGTTTTAATTTTGAGCATTGTTAAAATTATTATTTTTTATTTTATTAAAACATTAGTTTAAATTGTTACGTTGTTTTATTTGTTTAAGTTTTAAGAACTCAATTCACCCATCCTCTATGGTAGCCTAGTTAGTGTTTCATTTCGTATCAGAGCAAAGTTCTCTTGTTAAGACTTAACGGTCTAAAAGTAAAAGATCCATGGCAACCCTAAATGATTCTAGCTTTAGAGAAAGACAATCCATTATTAGACCATCATTCTTTGATGGCAATGACTATCCATATTGGAAAACTAAGATGAGAATTTATTTGCAAACATTAAATTATGAAATATGAAAGGTTATTTGTGATGGTCAATTCATGCCTATGACTAAAGATGAAGAATGGGAAGATATTCTGAAACCTTCACTTGAATGGAATGAGCTAGAAAAGAGAAAAGCTTATCTAAACTCTAAAGTTATGAATGCCTTATTTTGTGCCATAGACAAGAAACTAATGCTTATAAGATTTGGAAGAAACTTGAAGTAGTTTATGAAGGAACAAATCATGTTAAAGAATCTAAAATTAGTATATATACACTAGGCAGTATGAGTTATTTCAAATAGAGCAAAATGAGAGTGTTTATTCTATGTATACTAGATTCACGGATATTGTAAACACTCTAGGAGCACTTGGTAAGACCTTTTCAATTAGCGAGAAGGTAAAGAAAATCATTAAGTCATTACCAAAAGAGTGGAGACCTAAGAGACTGACATTGAAGAAGCCAAAGATTTAAATATGTTGTCTATTGATGATCTAATTGACTCATTTATTTCTTATGAAGAAGATTAGGCAGCTGAAAAAGGAGATAAAGATAAGAAGAAAAAAAGCATTGCCTTGAAAGCATAAAAGTGTAAAAGACATGAGGAAAGCGATTTGGAAGATGAAGAGATGGATATAATAGCCAGAAAGTTCAGGAAATTTTTCAAAAAATCTGGTGAACGAAAAAAGTTTAGAAATTTCAAAAATCAAAAGGAGAAAAAGGAAGCAATCATATGCTGTGAATGCAAGAAGCTTGGCCATATAAAATCGGAATGCCTTTTTCTCAACAAATTCAAAAAGAAAGCCATGGTGGCAACATGGGATGATAGTGATGAAGAATTAAGTGAAGATGAACAAGTGCAAGAAATGCCAAACTTGGCACTTATGGCAATAGGAGAAGATGAGCTTGATGAGGTAAATGATTTTCCAACTTATAATGAATTATATGATGCTTTTAATGAGTTGCATAGTGATATGATAAAAATTGATAAAAAAATTACATGTTTTAAGATAAAAATATTAGAACTTTTAAATGAAAAGGATGCTTTGCAAAAATATAATGATTTGCTAAATGAAAATATCAAAGGACTGGAAGTGGATAATAAAATATTGCTTGGTAGGATTGCATCCTTAAAAGGTAAATAAAATACTTCATATGAACATGAAAAATTACATGTTGATGATTTGATCAAAGAAAATAAAGAACTTAAAAAAAAGAGCAATAAGCTCAATGAGATTGTGTTAAAATTCACGCATGGTCAAAAGAACTTAGAAAAATTATTCAGTTCTAAAAAATGTGTGTTTGATAAAGGAGAAATTAGGTATAAGGTTAACTTAAAACAAAAATATTACAAAAGCTACTTTGTTAAGGATACCGCCACTAATAATTATAAAATTTTTTATCATTATTGCAATGTAAATGGTCACATGAATTATAGATGTCCTATTAAGAAAAATGTATATTATGAAATTAAATATGTTTGGGTTCTAAAAGGAACCGTTACTAACACTCAAGGACCCAAAAAGTTTTGGGTACCTAAAACTTGAGATCCTCTCTGTATGAATCAGAGAAGAAGGGAAAGAGAAATAAATGATATTTGGACAGCGGATGTTTAAGACATATGACTGGTGATTATTCATGGCTCTCAAGATTTACTAAGATCGATAATGGTAGGAATGTATCCTTTAGAGATAATTCAAAAGAAAAAATCATTGGTATTGGTAATGTCGGTAAAGTTTCCTCAACTCTCATTGAAAATCTAAAACATAACTTGCTTAGTATTAGTCAATTGTATAATAAAGGATATGGAGTTATTTTTTATAAAACAAAATGTGTTATTAAAAATGCATGTGATGGTAAAATTTTCTTTGTTGGAAAGAGGTGTGTTAATGTTTATACTATTGATATAGATTGTGCATATACTCATGATAAATGTTGCATAATAGGAGTGATTTATACAATATCTTCTTTGTTTTTCTATAATATGATATTTGTTTGATTTGTATGTGTTTAAATTATGTAATCATGCATCATATTGGCCTTTAAAGACATTTTTTTATTAATAAAATGATTTAGAAATGTATTAAGTATTGGTCATAGATTATAACAAATGTGCAAAATCATAGTCAAGCTAAACAGATTACCGTTTAAGCTCAAACGGCGTACTATTTAATTACAGGAACACTAGAAAAATTGTTGGATATTAGCGGCTAACCATTTATTCCTATTAGTTAACCGATTAAAAACAGAGAGGTTGCTCTGATAAACAGTGACAGACTTACACTTTCCTAGCTCTCTGTAATTTATCGGTGAACCAATTGAGCAAAACGACTCGCCGTTTTTGTACGAAATAAACTATTTTAGTTTTTTTTCTCCATTTCCACTTACCCCTTCACCGTTTTCTCTCGAACCAACGAACCCTAACTCTCTCTCTCTCTCTAAAATCTTTCGTTTTCCTTGTGATTTCTTGCCAAATCAAGGTCATAGAAATATTTTTCATCATTTTTAAACCAAATTTATCTATTCAAAACATTAAATTGAGCCCCAAATTGAACAATCCTAATTTCAAACTCTAACTGTAATAAAACGGATTTCTTCAATTTTGGCTAAATTTTTTACTTTTTCCTTTTCTCTACCCTTCCTTGTTCTTTTAATTGGTTCCATTTCATTCCTTTTCATCATTTTCTCAAAATCTTAATTTCTCAAGCTTGAAGAATGGCTGAATCATCAAGAATAAGTCGTAAGAGAAAAAGTGTCCCTAGTAGAAACCCGATACCACCTAGAGAGACCTCCGAGTTCAAGATGATTCATTTTCCAATAGCTTCACTAGCTAAATGCTTCGAAACATGATTTATGGGTTGCAAGGTAATCGATTTTTACTTTATGGACTTAGATGATTTTGCGTAGTTGTTTGTTTGTAGTCAGAGTGTTAAGGACATGTTATTGCCTTGGAAGTCTGCATTGGACTTAGAGGAGAGGATTTATCCCAACTTAGTCCGTGTTTTTTATTCAAACATGGAATTGTCTGCAGATAGATTAGATAGAATAGTCACCCATATCGGGGGTGTTCCTATTGATTTTGATGTCAATGATTTGAACCACATTTTAAGAATCCCACATTCTGCACATTTTATTTACACTTCTAGGAAAGAGTTGTCCTTTGCCAATTTTGTTCACCATCATGGGGTTAGAAACATATGTAGGCACTGGGATCTCACTAATGAGATTTGTGCTCTCCCCTTTAGGTCACAACTCTTACCGTTGTAAGTTAGAATTCTTCATACCATTTTGCAGCATATTGTCACCTCTAGGATAGGACATTCGGATAAAATGACTCGGCTAGAGGTCGGGATTCTTGATAGTTTACTTAGTGGTCGTCCTATTAACCTAAGATACATTATTTTATGACATATGTTGAGTACTCATGCGGTTAACCATAGGTTGCTTCCATACGGTAGCATTATTTCTAAGGTTTTGCAATATTTTCGAGTACCCCTTTGCGATTCGGTATATGTTGAGACTAATAAGATTGGGGAAGAGGCTATCTCGAGGATTAGGTTTTCTCAAAGGCATCGGGATTGGATCAAAACGCCTACTACAAAAAACCAAAACACCTTTATGACTTCAATGGATAATCAATTTCTAAACGATATTTTCATTTCTAATCAGCTACCCGATTTTAGGCTCGGTGATAGACCTCCCTCCCTCGTCGCGAATCTGTCTCACAGCCTTCAGCAGAGTTTGATTCTGAGGAGCATGAGATGGAGACTGATCAACCACCTGCTCCAGACGCTTCACCCGCTCCTGATAGTCTCCTTCATCAGCTAGTTGGAGATGTTCGAGCTCTTTTCGAGCAAAGGCGGTAAGCCGAGATCGGTTTGCTTCTTTTCGTTCAAGAAGAAGAATGATTCTCGATCGAAGAACGATGAGATCTTGGATGGACAGCTGCGTATCTTTTATGCTCTCGGCATTCACCCCTTCTCATCTTCCTCTCCTCCTCCTCAGTAGTTTCTTAGTGTTTCAGATGCTTTGATTTCGCACAACACTTTCATGTTTTTGATACATTTATGTATGGTGATTATGGATGATTATGTTATATATATGTGTGTTTTCTTATTTTGGCATTGATTTCATTGTTTGGTTGAAGTTGTTTTTATCTTAATTTTGGCTTCTTGGGTGTAAATTATTGCTAATATTTTCTAGAAGATGTTTAATATACATGGGAGATTCTACAGAAATTTTCACTTGTCAAGAACGGATATGTTCTTTTGTTCTTTTCTTTTTTATGATAAAGGGGGAGAATAAGTTATATTTTTATATCTTTTCAAGGGGAGCTTATATTTAAGGGGAGTTAACAAAATTTTCTTAATAAGTTATATATTTTTCAGGGGAGCTTATATTTAGTGGGAGTTAACAAAATTTTCTTACCTTTACATATAAAGTTTGTCATCATAAAAAAGAGAGAGATTGTTAATATTATAATATTGATTTTGAGGATAACAAAACTTATATGTTCTTGATTAAAATATTGGGGGTATTAAAATGAATTTTTTAAAGCCATAGACATGTTTAAAGAAGCTTAATGACCGTTAACTTGAGTCAGAAAATTTTTTTCTAAACAAAAGTTGTCAAAATATAGAGTCTGAAAATTAATGGTAGACCACTTATTTTATAAATGAGGAATCGATAATTTACAGACATAAAATTATCTTTTTAATCCTGAACCATTTATCTGACAAGATTCTAAAAATTAACAGTGAACCATTTAGTAAAAACGGTAAACCTATAATTTACAGAAAGTGAGAGTTTTCTAATCTCAGCTAGACTTGTTGTGACAAAATTCTGAAAATTAACGGTGAATCGTTTATTAGAAAACGGCGAATCGATAATTTACAAAAAAGAGAAAGTTTTCTAATCTTGAACCATTTAACAAAAACGAAGACCTAGGTTTATTTTGTAGGTTTCTAAAAATAAACGGTAATCCGATAATAGTAAACGGTAAATTGTTTATTTAAAATCTAAGCACAACAGCTATTTAGACAAGTCAAAACGGTAAACCGATAGCAGTAAACGGCAATCTAATTATTCTCATGAAGTCAACAACTGCTAGTTTTCAGCTCGAACTATAAAATAGCTCAATCAAATTCAAATGACTAGAGATCAAAGAGTTATCATTGAGTTTACTACTGAGAAAACATACATCATTAGGCTTTAAACTTGTTTTTGTTTCATTGATTCACATTTTGAGATTTCAATTGTAATCATATGCATCACGAGTAGGCTTGCTTAGCAGAATCTTCAAGCTCGATGAGCTTGAAGGCGTGGATGTAGGCACGGTTGACTAAACCACGTAAAAATCGTGTGTTTAATCTTTCTTCCTTTATCCTTTTAATTTTGAGCATTTTTAAAATTATTGTTTTTTATTTTCTTAAAACATTAGTTTAAATTATTGTGTGGTTTCATTTGTTTAAGTTTTAAGAACCCAATTCACCCCCCCTCTTGGGTAGCTTAGTTAGTATTTCATTTACATTATGCTTAAGTTCATTTGGAAGCATTGTAGAATTAAGAGAAATGTGATATTTCATAAAAAAGTTATTGAGGCATTAAATGCTATGAATATAGTTGGGAGGACAAGTTGTTTCAACTTTGATTGAACATCGATATCATATGTAAACAAATTATAGTTTTTGGCTTTAATTTCTTTACTTAATGCATGTTGGTTATACAAGCGATAATAAAGTGTATCGTAACAACTCCCCAACAATGGTAACTGTCAAATGTTTATGCAAATGTATATGTCTTGTTTAATGTTAGGCAGTACACTTACTTTTAGCAATGGCCTTATTTACTAAGAAAGAAAATTGCTTTAGATCTCTTTATAAGGGTTATTATGTAGAAAAGTCTACTCTTGAACATTAATAGAGCCTTCATCATGTACTTATTATTAATCTTATAATAATGATTTTGATGATAACAAAAATTATATGTTCATGATTAAAATGTTGAGGCTATTAAAATGAATTTCTTAAAGTACTACACGTTTTTAAAGAAACAAAATATTGTTAAAAAATGATGAAACTGGAAATTAACGGTGAACCGTTTATTTATAACGGCTAACCGATAAATTCAGTAAGGAGAAACTTTTTAGCCTTGAACCGATTAGCATAAACGGTAAGCTAAGTTTGTGTCACAGGTTCTGGAAATTAACAGTGAACCGTTTATTGATAACAATTAACCGATAAATTTCAGTAAGGAAAAGTTTTCTAGTCTTGAACCGTTTAGCTAAAACGGAGAGCTGAGTTTGTTTCAAAGGTTCTGGAAATTAACGGTGAACCATTTATTTAAAAAGGCTAATCGATAAATTCCAGTAAAGAGAAAAGTTTTCTACTCTTGAACCGTTTAGCAAAAACGAAGAGCTGAGTTTTGTTTTGCAGGTTTTTGGAAATAAATGGTGATCCGATAATGGTAAACGGCAAACCGTTTATTTGAAATCAAAGGATAACAGCAAGTTGAAGAGTCAAAACGGCCAACCGATAGAGACAATCGGCGAACCGATTATTCTCAGAAAGTCAATAACGGCTAGTTTTCAGCTCTAACTATAAGAAGGCTCAATCAAATTCAAACAAAACAGATCCAACATTTGATATTTGAGCTTCCTACTGAGAAACAATCTTATTTGCGCTTAAACACTTGTGTCATTTCATTTCCTCACACTTTAAGATTGTAATTGTAATCATTTAGATTGTGTGAGAGATTGTTTGTTTTTAAATCTCTATCATTGAGTGATTGAAAGTGTTGGAAAACACTTGGGATAAGAGATTGGGGTTAATATCTTATTGTAAAGGTCCATTGACACCTTGGAAGTCAATTGTAAGTGCTTTGAAGCCTTGGAGGCTTGCATAGAGGAATCCTCAAGAGGAATCCTCAAGCCTAGTGAGCTTGGAGGCGTGGACGTAAGCACGATTGGCCGAACTACGTAAAAAAAATCATGTGTTTGATTTCTCTTCCCTTATCGTTTTTAATTTTGAGCATTGTTGAACTTATTGTTTTTAATTTTGATTAAGACATTAGTTTTAATATTGTGCAATTTTATTAGCTTATTTTTAAAGAACCCAATTCACCCCCCTCTTGGGTAGCCTAGATAGTATTTCACTTATTTCATATTTTGAGGTATCATATATTTATTTAATATTTTGACTTTGCATCATAGTAGAGAAAAATGTAATGACTCAGGGAAAATGGTGACGATTTTGAATCAAGAAAAAAATGTGAACATCTCACAATGAGTTCAAACTTTCCAAAAGGGCATCCTTGGCCTCAAAATAAGTTCAGGAACCATAAAACGTAGAACGGAAAGGTAAAAATAGAAGAGTTGTAGCAAAGTTGCATCTTTCTGTAGTAAAAATGCTTTAAATTTTCCATTCTTGTATTTCATACGACCATCAACATTAGTTTCACTCGATGTGCCAAAACACATCTTAAGCATAATTGTTGCTTCCATTAAACTTAAAGCAAAATAAAATAAATATAATTACGTTACTAAAACAACAGTTGCATTTCTTTAAAAATATAATTAACTGCAAATAATTAATAATAAAAATACAATTACGATGAGATGCCCCACATTCATGTGACAGATACCATCACCCAATTGATGGAGATCATTGCTGGCAAGAGTTGAACAACTCTTGTCCAACTCTTGTGTAACGGAGGCCATTGATTGTGTGAAGTGTGAGCAATGGCTACCATTGTCTGCAAGAGCTGCCTAACTCTTGCAAGCAATGGAGATCATCATTTGTAAAAGGTTGTTTACATCTTGGATGATGGGTTCCATCTCTAGATTTCCTCTACAATATCTTGAAACACAAAATTCTCTAGATTTTACCTAATTTATGGAATCACACAAACAACTATCTACACACATTGTAATAAAAGTTGATAAAGAAATCCAAGTCTACAAAATCCATACATAAACTCACTTAATCTTTCAATCAGAATTTTAAAAACACCGATTTTAATTCCTTCTTGATCTTTCTTTTTTTTTGGTTGATTGATTTGTCTTCAATGCCAGGTGACAATTGTTGTTTGATGCATGTGAGAAGAGAAGTGAAATCATGAAATGGGAGGAGTTTTGTGGAGTTTGTATTTAGTTGTTGTAGGCAATTTTATGGAATGGAGTGTTACCAAATAGGTTTGGTAGGTTTATTTTAAGGTAATTTGATCTAAATGGAATGTATGTGCCTATTATGATTAAAAAAATAACGTTATATGACTGATTTTGATAATGAACTTATGAAAATGATTATATGGATAAGATTTCTGAAACATTTATCCTTTCTATAAGGAAGTTGATTGGTCTAATTTCAATTCTTTTCCTAAATCCTGTTCATTTTCAGTACGGCGCTGGTGAATTTAAAAGATTGCTTAACCAGTTCAAGGTCTCAAATAGCATATCCACAATTTGACTAAATTTAATTAATTACTTGATTTTTTATTTTTAAAAATTTGACTCATTTTATTGAACGGTTAGAAAGTCAACATTAACTTAAAGTTGGCAAATATATCTCTCTTGCCATAATTGATATATTACTTACCATATTACTCAAAAACTCAAGAGAAGAATTATGGGAGGTTACAGTTTTGACGTGGAATTGGAAGCATTGTAAACCAAACTTCTCAAATTCTCACAAGTACACAGAAGAAGACAGTTTCATGCCAATCCTCAAGAAAAAAACAGAGAACATTTTAGTTAATTTATGTGGTTTTGGATGAGAAGAAAGCGACAGCACCAACAAACGGTGCATTGATGTATGTAGCTGGTTCTGACTGCTGATAATTATTACGATCATCGGCAAAATTGTCTCTATTATCAGGCCCACCTAATATGGCTCCAGTGAGAACATTTGGATTGGGTGAGCTAGAGTCGAGGTACTGGAATCCATCGTTGCAGGCAATGTGATCAGGATGTGCATGGATGGACGGTAGAGATGAACCCCTGTGATGAACATGTTGCGGATACCTCTCTCCGAAGCCCACCATGTAAGACATTTTAGCTGGATTATCGCCTAATATGTAGTCCACTTGCTTCTTTGCTAGGGCTATGAGATTCTCTGCTTTTACGGTTGACGACCCACATGTTGCGACTCCCCATTTGAGCTAAGGTACTTGGCATACGTTAAGAGGAGAAAAGCTGTGGTTGTTACATATTGAAGATTGCTCTCACTTGCTTTGTAGAAAAGGCCCCCTGCAAAAATATTGTGTTAGATGCACTTCCTTTGCTTGCTAATTTCCCAGAAGAGAAGAGAAGCAGAGTGAAGAAAAGAGCAACAAATAGCTGGATGACCAGACCTGGTGTGTATTGAGCTTGGAAACTAGCTGATCCTGGAATCAGAGAGCATATGTAGTTGTCCGAGTGTGCTTTATATAGTTGAAATTCTTGTGTGTTTTTCTCCAAGAAGCCCTGTGTGGCAAATATCCAAAACTTAATTAAGGTTCTGTTTGAGCTTAAAAACATTGCAAAAGGAGGAGGCAGGCAGGAGCTTTGGAAGTAAAGTAACCTTGGAAAGAAGGACCTTCGTTCCTGCTCGCTTGTCGTCCCAACTGAAGGAATAGTCATCATCATCAGCCCCCAATATGTGGCCATTGGATTGGATGTAAGTCAAGTACGAGCTGTTCTGCGAAGCTCTATGTAGCCATGAGGCGCCCCATAGGAGCTCATCCTAAATATAATAAAGACTTGGGATCAATATTTATGGTTGACTTCGAGTAATGCAATTAGTAATATGTGTGATATGTCTTACAAGGTATCCTGAGTACGAGCAGTAAAATGGGCAGACCACTGAGTTGAGAGAGTCACTGTAAGAAGCTCTGTATCTGTCTGCAAAATCAAATACCTGCACCCCACACAATCCATTTTCTTAGTGAATGGAAGTAGTAAAATATTTGGCAGACAAAAACGATGCAGTTTGTCGTGGATGTTCACCTTCATGGCCGTTTTAAGCAATTTGGTGGAATAAGAAGGGTCGGAGTCTTTAAACACTACTGACGCTGCAGCCAGTGCTGCCGCTGTCTCTGCTGCTACATCAGAACCTGGGTTCTGTGTTGAGACTTTGTACACATTTCGTGGTGTGTCCATATCTTCAGGTCTCTCCCAGCAGTGGTGATCCATGTTTGGATCCCCTACCTGTTGCATCAAGTACCACGTCGTATTTAATGTTGCGCTCTTTTGCACAAAAATGTAATGGACAATCATTATTTAATTATTTTTTCTTTTTTCTTCAAAAATGATTATAACTATTTCATCCGTCTAATTCTTCTTTATGGTCAATCCCCTTTCGTCGTGTCACCAATGTAAAACTTGGTATTTGCTGAATGAGACACCAAGGATTGTTGTTCTGTGTTTGAGTTTGTTTCTTGGTGGTTAGTTTGTAAACAAAACATCAAAGCATTTTGTTTAGCTCACCTGGACGTATAAGGTGCCGGGCGTGGCAGTAGCTGCCTTTAAAAGATAATCTGTGCCCCAACGGATGGCATCTTTGGCATTCTCAAGATGGTTCTGCATTGAGCTTCCAAATTCAATCACACTCCAGGACAACAATGTAGTCGTGAAAGCCATTGGCAGGCCAAACTTAACGTTGTCACCAGCATCATAATATCCGCCCACCAGGTCAACCTGAAATCAAAACCCAAGTAACACCTCAGTCAACATATATAAAATTGTTCAGTTAAGCATGATAAGCCATGTAATAACGTATACATGATACGAGGAACCATCAGATAGCCCGGAATCGCCCCTCCATTTAAGCTGCTGGTTAGGCGGCAATCTTCCAGACCGCTGTCCGTCAAAGAAGAGAATGGACTTCTCTAGAGCATTAGAGTAATCTTGAAAAGTGAAGGCAGAGCACAATAAGCTAAGTGCACAAAGAGTTAAGCTAAGAATCTGCAACGTTACTGAAAGTTTAGTAACAGGAGCCATTGTTTGTAGTATTGACAGTACCATGCAAAGATTATAAGACTAACAAATAATATTTCTAGTAGTAGAGGCCTTGGTATTGGTGGGTGTGAAATATATTCGCGTGAGGTGACACCATTTATAGGAAAAGCAGGCAGGAATGATGCTGCTCACGGGATCAACTGCGTAAATTTGGACATTTGCTGCGTGGTCAATATTCAAAATTTATCCGTAATATAAGCTATCGCAGCCTTAAAGTCTAGAATACAAAGACGATAAAGACAAGTGCATATTGTTTAATTCTCAGTACTTGTCACTATTGCTTCTCGTGTGTTAAAAGTTTTACATTTGATAAAAAAGGCAAAAATTCCCCGTTGATTATACAAAAAAGTCTTAAAACTGCGTAAATTGAGAGAGAAAATTAAGGGTTAGGCTTTGATTTCAGCATTGGATGCCGTGATTAATGCTGGGGCATAGTGTGGTTGGATTTTGTAGAAACATAATTTGTCCATAGCAAAAAGAAGTCACGGACTTGGACTCACGCGAAACGAAACGAATTGCGGCCTTTTCAGATAGAATTGAAGATTGTGCGGTTAGCAACATGTATGAACAGAACAGAGCATAACAAATTTGTTAGTTAAAGGTATGTCTGCGGTCCAACTATAATTTCTAATTCTCATGTGATGAGTTTCACATGACATGAATGGTCAAAAAATTTCAGATTTTTCTTCATTTTCTTGCATAAATGCGCCTTGATTCTTGGCCCACTTTCCAGAGACCAGAGGAAACCCAGAAGCAAACGTATGAACATTTGCCTCGCCATTATTAACTATGATAAAATTATAAAGTATGCAATGAGTGACTTTCTCTTGAAACGGCCTACTGATCTACTCGATCAAAAATGAAATTATGGGAAAGATTTTGTTTTATTGGTCACTGTTGATGAAAAATCTAGTCACACAAATCTAGTCGATATTACAATGCGACCAGATTGCTTTCGAGCCCTTGTACCTATATCAGTTGGGATTTCCCGTTATCTACTAGGTCGAGCCGTTCTTTTTCTTATCTTGAGCTAACAGCAAGACGATCAAGGGGCACTGAAATTTTTCCTTCTTTCCGGCGATTTCTTCCCTCCCGATATTCAAATATCAAAAAATTTGAAAGGGGAAAAAGTTGTGACTTTGATTCTTTTATCTATTTTTTATTCTTTCTTTTCTTATGTCCTATTCCTTTTAGGTGATTTCTTTTCTTTTCCGAAAAAACTTCTTTTTTTTAGAGAACCCAAAAACCCTCCTCAAAAAAGTCCTTCTCCTCTCTTTTTGTCAAGCTTTTATAGACTTCCGGTGTTATCGTGTTGTTAGCGCCTTCTTTAATTTTCGCCAGTTTCTAAATTCAATGCCTTAGTTAATTGCTACTTTAATATGTTGCCCATTATGAAGCAATTAACTAGGCCACGGTTTTAACATTCATTGAAGGCGTTACGGGTGACTTTCCAATTATAGCCCAGCGATCTCAGATCTAATCAGGGATATCTGATTTCCTAGACTAACTCTGGTCACTTTCTCAATCATGAAACTTGGTTCTTAATTACGCTGCTCGAGATACCTGCGAGCTGGTTTCACCTCGCATTTATCTGGTCGCAATATTCCTTTTTCTAAACAGTCACAATTATCTTGAATTATATGATGACATAGGTTGATTTTGGTGAGAAGATCCTTTCGAGGCAACATGCCAATTTGGGAAATTACCTGAACTTATATTTGTTTGTTAACTGAGACATTCCGCATTCGCTGCAGTTTGCGAAGAAAATGAACGAACCCACTTATCAAATCGATAGATTTTCTGCTAACAAAAGGCGAAAACCAGCTTGCTGATTTTCCACATATCAACACAGTACAAGCCACCCTCATTGTTTGGAAAATTTGCCTATGTCTCAAACTCATAAATTGCCACTGCATTGGCACCAAATTTATGATCCTGATCGACCAGGACAGTCACCGTACTGTTACCGTTATTTAACTTGAATTTAATTTACGGGATATTTTTTCAACAAATACCAAGATGCTACTAAAACATATGTAGAATCTGCTTCATTCAATGATGTTTTGCAGTAATTCTGCTTCAAAGTATAGGTGCAATAAATTTACAACTACTCTTTACTTGCAATTCAACAACCAAGTATTGCCACCAGTATCAATTTCCTCACGGACGGATTTCATTTTTCAGTGTAGTTTCTGGTTGGTGATAGCTTATGTTCTTTTTTACAAAGTATCAAAATTTAGCCCACAAATGGCGCAATTGATGCTTTACAGTAAGTACATTTGGTTTCAAAGTCATGGCATTCGCATTATTTCTCATATCCGGTTCCGCAATATCTGCTGTCACCAAGGGCTGATAGAGAACCCAAGCATCAGTTATCTGAAATTCACAAGAAAAAAAAATAGGGATTCTTGTAGTGTTGCCTAATTTCAGTTTGTAATGATGCATACGTATGTTATACATTATAGGGTCAACCGGCCAAGACAGATTGAGTATGGGGACGTATGACTAGAAGCTAAATGAGCTCGAAATGGGATCTTGTCATGCTTGTAACTTGGGACAGACCGGGGAGCTGGGGTTCGCATTTGAACCTGCTGATTATGCAATGGTTAGAAAGCAAGAAAATTTACATTAATTACAGTATATAGAAGTTTCAGAAACTCACATATGTCTGTGAAACAGGGCTGGTGGACACAGGATCCTCTTCGAATGAGGGTGGAACCTGGCCATACACCATTTCACAACTCATATCTTCAAAATCTGAGGACAAACAATATGCAGAGTTTAGTGTTTGTTTGTAAACGAATAGACGATTGCTTACATGTAATTTGTATACATTACTGTAAAATGATTAGTACTGCAGTATTAATGTTAAATTACAGCGCGAGCAGAGAGAGTAAGGGGACATACTGGGTATCATGGTTAGTGGAAGACCAAATTCACTGGTGAAGAAATCTTGAGTAGGAAACTTGCACATATTTACACACATTCCAACACAACCACTGTTCTCCAGGTACCTTAACCGGTTGTCAAAAATTGCAATTAGGATTTCAACTTTACTATAAAAAAAATAAAAACTGTTAATTATTTGTTGCATGCCATAAATCTAGCCCCAAATATCTGCTGCACAGATGGAAAGCAAAGCAAATCCGAGAAACCAAATTAACTATCTATGCAAATACTACAATCTCTTTGTTGGCTAAATGACTAGAGAGTTTCTACCTGCACTTCTTTATATGAACTCCACTTCTTTGCTTCTCCCCGTTTATCTCCACTTCCACAACCTACTAAGTGCTCACCCGTTAGAACTTAGAACACAAAGAACAAAACAATTGTAACTACTATTATTTTATTTTCTATTTGCAAAATACACGAAATAAAGAAGCAAAATGAAACAATGCACATCAGATCGTGGGCAAAAGAAATTAGCAGCATACCTCAGAAGGTCCAACTAGCCAGTGGAAGAAAGGCACTGTCAGTGCAGCGTTGAATTCAGCAGCCCACTTTGTTGGCGGAAATAATTTCCTGAACTGCATAAGTAACAACTCCTTAATTAATTATTCATTTATCAACCATTCAAAAACAAATTGTACCACAAAAAAAAGAAAAAGAAGAAGAAAAAAAGGGTTTGAAATCCTTAAGAGTTAAGATGCAACAATCATGCACCTGAGCCGGGGCACCAGGAGGGAGCATGGACAAAAGCACTTCCCTGACAACTTCTTGCTGCTGCTGGCGAGACCTTCCTTGCATTACTCTCTTTGACACATCAACAAAACTCTCATAATCATAACCAAAATCAAACCAGCGCTTCTTCTTAGTCTCAGTTTTGGATTTCGCAGGAGACGCAAACTTCTCCATCTTGCGAGCAAATAATGTCATGAACGCCTTTTCAAAGAACCCATCGTTGTACTTTGTTTTCTGTCCCAAAGGAGCAGGCTCCCCTGATGGCTCTGCTATCCCACTCCGGATAATCTTACCAGTGCTTTGTCTGCGCAATGAAATCAGATACGGAGGAGTAGGAAACCTGACTACTTGCAGACTTAGAACCACCATGACTATTACACAGAGTTTAAATATCAGTGAGAAATGAATAAATAAATAAATCAAAATAATGTGCTGGTTAGAATTGTTTAAATTTGATCCCAGGAGGCTAACAAGCAGATGCCTGCTTAAGTCTCTTGCTTTAGCTTCCATTAGACAAAATTCTGTCCACACATACAATTCCGGAGGAGATTTTCTGCTTCTTGGTTTATGTCAGATTGATGGAATAACCAAATTGACCCCACTTTACTTTTGTTCGTACACGCATAACCCGGTTACAATTTAATTTTCGAGGAGGGTAACAAAGGAATTCCGCAGCAGAAATTTACAAAAAAGAGCCTTGTGGTCGGGCCAAACATGCAGGTCTCGAATCGATTTAAGAATTTGAGGCAATGATACATGCCACGCTTGAATTTTAGCAGTTAAGTTGGATTCTAAGAGTGCTACTATTATGGAATAGAAGCCAAGATCTAATTGGATAAGTGATATTTGACCCCACGGACGATACGAATAGTTGAATATAATCGACATTCTGACTCCTCTAATCTTATTTAGGGTTTTGACAACGGCCAATTGAAACACTTCACGAGATAAATTAGCCATGGGCTTAGGGAGGTTTCTCTAATCTCGTGGGCTGCCAGACCCAAAGGAGATGGGCATAATGGGCTTCTATTAGAGCAGGCTTTTGACACCCCCTTAAATTTCACGTACGACCTCTAAATTAAATTACTTAAATAACTAAGGACAAACAAATTCTGTTCCTGTTTTGAATGGGAAATTTAATTAAACACATAAATAAATTTTCTTTTAGCAAATTTTTACACCCATCACGTTTCATTGTTTATATTTACATTGTTTTTTTAGAAACTTATAACAGTTTTAGGGTTATGGAGATTAAAAATATGTAATAAGAAGAAAAAAATTTTAAAATTTTAAGATTTGTACGCATTTTATAAACAAAAACTTAAAAGCAATGCTCCCTTTGTTTTATGGCAAGATGGTAATTTTATTTTAAAGCTTTATATTTTATAAATTGGGTTAAACTATTTAAGGAAATAAAGTTAAAAGGGGTGTTCTAAGAATTTTCAAGGGGTGTTCTAAGAATTTTCAAGGGGTGTCAAAAGCTAGAAAACAGGGAATTCCAGATTTTATTACAATTTCAAATTTGAAAATTGCGATTCATTTCATACCTTAGGTTTATACACGTCAGCATATTCATAGATCTTCTGATAAATTATTCTTTGATTACGATGAATAATGGTGAAAATAAATAAAGTTAATGGACAAGTGAGAGCTATTGAGATAAAATGATGGGTTAAATATCACTACTATTGAATACTTATGAACGACTTACAAGTGGGTCAACAGTAATTTTTCATGACTTCTTAATTGTTTGACAAGCAACAACTAGTCATATAAAATAACTAATTTTAAGTTGATGTAAATTACAAATGATGTAACTTAAGAAGAGGCATGCTTATGACATTCGGTAATATTTGACCTCACAAATTATCATCAGCCCTTTGTAACAGTTTTTATGTTAATTTTTATTTTATGCTTATATAAACTTATTAAGAATGATAAATAAGTTTTAATTACACCAACATATATAACTTTTAAGGGCATCTTATTTTATAAATCCTAATTTCTATTACACTTCTTAAAAGGTTATCATTTTTTCTAAAAACGATGCAGCGCATCTTAAGCAAAAACTCTTTATAGTGGAATTAACGCAATGGAAGAGTAGAATGATGTAGAGCGATGGTTAGGTAGCTATGGATATTTTACAATAAAAAAACTGCTGGTACCAACTAAAATCATTTGTAATGTGATACAACTCCTATTTAATAAGGAAAATTACACATATTTTTAGAGAAAAAATTAAGTTGTGCAATCGCATGCATGCCCGAACTCACTCCCGGGAGTCACTGGGCATGTACTCCTACTTTTAGGTCAAAACAAGTGCTACCTATTACCCACCAACCGTCCCATATAGCTGTAATGCAGAGCAGCGCCACGCTCATAAATTCAGAGTTGGAATGCGCACATGCAGACGGAGAACAGCACGAACAAATTAATACTAAAGCCTCATTCGCTGATTTTAATTGAAAATTTTAAGAAAATATGACCATGGCAATTGGCTAGGCCATACACGTGGAGACTGCATGGCCTCAACAGTCTCGATTTGTTGAATGTAAGTCAACTTCTGCCACGTTATTAAACTCAATAGAGAGACTTCAAGAATTGCCCAACTGCAATAAATTTGTCTTCATTTCTCTTAATGTGTGTGTATAAGAAGCATCGGGAAAAGGCACGTATGGGTCAAATACTATGATTTCTGTGTTTCATTATATTTTACATTCACTAAGTTGGTGGTCGTTTACAAATAGAACAAAGTAAGTTGTCACAAGGAGCGCTTAGACGTTGGGCTCTCTCCATATAAAATGAATGAGCTATAAGACGGATGGGGTTGACTTTTTTGTTTTTTGTTTTTTTTTTTGATTCAACACTTAATAGCCGTGTCTGAAATCTTCTTCAACTTTAAGAGAGTCGAATTTGCTCTTTTGAACGTTTAGCCGCGGTGGTAAATGTGAGCTACAATTTCACAAATTAAAATTTTCATCTGAGCTTGAATTTAAAATTATCCAAGGAATTTAAAATTTTAACTACAACAATTTGGGAAAAAGAGTTCAAGTCCTGATAAGATATCTTTTTTCCTACGTATTTCGAAGAATTATGGGCTCAGATACTTGAGTTGTGTCATGATATAGTTGATTTAGGAAGTTTCAACATCCAATTACTTATTGAATTGTTTTATAACATAGTTGATTTAAGGCTTTATTTGCTATTGTTTTTTTTTAAAATAGATATTCTTTAGGTATAATTTTTACTATCAAATTTTAGTTGTTTTATTATTAATAAGAATCTTTATTAAAAATTACAAAATTATTTTATTTGATAAATTTTTTAAAATTACATTATGAAAAAAGTTAAATAAGTTTGTGAAATAAACATAAGGTATTTTAGATAATTTAACTATTTAAAAGTGTTCTACAATCGTACGTCACAAACTTATTTGCTAACAAACCCCCTACTAAAATTTAAAAATAAAAAATTTATCCTATTCACCACCTATAATGCCAAATACACCCTCAGATCACTAAAACTATCTTCCATTCAAGTGCAACCAGTCTATTAATTTTAAAACATTCTTCGACTCATTTATCGATATCAAGCCACCAAAAAAGTATTTGTAATGAAATTGTTCTCGCAAATTGAAAAAATTAAAATTCGGCTAAAAATTATGCTTCAAATTTTTTGACTGTGAAAGTTCAAAATGATTACTCATGTATCTTTGTTGCATCAATTTCTAGGCATAATAATAAATAATAAACGAAACCGAAGCACCTGTAACAAAGTAATTTCACTGTTCATCTATTTTTGTCAGAAGAGACCTTACTTGGTCCCGAAATCATCCAAGGATTTTTTGCGAGGCTCACGTGCCCTGGAACCATAAGGTTTTTTTTGTTTCCTTTTTTTTTGTTTTTCTCTTTCTTGAACTTAGAGTGTAGCTCGATCTTGCTCTAGTAATTCACGAACTCTGTCTCGATCATTGTCTGAAATTGAAGGCACTATATAGGTGGCAGTTGGAAGGTCAGTGTAGGAATAAAATAATTTTCTTTAGTTTTATTGACTTTTTGTATTAGTAATTTAAGTTTGAGGTATTTTAATAACAAAAATATTTAGTAAAAAGTAGATGTGGAGAGTATTATGATGGGTTCAAGTACCTTAGGGCTTGTTCGGTATCATTTTACAACAGCCGTTTTTGTTTTTGTTTCCAAAGTACAAGTGCAGTAACTGTTCGGTGGCTTATTTCATCAAAATGAATTAGAAAATACAGAAAACAAACATGAGCCCCGCCGTTATAAGTTCTAAAACATGTTTGACATGTTTTCAATATTTTACAAACTAAACTGAGAAACAAATTAAAAAAACAAAACCCTAATCGTGACCTTCTTCTCCTCATCTTTTTCTCTTCATCAACAACTCTCTTCCCCACACCCCCCAACTTTCTAGATCTCACAGCAAATCCACATCTAACAGTGCTTCCGGCCTTATCTTCATCCAACAACACTCTCTCTCTCTCCTTATCTCTTCCGATCTACTCTCTCTCGGTGTGCCAGCTGCTGCAACTTCGCCTCTCTTCCGAACTTTGTCTCTCGCTGTTCTTTCGCAACTTTGCCTCTGCATTCTTGAAACTTCTCCTTTCTTTGCTTCTTTGAAACTTCCTCTTCTTTCGTTGCTGTAATCTCCTCTGCCCTTCTATCAGAATCGCAATTTCTGCTGCTAAAATTTCCCAAAGAATCGCTGTAATTTCTAATCAATCGCCGCAATTTTTTCTTCGCCGAATCGCTGGCCGCAATTTTCGTTGCTTCAACGTCGTCCTGTTGCTGCTGCAACTCTCAGCCCCTGTTCTCGATCTGCAACTATTGCAACTTCCGCTGCTGCAACGTCCTCCTGCCACTGCTGCAACTCTCAGCCCCTGTTCTCGATCTGCAACTATTGCAACTTCCGCTGCTGCAACGTCGTCCTGCCGCTGCTGGAACTCTAAGCCCCTGTTCTCGATCTGCACCATCAGAACTTCCGCCTTTGCAACGCGTCGTCCCGCCCATTTGCCGCAACTCTCACTGCTGTTCTCGCTCTGATTTGTCTCTTGTTGGTATTTGTTTTATTTCAGTAAATTTTGACTAATTATTTGAATAATTTTGAGTAATTGATTTTTAAAGTATGTGATATTATGAATTCTCTCATGATAGTAATAGATATTTTGAGTTAGGCATATTTGGTCGTTGTTACTAGATAGTAATAGATATTTTATAAAGTTGGAATTCATTTAATTAAATTCTGTAGCTTGTGAAAGTTAAAACAAAAAATATTATATTAATTTTACCAATTTGATTAATTGATTATAATACAATAGTAATGACTATACATTTTTTGTTGTGCCTCGAAAAAAATTGACGGGAGGATGCCTTGATTTGAGTTGGTCAATTTATATTAGAATATATTTGATTTTGATATGTTCAACTTTTAATTTATCACATATTGTTGAAACAGCTTTCATAGCATGTTAAATTTGATTAATTCCAAAAGTGTAAGCTATGTATGTTTAGAAATAATTTGTTTTATTTCATTAAGATTTGATATATGTTATTTTTTCTAATTTTTTAGTAACAAGACATGGATCCACATGATGTTGATGGTGAGGATAAGGCTGATTGGTCTAGCCGAACTGAAAGCGTTTTTATTCGTATAGTGCACGACCATGTTAAAAAGGGTGATTTACAAACATCAACTTTTACTAAAAAAATTTGGACCACTATAGTTGATGAGTTATTTGAACAATCCCAAAAAAAATTCAATGTAGGGCAACTTAAGTCTAAGTTTAATAGGTTGCGCAAAAAACATCGAGAGTTTTCGGACTTAATAGCGCATACTGGGTTTGGTTGGGATCCTATTTCAAATACGGTCCACGACTTCCGGAAGTTTTTGATTTGGGCTGAATATATTAAGGTAAAATCTATCTTCACAATATATTATATAGTTTAATATGAACTTAAAATATTGTTTTGGTTTCACACACTTATTTTTTTTTCCACAGAGAGTGCCTGGAGTGAAGCCATATCGTAAAAAAGGATTAGAGCAGTACCAAACTCTAGGGGAGATATTCAACACCACTACAGCTTCCGGTAATTTACGTTTTTCGTCTAACCAAGTTCCATTGTCCTCGGATGAGGATCGTGAATTAGAAGAGAATTTTCTGGGTCATGGAGTTCATGTTGATATTGACGATGATGTCGATTCAATGGATCCTGTTTCTGATAGTAGATCAGGAAAAAGGCCTCGTCGGCCAATTTCAACCACAACTGAGCGTGGTAAAAAAAATAAGAGTGAGTTTGACAATTATTTTAAGATGGCTAGTTCAGTGATGAATTCTAGATTAGAGATGGTTAAATCTAAAAGTGCAGAGTCAACTTCTCAATGTATTGAAAAGTGGTCTATTGAAGAGTGTATCGAAGTTGTGGAGAAATTGGGAGATGTTGATGGAGATACCTATAACAAATTAATGGATAAGCTGGTGCCCAGTATTGAATGGAGGAAAGCATTTTTGAGCATGCCTGAAAATAGGAGAAGATATTGGTTAACTAGTTTGTAGAGTGTTTTGTAAGATGTAATTTGTTTACCTTGGATGTTGTGGATTCTTAACTGCATGTGTGCTAATTTTATGGTTTGGGCTTTGTAGTAGTTTTATTTGTTAAACTTTATTTTATTTTTATGAGTTGAAATTTATATGTTAAACTTTATCTTAATTTTGTGAGATGAACTATGTAATGTTTTTATTGATGCATTTGGTACAATTATGATAAACTTGAGATATAATTGGTGATTTTTTTTTTAATTAGAGCAGAAAAATGAACAACAACAATGAAGATGATGATATTGAAAGTTTAACAGATATTGAAGAAGAGGTTTTAGAGGTAGCCATGGCTATAAAAATGTATGAGAAACAACAACGTGCTATTAAAAGGCAATGCTATACAGGACAATTATGCAGTATCGAATTTGTTCGGGAGTTGTTAAATGGCCATCCCGACGGGGATGTATAACATGTTTCGCATGGATAAAGAAGTTTTCATTCGATTATGTTATACACTTGAACATTTACAATTGTTAGAGCACGATAGACATGTTTGTATCAAGGAGGCTGTAGCAATGTGCTTATATATATTGTCTCATGGCGCTGTTGTGCGAGTTGTATCTGAGCGTTTTCAACGTTCAGTTGATACTGTGTTCACACATTTTAAGCGTGTGTTTAAAGCACTTTGTCACTTGGCAAATCATATTATAAAAGCAAAACCTCAAGGGGAGACGCCCCCAGAGATTATAAACAATCCAAATTTTTTCCCGTATTTTGAGGTAAGAATTTTAATACATGTTATTTTAATGTTTATGTGAAATTAACATTTGGTTAATAAATTAATAATTGTTACATATTTTTACAGAAATGCATCGGTGCAATTGATGGAACCCACATTGCTGCCTGGTCACCAGCACATAAACAAACATCTTATCGAGATAGAAAAGCTCAGGTGACTCAAAATATTATGTGTGCATGTTCTTTTGACATGATGTTCACATTTGTATATACGGGTTGGGAAGGTACTGCCAATGACTCAAGGGTATTTATGGATGCCTTAAATAGGCCAGAGTCTGGGTTTCCACGTCCAGAAGAAGGTAAGAATATTACGAGATTTATATGTGTGTGTGTGTGTGTAAGTTTGTGTCTTCAGTAATTTTTTTTTTAATAAAGTTATGTTTTATTGTTTCTGTATTTTAGGATATTACTACGTTGTGGACTCCGGATACATAAATATGAAGGGATTTTTGACACCATATAGAGGTGAGAGGTATCATTTACGCGATTATAGAGGATCAGGTCGGGCACCTAAAGGTCCGCAAGAATTATTTAATTATAGGCATTCATCATTGCGTAATGTTATTGAGAGGTGCTTTGGTGTTTTAAAAGCGCGATTTTCAATTTTAAGGGATATGCATAATTATAGTTTACGTAAGCAACGTTTAATTCCAATTGCATGTTGTGTTTTACATAATTTTATTCGACAAGAAAACGCAAGTGATAGGTTGTTTGAGGACTTTGATGTGCAAGATATAATTACCAATGAAGAAGGAGATACTAGTAGGCCACTGACTAATATTGATTTATCTCCAGCAAGTGTTGCAGAGATAAATGCTCTAAGAGATAGAATTGCAACTTCTATGTGGGGTGATTACACACGTAATGCATGATGTCTACCATGTAATTTTTTATAATTATTTTGTTTAAATTATATGTGTTGTAATATATATCTTAATTATAGTGTAAAAACAATGACAATGTAATTTTTTTTTTATTAATGCTAATGCTAGAGCTTTATCCCCATGTCAATGTTGGTGTAATTTTATAAATATGAATGTTGGTGTAATTTTATAAATATGGAGGCAAATAAGGGAAAGAAATAGAAATGTTTGAGGCGTGTTACAAACATCAACTTTGTAGTTTTAAGAACATTTAACATGCTTTCTGGAAATTATCGGCACGCCGTTAACTAAAAAATGGTTCGCCGTTAACGATCTGCAAGCTCTGAAAAGTATCGGCACGCCGTTAACGAAAAACGGTTCGCCGTTAACAGTCTGCAAGCTCTCTGGAAAGTATCGGCACGCCGTTAACGAAAAACGGTTCGCCGTTAATAGTCAGCAAGCTCTCTGGAAAGTATCGGCACGCCGTTAACGAAAAACGGTTCGCCGTTAACAGTCTGCAAGCTCTCTGGAAAGTATCGGCACGCCGTTAACGAAAAACGGTTCGCCGTTAACAGTCTGCATGCTCTCTGGAAAGTATCGGCACGCCGTTAACGAAAAACGGTTCGCCGTTAACAGTCTGCATCAATGATATTATTCCAAACTTCAATATTTACAAATATTACAATCTCTTTTACATTAAATGTTTAGTAAAATTTGATTTTGAAAATGGTACTGCCGAACGCATATTCACTGTTTTTATCATTTTCAATTATGTCTACCGAACGCATATTACTGTTTTCATTTTCAAAATACAGAATACAGAAAATGATACCAAACACATACTTAAATTCGAAATACAGCAACTGCAAAACATCATTTTCATTCTCATTTTTATTTTCAGAAAATACAAATTCAAAAACAATACCGAACAGGCCCTTATAAATTCTACTCTCAAGAATAAAAAATTTAAGCTTATTTCAAGTAGAGGTAAAATAGTTTTTATAGTCTCTAAAGCTCAACTCAAGTTGACAACCAAAGAACATAAAAGAATAAAAAATTAGAAGAGCTTTTAGCATTATTAATCACTTTTGGGCCGTGGAAAATAATTGACTGGAGGCTAAATTAGATAATATTTTTTGATAGAAAATATTTTGGGTGGTGAATTATTATTATTTTTAATTAAAGTGTAGACTTTTATAATTCACATAAGTTAGAATTAAATTTTATTCTAAATTTATGGAGATTATTTTACTAGATTTATTGGGGACTAATTAGGAACCCAAAATAATTTTTTCTATTATTCTTTTTTTTTTTTTGGGCTAGGAATTCTGCTGATCATTTCAAACATGTTAGGATGTCTAATATCCATTATCCAAGTTATGCAAATATTGGTAGATAAAAATGATTTTCATAATATTCAAAAATAATGACAAATATGCATAGGAAATTATTAATTTACTCCTATATATATGTATATACCAATCATAGCTCATACTAATCAATTTATTTGAATGGATAATTTTCTGAATACAACATTACCAATCTTTAGACTACCCGATGCATTCCATCAGCTGAAAATTTTTGCTGAGGTCTCACTTGAATTATAGCTGTAAAGTTGACGAATGTCGATAGGAAAGCTAATGGTTTCATCACCACCAATCAACTTTTTTGCAATTGTGATATTAGCATTTTCACAGCTTCACTAGTGGAGTGATATGCATCCCAAAACACATACTTTGATCGATCATCACACAAAACAGAAGCTGGGTTTCAATGATTACTGCCCTTGAAGCAAACCGAGGCGAAAGTATCCGCCGCAACATGGTTGTTTGGCATTTTCAAATCCTGGCAACATCCAAATAAATATTAATAATATATTGGTACAAATTAAAAGAAAACGATATTACGTAAATTATATTCAAGATTCGAAGCTTAATTAATTACCATATTGACGATAATGAAGCATTACCCTCATGACAACATCGCAGGAGTTGGCATATACAGATATAGGATCTGGCCTCGTTATGGTTTAACTGATCGAGCACCTCATTCAGTTTGCTATTGTATCCCCGGATTAATTCATTCATTCATCACGAATGAACATTCTCCATTTTTGAGATTAGCTTAATTGCACGCACAAATGGTATGCAATCCAGAGGTCCAACGCCAACGACGACGAATTTTCTTGCCTCCAGCTCGTGGAGTCTCTGCAAAAACACTGTATATATTATTAGCAATAATTTTCCATCTTAGCTTTTAAAGTGATATTGTTGATCAAGTATTAATTATTACCTAAGCTGCATGGTTAAATTAGATACCATTAAACCTTGTAACGTTATGGAAACCTTGTCACTTCCCAAAAATGGTATTGATGGTTAGATGTAATTCAATATGTCATTGGACCCAATTGTGAGTGAAAATATTGCCTTCTTTAAGAGCTCTTTGGTAAGATTTTCACCCATTACGTCCAACATGCAAATTCTACTTTGCTCAAAATAGTTCGCTTGCTCACTCAAGGGAGCTATTCCAATTTGGGTTGGTAATGGGACGAGATGGAACGGGATTTATCAATTCCGGTCATGTCCCGTAATGCAAATGGGATTAAAAAAATATTTCATTCTCGTCCCTTTATTTTATTTAGGACAAAAATTTATTCTTATCCCATCCTGTTAAATATCTCGTCCCATCTCATTGTCTTGAACAGTCCCAAATATAATTTAATATAATAAAAATCTTAAATAAATACAAAGTAGAAAAATATATTATAGTTTTATTTTGACTATATGTATGTTCGAATATAATTTTATGCTAACATTTTTTAATTGCCTGTTTGCTTCAATTGCACATTAATATTAAGACTTATCTTCAAAAAACTATAAATTTGAACAAGAATCAATTTCAACCATGTTAAAATATCTAATAGTTCAATAATATAATAATAAACTAAAACAATATGGTTGGCTATAGCACATGATGGGATGGGACGGGATTTGTCAATCCCAGTCCTGTCCCGTTTATGCAAGTTGGATAAAAAAAATCTCACTCCCGTCCATTTATTTTCTTTTAGGATAAAAATATATCTCAATTTCGTCCCAAACGAAATGAAATTCCTAAGATCTCATCCCAACGGAAAAAATTATCATTCCTACTCCCAATATGTACATGTAATATTAATAAATCATCTATATAGTGAATATTTAGACGTGTAATAAAATTTTATAGCTCTTTATAAATATTATTAAAATTATAAATTAATTAAATAATATCACGCAACACTGTCCTCGCCATAAAATGAGGAAATTTGCCAAAACCACAAGGTCATTATTCTGACTATCTATATAAATTGAGATGTGTCATTTTCGACTCCAAGTACTATTGACGGGGAAACTGCCTTGATCAATGGGATGTGATTTATTTCATGTGCCTGCTTTCTCCTTAATTTCGGAACCAAATGACTGACTACGTCATTAATGGCTTCAGAATTCCTTCAGAAGTTGCCCAGATCTTTTTTCTCTCCACATGTTTCTACACAAGTTGAGGAGATCTTTAAAGAACTTAAAAAAATAATAATAATAAAAATGGGGGCTGAAAAAAAAATTATTTGGATGTACCACTCTTTCTTTCTTTCTTTTTTAAAGAAAAAATTAAAAAAAAAAAAACTTAAAAATCAAGGTTTCATAATATTTGAATGTTATTTATTTACTCATATTTTGTAAATGAGAAGTTTGTCTTCATAGCTCAGCATTTGTAGGTCCGGCCACAAAATAAAAAGTTACATATCAGGCATGAATTGTATATGGTCCTGTAAATGAATCTGTCAAACATATCACAATTTTCAAGTACACATTATTGTTCTTTAAAGAGCAAGTAGAATGGAGCAGAGCATTAAACTTGTTCAACACGGTTGCTTCCGTGTCACATGGAATGCGAATTTTGCTGGCTACAAAATTGACGTGTCTTTGATATTCATCCGACTGATCATGACAAACGGATTTACGAATAATTATTTTTTCCCTGTATGAACGTAAGCATATGAATATTTGTCATGGAACAAAAATTATGAATAATAATATTTGGTTCTCTTTTTCATGATTTGATTGAGAACGTGAGACCGTCGCCTACGAAAAGGTTAACAAATTTATTCAATGGATAAATTTGTAACTGAGATGAAATTGCAATCGGAACTATAATTATAATTTTATTTTGAATTAAGGATGATAAATATTTAGAATTATCCATAATATCCACATTCATTCATATCCGATTTTATTTAATTATATTTCCTAAACTCATTAATATTAGAAGCTAATTAAAATTATATTTTATGAAACAATAATAATTAACATCGCTGGTGTTACTGTTCTGCCACGGTTCTACTACGATGGTGCCGTCAAAAATAGAGATGAAGGTGGTAACAGGAAAAATAACCTGACGCCCTTTTACTTATTGGATAGGGCCCACGCTTACCTTCTCTCCCGTTGCCCGCTTCTTCATTTTCAATTATCCAACCATTGATTTACTTGAATTTGCATCGAATGGTGCCAAATTTTTTTTATAATTTTTTATTCTGCTTAATCTATTGATGCGACTGAGCCATTGTAGTCGTGGCCCGTTTATGAATTTCATTTATCAAATATTAAGATAAAATATTATATGACACTAACTTCGATAAACACTATGCTAAGGGAAAAAGACTGCCGAGTCCCCAATGTCTGAAAAAAAGAATATAAAATTTCTTAATATTTATTTATTTTAACGAAAAAGAGAGTAATGTTATATATTTACGACAAAATATACGAGAAATAACTGTTATTCTTCTAACATTTAGAGAAAGAGATATAAAATTCCTTAATATTTATATATTTAACCTGTTTTTAATTAATAAATTTTATTTATTTTAATTGAAGAAAGGGTGGTAGTAGTAGTAGTAGTTGTAATAATAATGACAACAACAATAATAAAAACATAATTAAAATAATAAAATTAATAAGAATAATAATACGATGATGACATTAATCATAACAACAACCACAACAATAATAAAATTAATAAATTTTAATAATAATAATATAATAACAATAATAATATCAGTAATAATGTCAATAACAACAACAACAATAATAGTAATAAAATTTAATAATATTATGATCAATAATAATGGCATTAGTAAATAACAATAATGATGATGATGATAACATTACCCTTTCTTAATTAAAATAAATAAAATTTATTAATGAAAAGGGGGTTATATGTCTAGTTTTAAGAAATATTATAAAGTTTTATGTCTATTTTTCCAAAAGCTAAGGGCCAACAGGTATTTTCCTTGTATTTTGTTGTAAATATACAATACTACCATTTTCTGTTAAAATAAATAAAATTATTAATGGAAAAGAGACTTATATGTATTTTTTAAAATACTAAGAATTTTTATGTTCCTTTCCCCAAACATTGGGGAACTAACAGTCCTTTTTCTTTATATTAATATTAATCTTGATGAGTATTATATTCTCCCTACCTCTATCCAAGCAAACAAAGTGTACTGATGAAATAGAATGACCGTCTTTTTCTGAAACGATATGGATGAAGATGTCTATTTTGAAAAGGATGACAAGTCTACTGGCCAAATGGGAATTTTTTATCTCCATTTTTGAAATAGTAAATATCAATAGTTTAATAGTGGGGCTATTTTGTATTCCAAAAATTACTTTAAATACTCTATTATTATGTACATTTATGTGGAAAATTTAAAAAATTAAGTTTTATTTTCTACACTCTTTAAAACTTAAAAAAATACTTTACTTAAATTAATTAAATTAATTTTCTCAAAGCACCAATCAAACTATTTAGTACATCCATAGTGATTACTAATAATTTCATATATACAACAATGGAATTTAATTTTGTTTTGAACAAATTATTTAGCTTAAATTTTAATTATTAGTTTTTATCTATTAAAAATATGTTCAATATTAAGTTTTACACCTCGATTTGTTAACCTAAGAATTAAAAAAAAAAAAAAGGCCAAAAAGAAGAAGAAGAAGAAGACAGAGAAGGAGGAGACTACAAAAGATACTTTTTTTTTAATTGAAAAGCAAAAGTATGTTGAAAATGATATTAAAAGTACTGATCTGCGCCTTGCTTAACTAAATGTTGCTCAAGAGATCAAAAATAAGATTTTTAGGTTTATGGCAAGAGAATCATATTTTAAATAGTAAGCGTGCTAAATCAATGTTCAGAGTAATTATATTATGTTAATTTATATAAAGTAATCATTTTTAGTCATTTATATGATTGATATTTTTGTACTAAAATAATTTATTAAATTAAGAGAGTTTAGAGTAGTTTTAATTTAGAGTATAAGCAGCTTCATCCACATTTTAAATTTTGTGAATGTAGTTGTTTATTAGCCAAATTTATCTTTTCCCTTGGATTTAATTAAGATCGGTAATTGAATTAGTTATAAGTTCTAAATAACTTTTTTTATCAGCCGTCTAGTAATTAAAGAGTTAGGCACGGTGCTACTCTAATCAAGAAAAAGAAAAATTCAAACTGCTATAAAAGACTTCGCTAAATAATAACTGAACCCATGTGTTCTGATACTCGAGTTCATCTCTTGTGTTCTATGATATATATTTATATGGAGCATATATATGGCCTATATCAAATATCATTTATTAGGTGCCTGACACATACATATGGTCAGACGTAGTGACCGACCTCACTTAATCAGTGATGACCTTAATTTTTGGGCCTAAATGGGCATATTTAGAGTGATATAAAACCTTGATTTAATGAAATTGAAACGGTCAGAATGTAAACCTCGTCTACTGAAACTTGTTTATGTCGACGATATTTTCTTCACTTTTCCTAGCTAGAGGTGCAACGCATATATGTCAATCTTTATCCTTTGCCTGAAATTTGAGTAAAAATCAAACACAGCACATGCACCTTGAAATAAACTCCTAAGACCTTGTCAGCGCGACGTTGGTAAGTTTTATTGCATTAAGGGCTATATGATATTGATATGGGACTCGTGTTAAGACAGCGTGCAATAAATTTACTAAAACGTTTGGAGACCTGTTCAGTTTGAAAAATGTTGCTTAGCATTAATGAGTTAGGCTACTTCTCAGTAACAGATGATGAGTTGTGACCTAGGGGATGAGAAAACAAAATGGACCTAAACGTTTCCAAGAAGCAAGAAACTGCATGCAATTCAATTTTTTAATTTTGATTTTTTTTAACCTATTTATATTTTCTTCAATGTGTAGCTAGGTTAAGGAGAATTGTTTCGTCACCAAGGGGTTCAACCACCACCAACCTTTTTTGCCTTGGCCAACAAACGATGTTAAATGATTTAATGAATTCATTTATCTTCTCTGTTACTGTTAGTGAGTATTCTCAAGCTCTCTCTCTCTCTCTCTCCATTAAGTTTTAAGAGAAGCTTACCCACACGCTAACATTATATGAATCTTCTTAATTCTATGTAGAGGTGCAAGAAAGCTACTCATGCTGGGCTGTTAATAATTTCAACGCCCCCCCATTTTCAGAATACCGAAATACTCTAAAACCCCTTTATCTTCTTTTGGCTTTCCATTTTTGAGTGTAACATTTGCATGTTAAGCTAAGAAAAAAGATGTATCTAGCATAGCGTTACAGGTATACCAATGACATTTTGAACTCTATTAATTATAAGCCAATGGTGCCTAGCTAGCTCATTGTTTCCTCATCATAACCTTCTCCCTGTCTTTCTCTCACTTTCTTAATTATATCTCTTGGATTTATTGTAATCTTGTTGTTTTTTTTTGGTTTACTTTGAAGAAATGGAGCCTGCAATGTGCAAAACCAAATTGGTTTTATCATTAACAGGCAGTTTTGTGAACAAGGCCGTGAGTTTCATTGTGTTTTCTTTTCTTGATCTTGTTGATTTTCTCTTGTGTATTCTTTACAAAGTTGCGGATTTCTTCATTGAGGCTGAATGGAAGCCTTGTTATTGCTCTTCAGCAAAAGAGGCCATCACTAGCAGCGGCAAAATCTTGGTTTCCGAACAAGGCAAATCAAAAATCGTTTGCCTTACTTCTAGTAAGTTACATCTAGAAGAGATTTCGGATACTCTCTATACCCGGCCTTCTCTTGTGTCCGAGGTCTCAAAGCTGACTGTTAATGAGCTAAAGAGGCTTAAAGTGGATGGAAATGTGGCACAATCTTGTGAGAGGATCAAAAAAGGAACGGTGAGATCAACGTTCACCGTTAATTCTACCATTATTGAAATGTTACAAGGTAAGATCGGAGGGCAGCAATCACATCCAATCCCAAGATGGTCTGATTGTGATTGTAAATTTTGCACTTGTTGGAGCTCTTCTAGCAGAGATACTCTCTTTGTTAAGACTCAAGGACCGTCAGGTGATTATAGTTAATTAATGATCATTGTAAATCTTGATGGCCTATATATATATATATATATAGATGCACACACACAAATTAATTCATTAATTATTTTTAGCTGATGATTTTAATTATTTGGATTCATGTGTGTATGTGATATGTGCATGTCAGATAAGGCACATGAAGATGTGTTGTTCATTCACGGATTCATTTCATCTTCAGCATTTTGGACTGAAACATTATTCCCAAACTTTTCAAGTGCTTCAAAATCGACTTATCGATTATTCGCCATCGATCTGTTAGGGTTTGGGAGGAGCCCTAAGCCAACAGATTCCCTTTACACCGTGAGAGAGCATTTGGACATGATTGAAAAGTCAGTAATTGAACCAAACAAAGTTAAATCCTTCCACATTGTTGCTCACTCTTTGGGCTGCATATTAGCTCTTGCACTGGCTGTTAAACACCCTGGATCAGTCAAGTCCCTAACTCTACTAGCACCTGTAAGTTATTCCATTCTTAATATTTTACATATTTTTCATCTTTTAATTGATTAATTAATTAGTCATTTTATTATTTTAATCTGATTATCGATCTATACATGAAGTTTTATTTACCAAATTAAAATTAATGAAATTGAATACATGGGTTGGTTGCAGCCATATTATCCTGTACCAAAAGGAGCACAAGCCTCGCAGTATGTGATGAGAAAGGTAGCACCAAGACGCGTGTGGCCATTAATAGCTTTTGGTGCATCAATGGCTTGTTGGTACGAACACATCTCTCGGACAATTTGCTTGCTGATTTGCAAGAACCATCGGGTGTGGGAATTTCTTGCCAATCTTGTCACTAGAAACAGGTAATAGACTCATCTACCCCTAGCTGTATCAAGCCCGTCAACTCGATAATTAATTATATATTTTAGCGGATTCGTGGTCTAAAGTGTTGTTCTTGACCCATTTTCTATATTTCTTTGAAAAATATTTTGATTTTACGCTTGGATAAAGTTTGGACGCTTTTGGTGCTCTTATCTCTATTTATTATGTCCATATAAAAGAATGTACTTTACACATGGCCTACATGCGGGAGCCAAATCTTTTATGATGTACTAGTTGAGAAGCAGCTGTTCCCAGCTAACGCTTCCTAATTGAAATTAACCTCCCTCCAAGAATAAATAAATAAACAAATAATTTTTTAAAAATATTCTTTCATTTGAGGTTGCTTATTGAGGTGACACTAGTAATCAATTTGCTATCAATCAGGGATACGCGCGGTTCATGGTAGGCCACCTACGCTATTTAATATTGCGAAATTTGCAAAACTTTGGTTTGACATAGGATTTCGGTTGAGAATTTTCTGACAGCTACATGGAAAAAGCATTTTAATTACGACACTAACTACCAACAAAGAAGAAAATTAAGTGCGTGATAGAAACTAGAAAGTGGTCAAATGTTGCTGTGACTTAGGTCCAACCAAGATGCAGAAAGGTTGTTTAATGCTGAAATTAATTTTCAATTCCATTTCTTTACACCCAATTGGCTCTGCTACATTAAATTTCATTTGTACTATGACATTTTGATAGAGACTTCTACCAACCGCTTCTGTTTATATTAATGCAATTTGGTGAAACACATTTAACAGGATCAGGACTTTCTTGCTTGAAGGATTCTTTTGCCACACACACAACGCTGCATGGCATACATTGCACAACATCATTTGTGGCACCGCAAACAAGCTTGATGGGTACTTGGATGCCGTCCGCAATCACGTGAAATGTGATGTTAACATATTTCACGGCGAAGATGATGAGCTTATTCCGGTGGAGTGTAGCTACAATGTTCAAAGAAAAATCCCTCGGGCTCGCGTTAAGGTTATCGAAAAGAAAGATCATATAACAATTGTTGTGGGAAGACAAAAGACTTTTGCTAGGGAACTCGAAGAGATATGGAGGAGCTCAAGTGGCCAGGAACCTTCGGAGAATCACCATTAAAAAATACAAATAGTAAGCAATTAAAATGGATAAAGATATCCTGAGATTAATTACCGGGTTTTCTACTTCTAGCTAATATAGCTACTTCAAGTGTGAAATTCCGTGTGAAGAATTTGATAAGAAGATTGCCAAATTAAATTAAACGATGTTTTATATACTTTTTTTTAATTTTCTCTTTTTCTTATAATTAATTGCTTGCCCTGTTCAGTTTAATACACATTGAAGCATTAAAATCTATCCACGTTGATGTACGGCAACGAATGGAAGAATCACTGCTCTGTTATCACAGATCGCCACTTAATAGCCATTAGTATTTGCATCTCACCCTCTCCTACATACGATGTAAGTGAGATTCAATTCATCATTCTGGACGAATAAGATCCAATAATTTTCCTTTTACAGTGTTTTGGCAAGTAGCCACTCTTTGCAAAAATAGTCATTACATTTGATTGAAATTCTTAGCAAAAGAATATCTCTAAACATGTATCACCAGCAATGAATGAAGAGCGATCATTCCGGATATATTATGGAAATAATAGGAGTTAAAATGCAAGGTGTTTGACAAATTTGTGAAGGTGGTCGACAAAATGTCTTCAATGAAGTATTTGTGGCGGAAATTGAACCATTTGGATTCTGCAAGGATTCATGAGCATTTCGAGTGATCATCAAGCTCAGAATGAATCGAACGGTCATGATGTACTGTTAGTTTTGCTTGTTAGCCAAGAATGACACAGGTTCTTTGGAGATAAGAATAAACAAACTGTAATAGTTTGTGATGTTGCGTAAATCAAATCTCAGCCTTTGATCCTAAGTTTTGTAAGTCACTGCACCAGTGTAACAGTACTATAAATTGCAATGTAAAACAAAGTATGATCTACACTGGAAAAATATGGTCTTTCTTGTGCTTGCTGGTATCTCATTGTAGAAATTTAACAAGTGGAGGATTTTTTTTTTAAAGATATTTTATATCCAATCAACTTGACAATGATATAATTTAATTATTAAGTAATTAACAAAAGCGTATACTTTACACCTTATATATAAATAAATTTTCATTATAATCGATCTGCTTTTAAAGAATAGGAGCCACATTGGTTTTGATACCTTAATTGTTAATATCTGTAGTCTGAGGAATCTAAAAATATCCTAGCCTTTGTCTTCTTATGCGTTTCTGTCTCTTCCTTCTATTATTTTCAGTAAATGATTATGTTATCGACATACATCATCAATCTTTTGAAAATCACTTTATTCTATTATTCTTTGAACTCCTATTTTTTAAGTTATGGCTGTGGCACCCAACTTTGACTATAAAAAGTTTTAACGTTTTTTCATATCCATACGAGAACCTTAATTTTCTGCAAGGGAAACTTCAAATCTTCAATTTTCACACGTACATTTTTACTCGTATACTCCATTGACGTGCTTTTCGCTAACCTATAGAAAATACACAACTTATTCATTAATATTATAATGGGACCTTCCCTCACGCTTTGTTTTTTCATGCAGGTTGGTGACATAAATAAACCTAACATTTGCTAGCTGTTCGCATTGTTATTCTTTCCCAACTTTGCCTGTCCAATTTATGTTCTAAATATTCCGCCAGACTAAGTTGTCAAAGAGAGTCTCAATTTGGTGTTCCTATAACATTACTCCTTATCTATTTATTATTTGATTGAATATTATCACAATTGATTGAAGTATATTGACGTAATAAGAAGTGAGAGAAAAATGAGTAATACTTCTGAGATAGTCAATTTCACTTTTCTTAATATTATCTATTATTTGAGAGTAGTGCAAACATATTTTCGGTAAGTTTAGAAAAGTATTTTAGGTGATCATGAGATAATACGTGAAAAAAAAAACCCTCCTTAAAAGGTTATGAGCACCGAAATAAAAATAGATTTTTCTTTTTTAAAATTTTAAAGGTGAAAATAAGTTAGAATGTGCATTAGGAGAGAAAAATCAAGGGGCCTAAGAGAAAACTACGTTATATATTAAAATCTCAAATAAAATCTTGGGTATTCTTAGAGCACGCCTCATAGTGCTGACTTGGTGCTCCCACCCATTCATAGACTGACTCGTATTGTCATATTCTAAAACAAATTTAAGTGCTAAAATTTAGCTTATTCATCTAAGCTTTAAATTTTATCGTAATTTCCAACCGCTTCTTTTTTGTAGCTCATATTTTCTTACCGATAACTTCAGCTGGTCGTCAACATCGCAAATGACCACATTCCTATATTTCTCATCATTCAAGGCCTTTCTGCTGTAGAAAACATGCCAGAGCATCTGCCTGTTTGGTATAATCACTTGCTGTAAGGTAAAAATCAATGAAATTTGTAAAATATAATTTTATTAAAAGATTTATAAGATCATCTAACGGTGGTGTCTTGGGGTATGGTACTCTGGTCACTACCTTAAAGTTAATAATTTTTATTATTTAAAGAGATTAATTCACAAGATAATTTTCAAACTGGAAAGCGTTAGTTTAATGGTAGGTTTTAATCTTTATCTTAAAAAAAAAAAAAAAAAAGAATGTTAGAGTTTAATTTAATAATCGAATGAATTCACTTTTTGATTTTTCCTTTTTTAAAAAAAAAATTTTACTTGAGAAACAAATTTAGCCCATGCCCAGTCTAGCACTCCTGCATACAGATCACATATTTAGGAAGTACTACATTGAATTTTCTCTCTTTTAGAAGCACCCAGCTTCACTTCCAAGAGAGAAGGGGAAAAAAAAGAAGAAAAAATCCCACTAAGTGCCCTTTAGAATTCTTCTCTTTCGCCTTTAAATGGAGGAAAATTGCCTATATTCATTCCTCAAGTGGCGAAGTATGAAAATTGAAAATACTCGTTGGATCAACCCCACATATGCTGTGCATTTATGAAAATTTTGTTACATATGCACAAATCAACTGTATTTTCTTTAACTGGATGGTTATGTGCTGTTAATGAGGTGGTGAATGGGGTGTAATGGCAGCATTTTTTGTAAATCTTAAGATTTTCTCCAGTGTTAGATATACGATGAGCAAGGAACACTGTGAAAATGATTCAATTTTTTTTTTTTTTTAAAGTAAAATGATCTGAAACTTTCAGGATAAATGTTGGGCTTTGTCGTAGTGTGCGTGTTCAGGCCAATACTTTCAATTTCGGGCTGTACTTATGATTTACAAATGAGTGAAGCTTTTAATCTTTATACCACTCGTTTTGGATTTTATTTCTCAAAATATTCTCCGTTTAATTTATAAAATATAAATTCATATATTAAAATTAATCATTTTCCTACTAAAAAATCATTTATTTTAAGTATTTATTTATAAAATACAAACAATCCTAGAATTTTAAATTATTTTCTCCTCAGTATATAATTTTTGTCTCAATAACTGTTGTCTATCAAAAAAAAAAATTCAATTAAAATTTAAGATATAAATATAAATTATGGAACGAGATGGATATAGAAATTTTCGAAAAGAATAACTTATTTAAATTTTTAATTGAATTCCCATTCAAAATAAGAAATAAATTAAATTGTTTTTGATAAACTTAAGTAACAACAATTAACAGGGGCATTATAAGAAGGCTCACTCTTATACAGATAGTGGCAATTGGGTATGTATAACGACGTAGCGGGCCCCCAAACAATAAACTAAATGCACCTCACCGATAATCTCAATAGACCCTCTCTCCGAATGACGCGATGCAGACTATATATCATTTCTCCCTCTCTTTAGTTGAATGTGGACCTACATAATTTCGTTACCTTGACTTGATTTGACCCACGCTCTATTCCTCTTAACACAGTTATCACCAAAGATTCGTGCACTGTAAGTTCCTCTCTGGACTCTGCTGCATGCGCATTCATCATTTTATCATAAATGTAAGTACTAAAACAGAAAACAAAGAATATAATCGAATGTGGTGATGACTGACAGACGGGAATTCTGAATTCACGCACAAAATAAAATAAATCAAATTCAACATTATAATTATAAGCCGCTACAAAACAAAAGGAAGGATAATCAGAATAACGGAAAAAGAAAAAAAAAAACGACAGATGCAGTTAATAAGCAAGATCTAGTAGTAAACTAAACTAGTTTTGCATTCTTTGGAAAATAGCACTTCTAATAACCTCTTCACTAATCAATCCCTCGGGAATCCTGACGACAACATCCTGAAGCATCATCTCCCTCACGCTTGATACACTGGCATGATGAACATGGAACTCAAGGTCTCTGAGCACATCCATCAATTTAGCTGCCGGATAATTGATATCTGGGCATTGAACGCGTATCATGGCTTCTGATCCGACAATCTTCACATCGACGTCCATAATATTAATATTAATGCCAAGATGATGAGTAGTCGAAGACGACGTTGGCATCATGATTGTAGAGCCAGTGCTTTGATTGTTGTCATAAACGTTGTACACCACCTTTGATTTTCTAGCCTGCTCACGAAGTTTCGCCTCAAGTTCGTCAACCTTGGCCTTGAGCTCTTTGATGTAGGCAACAGCATCGGCGAGCAAAGAAGCTTTGTCCATTTTGGAAACGTTTGGAACCACAGAACGGAGAGCATAGAAGCGATGATTAAGCCTCTCACGGCGCTGCCTCTCTGCTTCCACGTGGTTGAGAGGAGACTCTCTTCCGCTTGTTGGCTTTCTTCCTCGTTTTTTGGATGTAACATTAATGTCAGTAAATCCTGAAACAAAATGGCCATCTGAGTCAGAAGGCCCCGAATCTGAAGATGAACGGCCAAAACCAGCAGCTAGTTGTTCTTTCTTAATTACGTCGCCGGCTACTTCTCGGGTCTGCTGCTTCGAATTCTCTTCAAGGGACCACTCTTTTTGATGGTGATGGTGGTGGTGGTGGTGGTGGGGGGCGCCTGCACCTGAGAACATTCCAATGTCTAGAAGAGGGGGAACATTATTAGTATTATTATTATTTCTGGTGGTGGGATTGGGAAGTTGAAGTTGGCTCTCAGAATTAAGATTGACTTGCTTTGTGAGCATAGTAGCAATGACAGGGCCGAAAAGAGATTTGGCTAATTGCACTAAGCTCCAATCGTCTTTGATCAAATCTGAAGAGCCCAATTCAACAACTCCACAAGCAGTTGAAACACAGACCAAAGTCTGAATCCCATGCATACGAGCTTCTTTAACTCTTTCACACTCGTACAGTTGGAGCTCATGTTCACCAGTTAGCCACACATACTCACCAGAGCTAAACACCCTACCAAGGACACTACCATCACCAATTGCAAATGAACGGGTAACCGACACTGTGTAATACCATTCCCCGTCAGTAACATCCCCATCCACCATTCTATCCAAGTCCATATCCTCCCCGAAATGAACTTGAACCTCTTTGCTCACCTTCTTCCTCTCCAAAAAGAATCCGAATTTGGGCTCGTTGCCTGGGCCTTGTTTGCTTGCCGCCGCCCTTGTAGCAAAATCTTTGCTCCCCCGGAAATAGCCATCACCCCATGATAAAACGAGGCGGCCGTTCACGTCTTTCAGCGGTTGCCAGAAGATGGAATAGACCCACCACTCAGGCCGGTTTTGAACAATGAATTGAAGTCTCTGTTGAAGAGTTGGTGAGGTCTCTTGACAAAACGGCATGGGATAAGACGAAGAAGACGAAGACACAATCTCTTCCATGGCTTCAGAAAAGCAAAAATATAATTGATTAATGGTAATTAATTAATTAAATATTTCGGTAGAAGAGAGGAAAAGAAGAAATTTACAAAGTGAGTGACGAGCTAGTGATTTCTTTCGGAGGAAAACAATATAACTTTCTTGGCATTAAAGGGAACTCAAATCTCCCTCTATGTTACTTTTGCGCACTAATTAAGCCTTTCCACTGTTGGAGGCACCTTTATAACGTGATCGGTGAATAGAACGTACAGGATCAGCCTCAAAGACTTCAAAGTGATTAATTATATATAGTCGGATTGCAAGTCCAAATGTTAATCGTCTCGTCAATGGCTAATTCTAGAATGTATTCTATTGCATACACGTTTTCATGCTGTTCTCAATTAGCTAGCGTTTGCTTTTCCTTTTAACGCAAATGGTTACGAGTTAAACTGAGTCTCACACTTGATACTTTTTTTTTTTTTCCCTTTCTTTTGTGGGTCTAATCTAGTTAAGGTAGCTCTTGTCTGATTAGAAGAGCCAACTGAACCATCTATATTAATAAGCTCAATATTTCTTTCTTCATATTTGTTTTGGAAATAAATCAAAAGTCAAAATAGGAGTGCATCTTCTTCGGGAAAGTTTACTTCATTATGCTTGCTAAACTTAGCTAAAAACATTAAGAAACCTATAAAATGAACCAATGAATTAACTTGTATCATCCCTAATATTATTTTATTTTATTACCTAAACTCTTAAATATCCTGATATGCATACATATAGGGACGTAATTTAGTGCACAAAGGCACGCGTGGCAAACTCTCACTGAGAGGAGCTCGAGCCACAACAAAGCTCCCCAATAAAAACTTGCCACACATGCCACCACGTATCATAACAAACACAATGGCGCACAAGCTCTTTTATAAAAAGTATTGATCAACCTCTTACATATTGCTTGTCCATAAATACGGATTAATAAAAGATAATTGATGTCTTTGTTTAAGATCTATTATTTACTGCCTGTTCCTAAAAACAACCATGAATTATTTTGAATAATTAATAAAGTTAAAAAAAGGGTCATATATAATGTTGTGAAACAATGAATTATTGAAAGAAGCTAGGCTCAAACTTTGAAAACGCTATCACATTCACATGCATAAATATCGTGAGGCCAATTTCAATCCAAATATATCTTACATGACAGGACGACAAATGAATGTTTGAAGCAAAACTCAAAAGTCCTACAAAGTAGCTAGGTTGTCCTAATACAGACCAGTAGCTGAAAGAAACACGCCCTCAATCTTGCTTTAATAGACATATATATTCGAAGCGACTGCCCCTATGTGGCCATTGAGACCACACTCACATCTCTTTTGATTCAACGGTCAAACGACGACAGTTACTTTCAAATTATTTTCATCTAGAAATTGAAAGGGGACCATGCTAAATACCTCCTATCTCATCAATATATTATCACGACTATATCTTAAGAATTGCGTTGGGAATGAAGAACTTGGATACGTAGTTTAGTTTTATATATTTCTTCACTAATGATGCGGCTTTCATTGATAAGTTAGTGTAAACGATCAAGCTTTGTTAATTTAAATTATTAGCAAATTTTGTTCTATTAGTGTAATAAAATTTTTGATTAATATGTGTTCTCAGAATACACGATTGGAATCTTATCGATAACAGTATAATTAAAAGGATATATATTACTGTTTTTCGGTGTAGAAGTTTCTATCAAATTTTCATTCTTTTAGCGGTTTACAGACACTTGATTGTCCACATCTATTTAGAATAAAATTAATAATTTGTGGTATATTCTTTACCACATCATTCTGGTCCCTAAAAAAATAGTCGGCTGATTTGGCCTGTTAAAGTAAGAAGTCAAGAGTTCAATAATTTGGTTGAGATGGTATGAGCTGCATTGCAACTAAAATGTCTTTTTAACGGTTTACAGACGGTTGATTGTCAATATCTACTTGTAATAAGATTTTAATTTTTAATATAATTTAAACCACATCTCTTAGGTTCACAAGGGGGCGGCTCAGTGAATTTGACCTCTTCTAGATCCAATACAAGTAAGTCAAAAATTTGATAATTTGGGATGAGGTGGGGTAGGGCGCATGATAACTAATAATAATAATAATAATAATAATAATAATAATAATAATAATAATAATAATAATAATAATAATAATAATAATAATAATAATCCTCCTCTACTTCCTTTTTTTTTAATTAAAATTTTGTAACATATTTAGCATCTATTTTACAATATTAAGATAAAGATTTGTCACGCGGCCGGCCCCTATTCCGACCGTAGAATTTTATAATGACTGTGAGAATTGAGAAAGAAAATATGATCTCTTTACTTCTAACTTACACACGTACTTTACGAGTGATTAGATTGATCTTCTTTATTGTTCGAGAAGCTTATTGGATTCCTTTCTTCCGTTACTGTAAAATTGCTTTGCAAATGAAATACAAGAAGTTGAAATTTTATACATACACACACGGTGGGGCTCTTAATAATATCTCATTAAAATAATATCTTTGACACAAATTTTCCACAATCATCAATGGAGTGAAAACACGAGGGGTCAGTTAGCTCTTTTCCATTTCTTCAAAATTCTAATCATTTGAATTTTCAACTCACATGAACTTTGCCAGAAAATTTTGGCCTACGCGGTGTTTATATCGACGACGGCTTTACTATATACAAAAACACAAAACATGCAAGCAATTTCGAGTTCATAATTCAGCACGAATAACGTGAAATTGAGAGTTTCATTTCTTCTTTTAGTATTGAGACCATGCAAGAAAGAAATTATTATCCCAAAAACAGCTCATATTCAGCAGGAATTGCCAATCTCGCCAGCCTCCGCGTAAGTACATGTACAAAGTTGAAAATGTTGAGAGTCATTTGATTCTTGATAGTACTTGAATTAAAAGGTCAAAAAAGTATCATTAATATTTGCAAATCTTATTGCTGTACATGCATGGTTGTAAATTTTAGATTCTTTTCGCTATGTCTGGACCACCGTAGGACCCATAAACGTACGTCAAAACTCATTATAGGTTGTCAAATATCAGCCTTCGTATTGTCAACAATGTCATAATATATTTTAATTTTGCAATGGCTTGTATTGAAATTAAAAACCCAGCCGAAAGTCTCAGCATAGTTCCCTTCTGTTGCTTACATATTTGGGGCTGGAGTCGTTTCTGAAATAATCAATTATATGACAATTTTATTTCTAAATTGTGTTTGAGTTATTAAAGTATTTATCAAGCATGGTTTGAAAAAAAAATTATTTTATCAAACATAGTTTATTTGAGGGATTTTTTTTTTGTAAACCCAATACACCAGCAATCATTGAAGAATTGAATATTAGATGTAATTTGGGAATAAATTCTCAAAAAAAAAAAATTAACAATTTGCCACGATCCCAAACTTTCAATTATAACTAGAAAATATTTTAAAAAAGAGTAATGCAACTTATGCATAGAATACATAATTTATGTTCTAATTGACGTGGCATTTTATGTATCATCCACTAGTCGAATGGTAAAATCAACATATTAGAAATGGATAATAGAAGTCAATTAATGCCTATTTTTTATTTTTAAAAATTATGAATGACAATATTTATTTAAAAGAGAATGACATGTCCATCCCTCTTAACCTTTTTTTTTTTTAAATTTACCACCTGAATCTCTAAAAGAATTTTAATATCTCAATCCATCCGAGGTGTTCAAACAATAATAGATTAATATATATAATATCGAATGTTAAATGTGAATTTTTCTCATACCAATTAATTATTTAAGGCTTTTTCAAATTAAAATTAAGTTAATTTACCTGTTAAAATAATATTTCTTTGTCCAACCAATTCATTCATATTATAAAAATTATACATATAAATTTAAACAAAGAATTTGTGGTTCGATCAGTATACTTTCTATGATAAATGAAACTTTTAGTTTTGTCAATGTGCTCACATTTCTTTTTCACAGGAAAATGATACTTTGACAGAAATGGCATGAATTTGAAGAGACTCAAATGCCCTCCATTGTATTATCAGTTACTACTTTTGGTTTGTGGGCATTTTTGGCAGTGAAATTGTATTTTTACTTTACTATCCTACCTGATTATGGTAAAACATAAGACGTTACAGTCATATCAATTTTTCTGTCAATTATGTAACCATATTTTTCTGTCGAGCTCTAGGTGCCTAACCGCCCACTCTATTCTCGATTATAGATTCTGATTCTGTCTATTATGTATGATCAAACGTGTCTTCTTCTTCTTTCTTTCTTTCTTTTCTTCTTTTTTGCTCCTCATTCTTAATTCAGCTCAGTTTTAGGAAGGAGATCTATGATACGGGGAAAAAAAATATAAAACGACATCGTAAATTGTTGTGTTTGAATTGTAAAAATTGGTCACGGTTCCTTTCCGGGGTGCAATGAACATTTTGATATCTGATATAGCTTACTATTTATGAAACAAACATAAGTACAAAAGAATTGCCACTATCTCAAACAGCAATTTTTCCACTGAAAACATGTGCAAAATTTCCATAGTTTGCTAAAAGCAATTAGTGAAAGGAGGCGATCTTTTTCTTTCTTTTCATTATTATTATTTTTCTTTTTTATAATTGTGCATCCATTGCCTCCAAAATTAGTGCAGAATAAGCCGATTGAATGTATAATTGTTTCTCAGATTCATTGCATGGTCTAATGATATAATATGATAACATCCAAGCTGTCAATCATTCCATTAAATGAAATCAAAGGCGACTGCCACGTGACATTTATACAGAAGGAGAAGCACATATGATTTTTATGGGCGGCTTTGAATCAAAAAATATTCTCACGAAATACTCAGCAATCTTTCTTTCTTTCTTTCTTTCTTTCCCTGGGGGAGGGGGGAGTTGAATATTTACAAAAGTACCCAAGCTTAAAGTTTAGCTTATAAATCTAGCATATTTATCATTTTCCTCACTTTAGTAAGTAAGTAAAAAGAGCAGTCAAGTGATGGTATGGGTTTGAACCCCCTTCTTGGAGGTGAAAATTTGAATTATGTCATAATAGCTTAATCTAATCTAATCTCAATAGATTTCTGGTGTAAACATTAGTAAACTTTCTATTGTAATATGCATATCAATGTTGAAACAAAAGAAAAAAATTAAAAAGAGCATTTTGGACATTATACTCTTAGGCAAGGTAGAATTTATTATTTTTGAAATCTGAAGAAGTTTAAATTTGATTGAAGTCTGAATGGGTCGGATACAAATGTTTGAATAAGATTTTTTTTTTTAATATATGAATATAAGTGGTATCTTATTTGTTTTTATAAATAAATAAAAAATTAAACATGGTTAGGTTTTATAGTTTAGCAAATAAGTAAATTTAATAAAGAGCTTTTTTGAGATGTAATATTTATTTTTCATCCATATGTTTTTCTGTTTAAATAAAAGTATCAAAAGTTTATTTTTCGTATTTATATGTAAATGTTTAAAAATTAAAAATTAGTTACAAAAATAAAACCACCAAATTTAAAAAAGTTAAAAATAACTAAAATTTCAGACTTAATATGTTTAACAAACAAGCCTTGGTCTATCTATCCTGTAAGATCATAATAGGCAAGTGCAGTTGTCTTTCCATTTTATTTAAGAATATTAATGTCCAGATGTTTTTTTGACTACTAAAAATTAAAAAGAAAAAGCAAATGGGCAATATTTGTAAATTGACCTTAATTTTTAGTCATTCTCGCAATTTTTATCTTTATAAATTTCGTTTCATCAATTGTCGCGTATTCACATTGCGTTAATTCGAATAATTCTGTCAGTTTTATAATGATGTTGGACCCGAAATATGGTTTGTGATTAGATTTTTGTGTGCTTTCAAAGCAACTAAAGGACAATTTTAGTTAAACTTTTGGGTGAGTTTTCCTATCGAGTTTTTGAACAAAATTTGAAAAAAAAAAAATCAAAATAGTGATTTAGAAAGTATGAAATATTTTCACTAGTAAGAATTTTTTGATGCGTACTCACTCTTCCCATGACCCATGTAAAAATTAAAAATATCACGATCAGAACTTTAAATTGATTTAATTTGATACAATATTAATTTTATAGGCTTCGGCCTAGTTGGGGACCAACGCAGATCAAGAAGCTAGCCCGTGAAAAAGTCAAATAATTTGTGCTCTTGAGATTGAAAGGAGAAGACCGGCTACATCTAGAGAACTAGAAGTACATCAATGTCAAGGTAAAGTGAGCCATACAGTTACTGGATTTTTTTCAGACAATCAATAAATTGGCTATAAAACAATGATTGTTGTTGAGATAGGTCTTTAAATATAATGTGGTTCTTTCGTAAAGTTTAATATTTGTTGGGTTAAATGGTTTTTCTAATATGGCATAAGAGTCATGTCTATTAAGTTATGTTTTAAATCTTGTCTATTTGCGGGCTTATGTCTTAATCTCTTGAAATTACTCCCTTTCACAGGACTTTAAGATTATATTAATGTTTCACACAAGTAAGTCCTATTGAGACTTTATATTATTATTGTGCCTTCATCTATTTGTCTATCTCTTTTGATATCCACATTGCCTTCAGATTGGTTATTGAGATTTGTCTTTAAAACGGTTATTGGTAAATTGTGTTGGATTCTTAATATTCGCATGACCTAAAAATTAGATCCACGCCCAATCTCTTGAAATCTACATGACAGTAATTCCTGCGAGAGCGCCCATTAATACTTCTTAATGATATTATTATTTGTTGAGCCCAAAAATTGAATTCACGTTTTATAGGGCGAGGCTTATTAAAGCTTGTCCTTAATTTTATTATTGGATGATTTAGGTCATTACCTATCTGCTCGAGCATTAGAACTCCCAAGACTTTCTCCAAATAACTGATGTAACAAGTGTATTATTTGATTAATGCTTTCAAGTAAAGAAAAATATTATTATCTAGAAATAATTAGGAGAAACTGCCGGTGTCTTGGGAGACATTGCTAGTGTGTAATAACTGAAATATTGGTAATGTTAATTCCCTTAAGTTAGACTTATTAATAAATCTTGCATGTTCCAATTAAGAAAGGAGTTTGTGGGGTTTGGGATGATAATTAATTAACTTGAATATTAAGTAAAGATGATATTATCAAAGTGCTGCATCCATTGATTGACTAATAATTTACTAAACATTTTTGACAATACAACATTTTAGAACTAAACATTTTTGACAATAGAACATTTTAAAGAAACGAGGATTACCCATGTTATTTACAAAAATTAAGTAAAATTTCTCTTTATCTTTTAAAATAGGTTCAAATCTCCAGCAGGTATAACAATTTTATATATTATTTTACTATTCTACCCCTAATCTTGATGCTGGCCATAAAATTTAAATATATTGAGAATATTATTAAGCAAAATAACTTACATCAATGACTAAACTAATTTAGTAATGAATTGCAAAGTGTGGAGAAAAATTATAAGAAGGGAAAATGTCATAAATATTCCTAATAATTGTATAAAATATTCATTTAAATGAATATAACAAGTTCGAAATATTTCATTTGCTTATTAATATGGTATGTAATCACTCGTTTTGCTGGACAAGAATATATAGACTAGGTCATACCATACACCTTTTGATGTTTACCACTATCGTTATTGTTGCTTGCTTACTTGCTTATGTTGATTAAGCGATTTTAATTATTTATTTCTCATCAAACAGGTAAGTGTGTGTGATATATTGTTTTGTCAGTAGTTGCTCATATATCCCTTTCATATAGTAATTTTTTTTCTCTCTTTAATTTATTATTTATTATTCATTTGTAGTCAATTGCAGGTGAATTTATTGTTTAGTCCAATTAATTAGTTGGTCTTTATTTGCATGTATATTTGGATCTTTCCTTCAATTGTCTTCTTTTATGTTTTGAGAGGTATCTTTAGAATCTTAGATTTCATACACTCAAGGCACGTTTTGGTACCCTACACCGATTTTTATAATTATTAAGGGTATTTATGACAGTTTTCGTACTTGTAATTACAAATATGTTATTTTGCTTAAAAATTTCTTACAATATTTAAATTTTAGCTAACATCCAAACTAAGGGCAGAATAATAAAATAATATATAAAACTAATACCGTTATAACTACAAGATATTTGAACATAAACATGAGAGGGGTTTTACTTAATTTCTCCAAACAACAAAGAAGTAATCCTTATTTTCCCAACATTTACTTCTACCTCAACCATGTTTTATTTATTTGTTACGTCTTTTTTATCATCATCAAGAAGATAATGGAAGATCAATCTTATAATCTTCCTCATGACTCTTCAAAACTATTTCCGTGATCATTATTGGTGCAATGCAGCTCATATGTTTTTAAAAGTTTTTTCCTTTAGTTTTTAGATCTGGACACCGCACCCAATCATCAAGTTGATTAATAAGTTAAAGTTTCTTCTCGATGCTTAATAATTAATCTCGCTGATTAATTTTAATACATAAATTGATATGCTGGCTGTGTCATCAGAATCGTAATTTCAACGACCATTCAAAGGTACCTTTTTTTTGTCATATTCGGCAAATTTAAAAAGAAGAAGCCGAGAAAGTAATTTTCAGTAATCAATTAGGATTGAGATTTCTTACGAGATAATATAATTACACGATTGGTAACTAATTTAGAAATGCAAATATAATAAATAAAAAAATTATATGCATATTAAAAAATCTTTCGAATTTCAGATATTTTCAGATTATAAAAGAATCTTGATCCAACAAGTCATCATTCACACATCTTTTTCCAAGTCCAAACTAGAAATGTTCAATTTGCGGACAAGGAAAAAGATGTAGGAAAAGGGAAGGCATTTTTGAAGAGTCAAAGACCATGTCGGTGTTAGGTCTCCAGAGTTCCACTCTTATAATTGCTATCATTAATTCCGTGAAGACTAGGACCCGCCCACGGCAAATATATATCAGAACTATTATTAAAGCTTTAATAATTTAGAGATCAAACTTGATGCAAGATTAACTTCAACAATTTAGTGCAAATAGTTAGAGCCATGCGCAAGTGAATTGGAGGTCGTCATTATATATGCATGCCGCGTGATCTTAATATGTTTTTACTTTCTTATCTATTTAACTTCTAGCTAGAAGAATTAAAACACCAATGGGGGAAAAAAAGAAGAAGAAGAAGAAGAGGAAGAAACTCTCGATCTGCTCGTACATAGTCAATAGAAATCAAGTGCAAACAAGAACCACGAAAATCGTGGACAGAATAACATCACTTCATTTGGACCCACACAGCTTTACTAGGAACACCATCATTGACCAAAAATAACTGGTAATAACCTGGTGGAGCCAACGCCGCAGTTGGTGGGGCCGAACATTGAACAATATAGTCGCCACCAGTATTAGACTTTTGCACAGCTCCACGTAAATCTAAAACTATCAATCTCTGATTCATAGCAAATGAATGTGTAGTAAATGATGGCGCCACGATTGTGACAAAAATCTCCCCCAAGTCACCGGATCTCAGCTTAAACCCCAGTGAAAAATTTTCCGTATACTTTAACTTTAGTAACGCCCCTGGCTTTACTGTACTGATTGATGGCCTGGACTTATTTGACATCAAATTAAAATACGGTGGATAAAATGCCTCAAGGCTGAGCTCAGTTGGATAAAGTGCTGAGAAATTGTAATTAACATTAGGGTTACTGCCACCGACCAAGACACGACCATCTGATAACAAATGAGCAGTTGAATGATACAAACGTGGGATCAAAGAAGGACTTAAAATCCGAAACCTGTTAATTTTTGGACAATAAATAACAGGATTTAAAACAGGTTGCCTTGCAGCACCCCAGCCGGCGGTTCCTTTAGCGGCACCATTTATGATTAGTACGTCTCCTGTTGGCAGCAATATCATGTCACCCATCACTCTATTGAATGGCATTTCCTCCATTTCCCATTTTGGATTTTGAGCGGTGATTGTTAGCCGACCACAAGATTTTGCTGCCGGAAGAAAGATTTGTGCCTCATCAGCATTTTCATTTGAATCCGGTAACGTCCCGCCACAGATTAAGACTTGAGCATGAACTACTGGTTTGTTATTATTATTAATATTAACATTAATGCTTGAGAGATTCACTGGAAGAAGAACCGAAGACCCTGTGCTGGGATAGTTCCGAGAAATGCCACCAGGCATCACCGGATAATTCTTCATCACTCTGTTGTTTACGTAGTCAAGTAAAATTGCTCGGTCGTTTGCGAAGATGAAGAGATTTCCATCAGTAGAGAGATGTAAAAAGGGGTATAAATTGTTTGGAATCTTGGGTGAGTGCATGGTTTCTTTAAGAAATGGAAGTTGATAAAGTATTTTACTATCAGAATCAGAAGTTCTGGGAATGAATTCATACGTAAATTGAAATCTTCCGCCAACAACAATGATCTTCCCATTTGGTAAAATCTGATTAGAAGCGTACCATCTTGGTGAAATGAGACCGTTTTGATGATCTTCTTCCCAATCACAATCTGAGCAGGGCTTCAAGTATCGAACCACTCGCTCGCCTAGCCTGTAGCCGCCTGTTTGAACCAAGACCCCATTCGCTAACAACGCACCAGAAGAGCACCAAGTATCTGTTTGTATAGTCAGAGGTCGAACTTTTCGAGTGACGGGATCAAACTCAACAGCATGAGCATAGCAATCACTTGTTTCCAATTCCACACCTTTTATGCACTTCCCTTGTGGTAGAGTAATGTTTGATGGACCAAAATGCGATCTATCAAATGCAATAATGCGATCATTTGGTAACAATGCCATGTGCATTGCTGAAACTCCAATGCTTCTCTTCAACAACTTCCATTTCCCTCCAAGGTTCTGGCTCCCAAGTGCCAAATTTGAGAAACAACATATTGCTATAAGGAGGCACACTGAATTTTTTCTTTTCATCGTTGCTTTCATGAGTTTGACCATTGCTTTTTACACATAGATGTGTCCATGAAGTGTATACGGTATTGGATATACTATGATATTCAATTAATTTATCAGCGATGAAAGCTCATAATTATTTTTTTGTTTTGTTTTTTTTTTTTTTTGGGCGGGAAAGGGGTAGTGGTGGAGGAGTTTGCCGTTACTACTTTTATGGCAGAATTATGAGCATTGAAGTTTTGTTTTTAAATGGTAGCTTAGGTTGGTGGGTGAAGGAATGAATGGTGCATAAAGGACTGGTGCTTATTAGCTGTAATTGCATCGCATGGCAAGTTCAGGTTCCGGACTCCACAGTGCTCCAAATTGTAAATGCACGAACTACCATAATTTGATTGATTCTCAGTAGCATTTATGGCTTTGTTGGTAGAGGGATCAAGATGGCAAAATCTGGATTTGGATTTGGATCCAAATTTACATATTTATATCTGAATCTATGAATTTTTTTATAGATTTAGATGTAGGTAATATCTGCAACCAATGCTAGCGGAGATATGATTTTCCGAATGCACTTGCCTCTAGATCCGTGCAGATTTGAAATTTGAAAATCTAGATCCAGATTTTAATGCCATCCCTATTAAGGGTGTTCGCGGATTGGATTTTACGGATTGGACATCTATCCATATCCGATCCACGATTTTGCGGATTATAAATTTCAATCCAATCCAATCTACAAATTGGTGAAACTCAATTCAAATCCAATCCATACATCTGCGGATCAGATGCGAATTTAACCAAATCCATATCAAATCCACCATTTAGCAGATTTTTTTGTGGCTTAAAAATTTTTAATTTTGTTCAACCCACAAACTAACTAAATAAAAAAATTTAATATAAAAATAACTTTTCTACCGATTAAATTTAAAATTAAATAAATTAATTGTTTAAATAAACTCAGAAAATACATTCAAAGTTTTGAATATAACCTACTAAAAAGAAAAAATCTCATTTATTTAGATTAGTATATAAAAATTAACTGTTTAAAAAGATATATTTGTTTATTTAATTATTTTTTATATTATATTATTATCATATAAGGTTTAATATGTTGTTAATATAACTTTATTTTAACTTATTTATTTATTAGTAAGTACTAATACTATGTTTACAAGTTTAATTTTTTTAATTAAATAAATATTTTTTATTTTTTTGCATATTCGTGAATTTTTATGGATTTACAGAAGTAAATCTATATCCAATCCACCAACTGTGGATTTTTAAATTTTCAATCCAATCCAATCCAATCCATTCAATCCACATATTGAATTTTTACGGATCGAATTTCTATAAATTGGACGAATTGAGCGGATCGGATTAGATTCTGAGCACCCTTAATCCCTATGGTAGATGAACTTTTTTAATGGACATTGCAGAGTGTGTACTAAGAACATAATTAAAAAACTATTTAAATGAGATTTTATTATTTATTTAAAACATTATGTTAACGAAAAGAGTTATAAAACACTTTTTAAATATGATTATTCAAATGAAATAGTAGTTATCTCATTTGAATAATTTTATTTGTAGATTCTTTTATAGCCTATAATTTAATATTATATTATTTTGTATCTTATTATTCATGAAGAGAGATAGATGTTATAATTGCTATTATTTTGGTGAAAAAAAAGTTTGATTAAAAGAATAGAAACTTATTTTTATTTGAAATTTTTTTTGAGAGATGACTTATTTTTTTCATTCTTCTATTTGCCATATAGGTAAGCAAACAAGTATTTGAAAAGTTAAATTAAAAAAGTATTTTGATGATCTAATAAGATAGATCCCCAACCTTCTCATGCTAAATTATAAGACAATGTTGAAAGTTAGGACTAATTGTGTGTTTACTTGTGCGATTAGAGAATCAAAATCTGACATGGCAATTATTGATAGTGTTTACTTATTAAAATAGGAGAATAAGAATGAAACGTATCGGACTCGCTTATATTTAAATTAAGAAATGGGAACTTGATTCTCATGGGAGTTGGGAATCAAGTGTCCATTCTTTGAAATCTCCATTTTGCCCATCTAAATTTTGTAATTCTATTTTTGTCCTTAATTAATATATATTATATTATTATATTATTATTATTGTCATTATTCTTATTCTTGTAATTTTTTATAATAATAATGATGATTATGATTCTTAAAATTATTATTATTAATGATAATAATAGTAGTAACAGCAATAACAATAGTAATAAAACCAATAACAATAATAATAATAACAATAATAAAATTATATAATAAATAATAACAAAGATGAAAATAATTACCTAAGGGCATTTTAGTAACTTAAAATAATTTATTCTTATTTTTAGACAAATTAAACACATAAATGGAAATAAAATCTATTTTTATTTCAATTTTATAGTTTAAAAGAAACAACTTATTTTGATTTCCATTCCCTATCCTCGTTCCAATCTATTCCAATTCCTGTCCATTTTAATTTCATCTCATTCCAATTACCAATTGATAAAACACACAATAATTATAAAAGTGGACTGATTTTTAGGATAAAATTTTAATCATATGTTCCGTATGTTCACTTTGGTTCGCATATTGGACTAATTTAATTAAATTTTGGTCTTAAAATCAAGGGATTCACAATTCTAATTTGCACATGAGTTTTGTTGGAATTAAACAAAAAGAAAAAAATATTTGTTGATATCATTCATCATTTATTACACTATTTTTTATTTATTACATAAAAGTTATTTATATTTTCATTACTTTTAATTATTTTCCTTTTTGGTATTCCTGCTTTAAAAAAAATTATTAATCTACTCGTTATTTATGGTCAAATTAAGTGGGGACTTTTTCTATTTACTCTTGATAAATAATTAATTTACTTATTTAAATAATTTTATTTAATATATCTCATATGAAAAAAACATATAATTTAAATAATTTATAATTTTATTGTAATTATGACTACCTAATAACTAAATTAGTATATGTTTAATTTTCTTATTAGTTTTTCTTATTAAATTAGGGTTGAGTTTTCTTATTAAATATTTATGAATAGTTAATACTTAAATTCGAATATGCACTTATATACTAATTAACTTCATACAGATTTAATTTAACATAGTACAATTCAATATTGTACCAAATATAAGTCAATAATATTTGTTTGGGAGAAAATTTGAAGCATTAATTTAGATCAATATGCAAGTGACATGTGGTAATAAAGAGTAAAAGAAAAGAAAAGCCAACAACATTGACCAGGAAGGAGTGTAGCTCAGATAGGTGAGGGTGTACTTTCTGGAGGAATGACAACTCTACTAAATTTATTTATTTGAATTAGATTTGAGTTAGACCCTTGAGAGCAACTTATTTATTCAAATCAAATCCTATTAAAAATCTAGTAAAAACATTATATATAATCTAGTCCAATCAATTCCAGTCCAATCCAATTATGTGTACCAAATATACCCATGTTCTCCCCTTGTTATTATTCACCATAGACAACCTTTAATAAATTTTTATTCATATTGTTAACAAAATTATATAATACTTTACATACATAGTTAATTAAGGATAAGTATTCTCGTGGGTGTAGGCAAAAAGATCAAACTACGTAAATCCTTATGTGTTTTTTTTTATACTTATGTTTATTTTTTTGCTTATTATGATGATGTGATACTTAGATCAATGCTCTATTGAACTTTCAATATTATCCTTTATATGATTGCCTAGTTCACTACTCAGACCACCTTAGACCGTTCATCTCACCTCAGTTATAATACATGTCCTCAAACATTAAAAAAACACACTTAAACATTTACTAGTCTAATCTCGTCTCAAATATGGATTTATTTGTTTGAAATGGATTTAAGCTGGGCCCAATGAGAACAATTGATTTGTTCAAATTGGATCCTAACAAAAATGTGGTGAAAATATGCCACCACCTATGGAGAGCACTACAACCTTTCATAGCAATGGCTAATTTGGTTTGGTTTGTGTTTTGAATAAAAAGGTAAATGGAGGCATCCTCATATGCGGATGTCACCAATTGAAGATACTATGGATAAGCTAAATATTTGTACAAACTTTAAAAGATGTATGATCTACTAGCTATAGTAGATCTAGTAAGTACAATGAAGGAAAAATAAAGAACGCTAGTAGTGGAAGACCTAGGGTAACCCTTAATGCCAAAGAGGATTCCATAAGAGAACTTTACTGAACGGTCCTTAAAAAATTACCATGGATGATCCTTAGAAAAATAGCATAGAGGAATCCTCAACGATAGGAGGTCTCTTAAAAAAAGTTCTCAAAAAATCTATTAAGAGGGTCATATGTGTGATTTTCTTTTCTTTTTCTTTTTTTTAAAAAGATAACTCCACAGCTAAGGATCAACCTCTAGTTGCCTACCAATTGCCATTTACCATAACTCTCCAAGCAAAAGTCAAGAGATATTCTACTAATTTGCTTAGTTGTCTCAAATAATGCCATAAGTTTGGTTTTGCTCAGATACAAAGACAACAAAGTTAAATATCTATTTGCTATATTAGTGAGGCTATGATGGATGATGAAAACAAGTTTGCTCAGTTGCCAAAGATGAAGTCATTGTCAATTTTGTAGTTATATTTGCTAATGACTTAAGAGGGGGGGAAAGATGTACCTTAGGAGAGCTTAGCAAAGAGTTACTAGAATGAGAAACCTAAGCAAAGCTAGTATGGAAGTATAAATCAGTTGCAAACAAGTTTTAATAGATGAAACTATAGTTGAGCATCCTTAGAATGCAATTGTGTTTAAGAAACATAATCAATAACTTACTCTAATCGCTTCTCCTTTATCTCTCTTATTCACTTATGAATATATGTTTAAAAATATTGTGTGAAGATCTTCTAAGGATCTTAGGGGTACCCCGCAAAAGTTGATTTGTGTTTATTAATAAATATTGTTTGATTAGGACATCAGGATAACTCACAGAAAATTAAGAGATAAGCTCCCCTAGGAAATGATTATTTAGATAAATAAGCTAAATATCAAGGGTATTATTGAAACTCAGATTTTGATGGTTAAGGTTAGCAGGTGAACAATGCATGCCATCGTGAGGGAGCAAAAATATCTTTCTTTTGTTTAAGAATAAAGAGCTAATAAGAATGAAGATTCTTTAGCCAAGCAATATGAGAAAGCCACATTAGCTTTTCTTTGCTATCCCCTAAAAAATAGCAGGACCACAAGACTCAGAGGTTGCCATTTGTCTAGCTATTGAGGCAAAAATGTGGCTAAAGGTTTCTTTATCTCCCAAATTAATAGGTGTCACCATTAAGAGACCACAAAACAAATTACTCAAGTAACCTCACTTAAGAGAGGTCAGCTAATAAATGAATGGCATGTGTTCCAATAGACCAAAATGACTTTTAGGCACACTCCATGAATACTCAATGGTTTCTCCAAAAACAGTAACTTCTTCATTGTTCAAAAATTAGAGTCATCTTTTTTTTTTTCTAAGAGCAAAAAATACCATTACCAAACCTTCAAGATCTCATAAACCTCAAGGTTGCATCTTCATCACCCAATATCTTATTTGAGTTATATATTGGGGAGAAAATTTTTATAGTTTAAGATCAAAGAATTGAATGTTGATTGGTGTGCTAATTGAGTGTTCATGGTAATAAAGTTAAATTATAATTGATTGCTCTTTTAATAATAATTTACTTCATAGATAGTTTTATAATAAATGATTTTATTAAAATACAATTGTTATTATATTAGAATAATTTTTAGAATACAAATAGTCTCACTCGTTATAATAAGAAATGAAGAAACAAATAGCCGAAATTACTCGTAAAATTTACTAAATACTCATTACAGTTATCGATATTTAAATAGGTTTGGTATTATTAAAAATTAAATGGGTAAGGCACCCAACCCAAATATATAATCAATCTCTAGTGAGGTATTCTCATTTTATTTAAATGAAGATGCCACTAACAGATAAAAAACCACAGATTTTAATACACTAAGAGAAAAATATAATTTTTAATATATTAAAATTATATATTTTTTTTATATTTTAGTGACATCTTCACTTTAACGAAGTGGGGATGCTTTCATTAGAGAAGAACTCTTCAAAACTAATGGATATGAATTTAAAAAATACTAATATTCTTTTTGTTTATGTTTAGTTATTTATATAATTTTATGGTTGAGATATTGATTAGAGTAATTTTTATATGAATTTTAATATATTAGAGGAGGTAAATTTGAATTATTTAAATATTAAAAAAAATTGGTCTTTTAAAGTCATGCCAAAGTGAAAATTCCAGTCTTTTTTATCAATTTCGGACCTCAATTTATATTATCAAATGCCGGTTCGCCTTGCTCAAACCCGAGCCCGAATCGAAAAACTACCATGCCTAGTTAAAAGCATTCACGAGCCACACACACGAGATAGGTAAACACCAAACTAAGGATCGTGGGAATTAATTAGATAGTTTAGTTGTCCTTTATGGCGACTGTATCACGGATGAGTATTTGCGGTAGCAAAGAAACCCGCCATGACAGACTTAGGCTGACTTTCTGAAGACGCGAAATCGCCAAGAAGCTCGAACACTTCTCTGAATAGCTAAGTCAAGAACGCTTATGTAAAAGCTAAAGAAAGAAAAGAGCAATGCCACCAAATTATGAGCCTTTATTATTTCACAAGAGTAATTACAAGAGAGCTTACAAGAGAGTCATAAGTGTCGGAAATGTAGCAAGGCAGTATACAAAATGGCAAGGCTATTTATGAGTTGGATGGAAGGCTCCTAGAACTAGCTAAAGAAGTTGCCAACTTGTCCACTCTTCTGCAACTTGCCTACTTGCCCACTTGCCCACTCTGCCTAAATATCTAAGGGCTTCTGTGAGAGTTCTGTGGTATTTACAATCAGAGAATTCTAGAACTTGACCGACTTTTAGCCTCCAATCATGGGAGATTTGAGCGGCCCGTGACAATCCTTCCCCCCACCTATGTTCGCAAGGCCGTCCTCATCGCGTTCTCCGCTTGTAGCTTTGAACATGTTCCGCGAATTGCCATAGGTCTTCCTCGCTCCCATGTTGCTTCGTCGCCGAGGTTCTTCCACTTCACCAAGTACTTGTTGTATGCCTAATTCCTCCTTCGAATGACTCGATCAATGGCGAGGATGTACTCCACAACCTTGTCATATGCTGTGACAACCGCGGTTGAGGCACGCCTTGACTCTCCCGGTTGGGGTCTTCCGCATCTCCACGATATGGCTTGAGTAAGCTCACGTGGAAGATCGGATGGATCTTAGTCTCGGTGGAAGTTGAGCTGGTACGAGACTTTGCCGACACGCTCGATTACTTGGAAAGGCCCTCACTAACCCCTTGTGCACTTTCCCGCGAAAGTCTTGAACCGTGGGGGTGAGCTTCAACATGACTTGATCGCTTCCTTGTACTCAACGTGCCTCCTCGAGTCACCCCATTTCTTCATTTTCTGTACGGCCTTGTCAAGATATGCCGCGTGATGTCCGCTTTCGCGCATTTGCGGGCAAGCTTGTGAGCCGGCTTTTCCCTCCATATGTCGAGGCTATGACATCGGGTGTCATAGGTTGAAACCCCAATGATGATTTCGAAGGACTCTTGCCCGTAGCTCCTCGCCTCCGTCAAGATTGTATGAGAATTGGGCAACATCCAAAGAAACTTAGCCCAATCTCGCCAGTGAGCGCTATATAATGCCTTAGATACATCTCGAGAAGATTGTTGATCGTTCGGTTGGCATCGGCACGGGTGGAAGCTTGTCGAGAATTTGAGGTCGGTTCCCAACATTCAAGAGCTCCGTCCAAAAGCTACTTAAATCTGTCTCGACGCTCACTATTCTCTTCTTAACGCCCCCCATAACTTCACAATGTGCTGATGAAAAGGCGAGTAGCTTCATCCGCTTGCACCTGGTCAGCGGGCGAGCAAATGTTGATACTTGCTATAGCCGACCACGACCACGACTTCCAAGACTCTTTCGACTTTCGGCAAGGCCGAGATGAAGTCCATGGTAACATACCGACATGCTCCCATGGCTTTGATGCTATTGCGTGGCTCCAACAATCCCGCCTAAGTTGGTGATCCGCCTTGTCTTGTTGGGTACACAAGGCAAGTTCGCACATAGGCCTCGATGTCTTCTCATGTGCGGCCAAAGTACGAGGCTTGAACAAGAAGGCTCGCTTCTATTCTCGGGTGGCTAAACACTTCGAGTCGTGCACTTGATTACCTCTTTCCGTAAATTTCCCCACCTCGGACGAAGAGTTAATCTCCTTTGGTGAGGAGTGATGCTTTCTTTGCCAAAATCTCCTGCCTTGCCTTCGAGAACTTTCCCCAACAAGTCTTTTCAGAGGTCGCCTAAATTGGACGAGTGGGCCCACCCGTTCGCTGCCGGTAAGATGGCCGTAAAACGAGTTTCGTTGCTCGGAATTGGATTCCGTTTTCTCCCGCCACCGACTCCCACCAAACCCGACGACGCCCGCCCAAAATCCAACGCAGGCCTCCCGAAACACAAAATTTGGCAACAATCCGTGTGCTATAGTTCACGGATTTTGGCCTTTTTTGGCGGAAAAATGGGCGCAGGGCCTCCCGCAATATTTTTGCCATTTCTTCGAGCGGAAAGCAGTACTTGCACCGTAAGGAGGACCCCGGCCCAGTTCTACCACAATCTGACCAATTCACGTGCACGTTTCGGCCCCTTTTCGCACCCCCGCACCCTCGGTGAATCGGCCATAAAACGAGGTTCGGACCTCGAAATCGACTCCCCTCTTTTCCAACGCTCGACTGTCGCACGTATCTAATGCATCACCCCAAAATCCCGCACCGCCCCGGAAACGCGAAAGTTGGCCAAGATCAGTGAGCTACAGCACACGGCCTTGGCCGCGGGGAGGCTGCGTGCCATGGCCTTGGCCTTGGCCTCGGGGAGGCTGCGTGCCATGGCCTTGGCCTTGGCCGCGGGGTGGCGGCGTGCCATGTCCTTGGCCTTGGCCTCGGGGTAGCTGCATGCCAAGGCCTTGGCCGTGGGCTGGCTGCATGCCTAGGCCTTGGCCGCGGGCTGGCTGGGTGCCATGGCCTTGGCCGCGCGCTGGCTGGGTGCCATGGCCTTGGCCGCGGGGTGGACGCGTGCCTTGGCCTTGGCCACGGGGTGGCTGCGTGCCTCGTCCTTGGCCTTGGCCGCTGGCTGGCTCCGTGCCTTGCTCGAAATGCAGCACATGCTCACGACCAAGGCAGGTCGCACACTCTCACGCACACACAACACACACTCCGGCCGCGCTCCCGAGGCAAGGATAGGGAGCTCGAGCGTGGCCCTGTGCCTTGGCGTTGGCCGCGGGGTGGCTGCATGGCTTGGCCTTGGCCGCGGGCGAGCATTTGGCCAAAATGTGAGCACACGGTCCTCGCCGTTTCTTCGTATTCTTGGACCAAAAACTGAGATCCACACCTACCTTCCACTTCTTTCTCCGGTTTTGCCTGAATCGGACTAGTGGGCCCACCCGTTTGGGCACCCGTTCGCTGCCGGTAAGATGGCCGTAAAACGAGTTTCGGAGCTCGGAATTGGATTCCGTTTTCTCTCGCCACCGACTCCCACCAAATCAGACCACGCCAGGACAAAATCCCACGCCGCCTCCGAAATGCGAAATTTGGCCACAATCCGTGTGCTATAGCTCACGGATTTTGACCTTTTCTGGGGGAAAAATGGGCGCAGGGCCTCCCGCATTATTTTCGCCATTTCTTCGAGCAGAAAACAGTACTTGCGCCGTGAGGAGGCCCCCGGCCCAGTTCTAGCACAATCGGACCAGTTCGCGGGAACGTTTCGTCCCCTTTTCGCACCCCCGCACCCTCGGTAAATCGGCCGTAAAACGAGGTTCGGACCTCGAAATCGACTCCCCTCTTTTCCAACGCTCGACTGTCTCACGTATCTAATGCATCACCGCAAAATCCCGCACCGCCCCGGAAACGCAAAATTTGGCCAAGATCCGTAAGCGACAGCACACGGCCTTGGCCTTCGCCGCGGGGTGGCATCGTGCCTAGGCCTTGGCCGCGGGGTGGCTGGGTGCCATGGCCTTGGGCTTGGCCACCGGGTGGCTGCGTGCCAAGGCCTTGGCCACGGGGTGGCTGCCTGCCTAGGCCTTGGCCGCGGGCTAGCTGGGTGCCATGGCCTTGGCCGCGGGGTGGACGCGTGCCTAGGCCTTGGCCACAGGGTGGCTGCGTGCCTCGGCCTTGGCCTTGGCCGCGGGCTGGCTACGTGCCTTTCTCGAAATGCAGCATATGCTCGCGACCAAGGCAGGTCGCACACTCTCACACACACACAACACACACTCGGGCTGCGCTCCCGAGGCAAGGATAGGGAGCTCGAGCGTGGCCCTGTGCGTTGGCGATGGCCGCGGGGTGGCTGCGTGGATTGGCCTTGGCCGCGGGCGAGCATTTGGCCAAACTGTGAGCACACGGTCATCGCCGTTTCTTCGTATTCTTGGACCAAAAACTGAGACCCACACCTACCTTCCACTTCTTTCTCCGGTTTTGCCTGAATCGGACGAGTTGGCCCACCCGTTTGGGCACCCGTTCGCTGCCGGTAAGATGGCCGTAAAACGCGTTTCGGAGCACGGAATTGGATTCTGTTTTCTCCCGCCACCGACTCCCACCAAACCCGACGACGCCAGCCCAAAATCCCACGCTGCCCCCGAAACGCGAAATTTGGCCACAATCCGTGTGCTATAGCTCACGGATTTTGGCCTTTTCTGGCGGAAAAATGGGCGCAGGGCCTCCCGCATTATTTTTGCCATTTCTTCGAGTGGAAAGCAGTACTTGCGCCGTGAGGAGGCCCCCGGCCCAGTTCTACCACAATCGGACCAATTCGAGGGCATGTTTCGTCCCCTTTTCGCACCCCCGCACCCTCGGTAAATCGGCCGTAAAACGAGGTTTGGACCTCAAAATCGACTGCCCTCTTTTCCAATGCTCGACTGTCGCACGTTGGCCAGGATCCGTGAGCTACAGCACACGGCGTTTGCCTTGGCCGTGGGGTGGCTGCGTGCCATGGCCTTGGCCTTGGCCGCGGGGTGGATCTCAGTTTTTGGTCCAAGAATGTGAAGCAACGGCGAGGACCGTGTCCTCACATTTTGGAAAATGCTCGCCCGCGGCCAAGGCCAAGGCCAAGGCACGCGGCCACCCCGTGGCCAAGGCCAAGGCACAGGGCCACGATCGAGCTCCCTATCCTTGCCTCGGGAGTGCGGCCCAACTGTGTGTTGTGTGTGTGTGAGAGTGTGCGACGTGCCTTGGGCGCGAGCATGTGATGCATTTCGAGCAAGGCACGCAGTGACCCCGCGGCCAAAGCCAAGGCACACAGCCACCCCGCGGCCAAAGCCAAGGCCATGGCACCCAGCCACCCCGCGGCCAAGGCCTAGGCACGCAGCCACCCCGCGGCCAAGGGGTAGGCACGCAGCCACGCCGCGGCCATGGCCTAGGAACACAGCCACCCCGCGGCCATGGCCTAGGCACGCAGCCACCCCGCGGCCAAGGCCGTGTGCTGTAGCTCTCGGATCTTGGCCAACTTTCGCATTTCTGGGACGGTGAGGGATTTTGTGGTGATGCATTAGATACGTGTGGCAGTCGAACGTCGGAGAAGACTGGAGTCGATTACGTGGTCCGAACCTCGTTTTACGGCCGATTTACCGAACGTGCGGGGGTGCGAAAAGGGGACGAAATGTGCCCGTGAATTAGTCCGGTTGTGGTAGAACTGGGCCGGGGGCCTCCTCACGGTGCTAGTACTGTTTTCCATTCGAAGAAATGGCGAAAATATGGGGGAGGCCCTGCGCCCATTTTTCCGCCCGAAAAGGCCAAAATCCGTGGGCTATAGCACACGGATTGCAGCCAAATTTCACGTTTCGGGGGGCGGTGTGGGATTTTTGGCTGCCGTGGTTGGGTTTGGTGGGAGTCGGTGGCGGGAGAAAACGGCATCCAATTCCGAGCTCCGAAACTCGTTTTACAGCCATTTTACCGCCAGAGAACGGGTGCCCAAATGGGTGGGCGAACTCGTCCGATTCAGGAAAAACCGGAGAAAGAAGTGGAAGGTAGGTGTGGATCTCAGTTTTTGGTCCAAGAATACGAAGTAACGGCGAGGACGGTGTGCTCACATTTTGGCAAAATGCTCGCCTGCGGCCACGGCCTAGGCCAAGGCCAAGGCCATGGCAACCAGCCTAGGCACGTAGCCACCCCGCGGCCAAGGCCAAGGCCATGGCAACCAGACACCCCGCGGCCAAGGCCTAGGCACGCAGCCACCCCATGGCCAAGGCCAAGGCCATGGCACCCAGCCACCACGCGGCCAACGCCTAGGCACGCAGCCACCCCGCGGCCAAGGCCGTGTGCTGTAGCTCATGGATCTTGGCCAACTTTCGCGTTTCCGGGGCGGGGCGTATTTTGGGGTGATGCATTAGATAGGTGCGACAGTCGAATGTCGGAGAAGACGGGAGTCGATTCCGAGGTCCGAACCTCATTTTACGTCTGATTTTCCGAACCTGCGGGGGTGCAAAAAGCGGACGAAACGTGCCCGCGAATTGGTCCGGTTGTGGTAGAACTGGGCCGGGGGCCGCCTCACGGTGCTAGTACTGTTTTCCTCTCAAAGAAATGGCGAAAATAATGTGGGAGGCCCTGCGCCCATTTTTCTGCCCGAAAGGGCCAAAATCCGTGAGCTATAGCACACGGATCGCGTTTCGGGGGCGGTGTGGGATTTTTGGCGGACATGGTCGGGTTTGGTGGGAGTCGGTAGCGGGAGAAAACGGAATCCAATTCCGACCTCCGAAACTCGTTTTACGGCCATTTTGCCGCCAGAGAACGGGTGCCCAAAGGGGTGGGCCAACTCGTCGGATTCAGGTAAAATCGGAGAAAGAAGTGGAAGGTAGGTGTGGATCTCAGTTTTTGGTCCAAGAATACAAAGCAACGGCGAGGACCGTGTGCTCACATTTTGGCCAAATGATCGCCCGCGGCCAAGGCCAAGGCACAGGGCCACGCTCGAGCTCCCTATCCTTGCCCCGGGAGCGCGGCCCAAGTGTGTGTTGTGTGTGCACGAGAGTGTGCGACGTGCCTTGGTCGCGCGCAGGTGCTGAATTTCGAGGAAGGCACGCAGCCAGCCCGCGGCCAAGGCCAAGGCACGCAGCCACCCCGCGGCAAAGGCCAAGGCCATGGTACCCAGCCACCCCGAGGCCAAGGCCTAGGCACGCAGCCACCCCGCGGCCAAGGCCGTGTGCTGTAGCTCACGGATCTTGGCCAACTTTCGCGTTTCCGGGGCGGGGCGGGATTTTGGGGTGATGCATTAGATACATGCGACAGTCGAACGTCGGAGAAGACGAGAGTCGATTCCGAGGTCCGAACCTCGTTTTACGTCTGATTTACCGAACGTGCGGGAGTGCGAAAAGGGAACGAAACGTGCCCGCGACTTGGTCCGGTTGTGGTAGAACTGGGACGGGGGCCTCCTCACGGTGCTAGTACTTTTTTCCTCTCGAAGAAATCGCGAAAATAATGCGGGAGGCCCTGCGCCCATTTTTCCGCCCGAAAAGGCCAAAATCCATGAGCTATAGCACACGGATTGCGGCCAAATTTCGTGTTTCGGGGGCGGCATGGGGTTTTTTGCTGGCGTGGTCGGGTTTGGTGGGAGTCGGTTGTGGGAGAAAACGGAATCCAATTACGAGCTCCGAAACTCGTTTAACGGCCATTTTACCGCCAGAGAACGGGTTCCCAAACGGGTGGGCCAACTCGTCCGATTCAGGCAAAACCGGAGAAAGAAGTGGAAGGTAGGTGTGGATCTCAGTTTTTGGTCCAAGAATAAGAAGCATCGGCGAGGACCGTGTGCTCACATTTAGGAAAATGCTCGCCCGCGGCCAAGGCACAAGGCCATGCTCGAGCTCCCTATCCTTACCCCGGGAGCGCCGCCCAAGTTTGTGCTGTGTGTGCGCGACAGTGTGCGACGTGCCTTGGTCGCGAGCATGTGCTGCATTTCGAGCAAGGCACGCAGCCAGCCCGCGGCCAAAGCCAAGGCACGCAGCCACCCCGCGGCCAAGGCCATGGCCTAGGCACGCAGCCAGCCCGCGGCCATGGCCTAGGCACGCAGCCAGCCCGCGGCCATGGCCTAGGCACGCAGCCACCCCGCGGCCATGGCCTAGGCACGCAGCCACCCAGCGGCCATGGCCTAGGCACGCAGCCACCCCACGGCCATGGCCTAGGCACGCAGCCATCCCGCGGCCAAGGCCAAGGCCATGGCCCCCAGACACCCCGCGCCCAAGGCCTAGGCACGCAGCCACCCCGTGGCCAAGGCCAAGGCACGCAGCCACCCCGTGGCCAAGGCCAAGGCCATGGCCACCAGCCACCCCGCGGCCAAGGCCTAGGCACGCAGCCACCCCGCGGCCAAGGCCGTGTGCTGTGCTCACGGATCTTGGCCAACTTTCGCGTTTCCTGGGCGGTGCGGGATTTTGGGGTGATGCATTAGATACGTGCGACAGTCAAACGTCGGAGAAGACGGGAGTTGATTCCGAGGTCTCAACCTCATTTTACGTCTGATTTACCGAACGTGCGGAGGTGCGAAAAGGGAACGAAACGTGCCCGCGAATTGGTCCGGTTGTGGTAGAACTGGGCCGGGGGTCTCCTCACGGTGCTAGTACTTTTTTCCTCTCGAAGAAATGGCGAAAATAATGCGGGAGGCCCTGCGCCCATTTTTCCGCCCGAAAAGGCCAAAATCCGCGAGCTATAGCACACGCATTGCGGCCAAATTTCGCGTTTCGGGGGCGGCGTGGGATATTTGGCGGGCGTGGTCGGGTTTGGTGGGAGTTTGTGGCGGGAGAAAACGGAATCCAATTCCGAGCTCCGAAACTCGTTTTACGGCCATTTTACCGCCAGAGAACGGGATCCCAAACGGGTGGGCCAACTCGTCGGATTCAGGCAAAACCGGAGAAAGAAGTGGAAGGTAGGTGTGGATCTCAGTTTTTGGTCCAAGAATACGAAGCAACGGCGAGAACCGTGTGCTCACATTTTGGCCAAATGCTCGCCCGCGGCCAAGGCCAAGGCCAAGGCACGCGGCCATCCCTCGGCCAAGGCCAAGGCACAGGGCCACGCTCGAGCTCCCTATCCTTGCCCCGGGAGCGCGGTCCAAGTGTGTGTTGTGTGTGTGCGAGAGTGTGCGACGTGCATTGGTCGCGAGCATGTGCTGCATTTCGAGCAAGGCACGCAGCTAGCCCGCGGCCAAAGCCAAGGCACGCAGCCACCCCGCGGCCAAAGCCATGGCCATGGCACCCTGCCAGCCCGCGGACAAGGCCTAGGCACGCAGCCACCCCGCGGCCAAGGCCTAGGCACGCAGCCACCCCGCGGCCATGGCCTAGGCACGCAACCACCGCGCGGCTAAGGCCGTGTGCTGTAGCTCACGGATCTTGGCCAACTTTCACATTTTTCCGCCCGAAAAGAGGGGAGCCATGTCACCCAGCCAACCCGCGGCCAAGGCCTTTTCGCACCTTTTACCTTTTCGCACCCCCGAACCCTCGGTAAATCGGCCGTAAAACGAGGTTCGGACCTCGAAATCGACTCCCCTCTTTTCGAACGCTCGACTGTGTCACGTATCTAATGCATCACCCCAAAATCCCGCACCGCCCCGGAAACGTGAAACTTGGCCAAGATCCGTGAGCTACAGCACACGGCCTTGGCCTTGGCCGCGGGGTGGTGGCGTGCCATGGCCTTGGCCTTGGCCGCGGGGTGGCTGCGTGCCATGGCCTTGGCCTTGGCCTCGGCCTGGGTGCGTGCCAAGGACTTGGCCGCGGCCTGGCTGCGTGCCTAGGCCTTGGCCGCGGGCTGGCTGGGTGCCATGGCCTTGGCCACGGGGTGGACGCGTGCCTTGGCCTTGGCCACGGGGTGGCTGCGTGTGCTATAGCTCACGGATTTTGGCCACAATCCGTGTGCTATAGCTCACGGATTTTGGCCTTTTCTGGCGGAAAAATGGGCGCAGGGCCTCCCGCATTATTTTCACCATTTCTTCGAGCAGAAATCAGTACTTGCGCCGTGAGGAGGCCCCCGCCCCAGTTCTACCACAATCGAACCAATTCGCGGGCATGTTTCGTCCCCTTTTCGTACCCTCGGACCGTCGGTAAATCGGCCGTGAAACGAGGTTCGGACCTCGAAATCGACTCCCCTCTTTTCCAACGCTCGACTGTCGCACGTATCTAATGCATCACCCCAAAATCCCGCACCACCCTGGAAACGCGAAAGTTGGCCAAGATCCGTGAGCTACAGCACACGGCCTTGGCCTTGGCCGCGGGCTGGCTGGGTGCCATGGCCTTGGCCTTGGCCGCGGGGTGGCTGGGTGCCAAGGCCTTGGCCGCGGGGTGGCTGGGTGCCAAGGCCTTGGCCGCGGGGTGGCTGCGTGCCTAGGCCTTGGCCGCGGGCTGGCTGGGTGCCATGGCCTTGGCCGTGGGGTGGACGCGTGCCTTGGCCTTGGCCACGTGGTGGCTGCGTGCCTCGGCCTTGGCCTTGGCCGCGGGCTGGCTCCGTGCCTTGCTCGAAATGCAGCACATGCTCGCGACCAAGGCAGGTCGCACACTCTCACGCACACACAACACACACTCCGGCCGCGCTGCCGAGGCAAGGATAGGGAGCTCGAGCGTGGCCCTGTGCCTTGGCGTTGACCGCGGGCGAGCATTTGGCCAAAATGTGAGCACACGGTCCTCGCCGTTTCTTCGTATTCTTGGACCAAAAACTGAGATCCACACCTACCTTCCACTTCTTTCTCCGGTTTTGCCTGAATCGGACGAGTTGGCCCACCCGTTTGGGCACCCGTTCGCAGCCGGTAAGATGCCGTAAAACGAGTTTCGGAGCTCGGAATTGGATTCCGTTTTCTCCCGCCACCAACTCCCACCAAACCCGACGATGCCAGACCAAAATTCCACGCCGCCCCCGAACGCGAAATTTGGCCACAATCCGTGTGCTATAGCTCACGGATTTTGGCCTTTTCTGGCGGAAAAATGGGCGCTTGGCCTCCCGCATTATTTTTGCCATTTCTTCGACCGAAAAGCAGTACTTGCGCCGTGAGGAGGCCCCCGGCCCAGTTCTACCACAATCGGACCAATTCGAGGGCACGTTTCATCCCCTTTTCGCACCCCCACACCTCGGTAAATCGGCCGTAAAACGAGGTTCGGACCTCGAAATCGACTCCCCTCTTTTCCGACGTTCGACTGTCGCACGTATCTAATGCATCACCCCAAAATCCCGCACCACCCCGGAAACGCGAAACTTGGCCAAGATCCGTGAGCGACAGCACACGGCCTTGGCCTTGGCCGCGGGGTGGCTGCGGGCCATGGCCTCGGGGTGGCTGCGTGCCATGGCCTTGGCCTTGGCCACCGGGTGGCTGTGTGCCAAGGCCTTGGCCGCGGGCTGGCTGGGTGCCATGGCCTTGGCCGCGGGGTGGACGCATGCCTCGGCCTTGGCCACGGGGTGGCTGCGTGCCTCGGCCTTGGCCTTGGCCGCGGGCTGGCTCCGTGCCTTGCTCGAAATGCAGCACATGCTCGCGACCAAGGCAGGTCGCACACTCTCACGCACACACAACACACACTCGGGCCGCGCTCCCGAGGCAAGGACAGGGAGCTCGAGTGTGTCCCTGTGCCTTTGCGTTGGCCGCGGGGTGGCTGCATTGATTGGCCTTGGCCGCGGGCGAGCATTTGGCCAAAATGTGAGAACACGGTCCTCGCCGTTTCTTCGTATTCTTGGACGAAAAACTGAGATCCACACCTACCTTCCACTTCTTTCTGCGGTTTTGCCTGAATCGGACAAGTTTGCCCACCCGTTTGGGCACCCGTTCGCTGCTGGTAAGATGGCCGTAAAACGAGTTTCGGAGCTCGGAATTGGATTCCATTTTCTCCCGCCACCGACTCCCAGCAAACCCGATGACGCCCGCCAAAAATCCCACGCCGCCCCCGAAACGTGAAATTTGGCCACAATCCGTGTGCTTATTGCTCACGGATTTTGGCCTTTTCTGGCGGAAAAATTCGTGGGCCCTTTCCCTCCCTTTTTAACACCCCCGCACCCTCGGTAAATCGGCTGTAAAACGAGGTTCGGACCTCAAAATTGACTCCCCTCTTTTCCGACGTTCGACTGTCGTACGTATCTAATGCATCACCCCAAAATCCCGCACCACCCCGGAACTGCGAAAGTTGGCCAAGATCCGTGAGCGACAGCACACGGCCTTAGCCTTGGCCGCGGGGGGGACTCGTGCCTTGGCCTTGGCCACGGGGTGGCTGCGTGCCTCGGCCTTGGCCTTGGCCGCGGGCTGGCTCCGTGCCTTGCTCGAAATGCAGCACATGCTCGCGACCAGGGCAGGTCGCACACTCTCATGCACACACAACACACACTCGGTCCGCGCTCCCGAAGCAAGGATAGGGAGCTCAAGCGTGGCCCTGTGCCTTGGCGTTGGCCGCGGGGTGGCAGCGTGGCTTGGCCATGGCCACGGGCGAGCATTTGGCCAAAATGTGAGCACACGGTCCTCGCCGTTTCTTCGTATTCTTGGACCAAAAACTGAGATCCACACCTACCTTCCACTTCTTTCTCCGGTTTTGCCTGAATCGGACGAGTTGGCCCACCCGTTTGGGCACCCGTTCGCTGCCGGTAATATGGCTGTATAACGAGTTTCGGAGCTCGGAATAGGATTCCGTTTTTTCCCGCCACCGACTCCCATCAAACCCGACGACGCCAGCCCAAAATCCCACGCCGCCCCCGAAACGAGAAATTTGGCCACAATCCCTGTGCTATAGCTCACGGATTTTGGCCTTTTCTGGCGGAAAATGGGCGCAGGGCCTCCCGCATTATTTTTTCCATTTCTTCGAGCAGAAAACAGTACTTGCACCGTGAGGAGTCCCCCGGCCCAGTTCTACCACAATCGGACCAATTCGAGTGCACGTTTTGTCCCCTTTTCGCACCCCCGCCTCAGGGTGGCTGCGTGCCAAGGCCTTGGCCGCGGGCTGGCTGCGTGCCTAGGCCTTGGCCGCGGGCTGGCTGGGTGCCATGGCCCTTGCCGCGGGCTGGACGCGTGCCTTGGCCCTTGCCGCGGGGTGGACGCGTGCCTCGGCCTTGGCCACGGGGTGGCTGCGTGCCTCGGCCTTGGCCTTGGCCACGGGGTGGCTGCGTGCCTCGGCCTTGGCCTTGGCCGCGGGTTGGCTCCGTGCCTTGCTCGAAATGCAGGACATGCTCGCGACCAAGGCAGGTCGCACACTCACGCACACACAACACACACACGGGCCACGCTCCCGAGGCAAGGATAGGGAGCTCGAGCGTGGCCCTGTGCCGTGGCGTTGGCCGCGGGGTGCCTGCGTGGCTTGGCCTTGGCCGCGGGCGAGCATTTGGCCAAAATGTGAGCACACGGTCCTCGCCGTTTCTTCGTATTCTTGGACCAAAAACTGAGATCCACACCTACCTTCCACTTCTTTCTCCGGTTTTGCCTGAATCGGATGAGTTGGCCCACCGGTTTGGGCACCCGTTCGCTGCCGGTAAGATGGCCGTAAAACGAGTTTCGGAGCTCGGAATTGGATTCTGTTTTCTCCCGCCATCGACTCCCACCAAACCCAACGACGCCAGCACAAAATCCCACGCCGCCCCCGAAACACGAAATTTGGCCACAATCCGTGTGCTATAGCTCACGGATTTTGGCCTTTTCTGGCGGAAAAATGGGCGCACGGCCTCCCGCATTATTTTTGCCATTTCTTCGAGCGGAAAGCAGTACTTGCGCCGTGAGGCGGCCCCCGGCCCAGTTCTACCACAATCGGACAAATTCGATGGCACGTTTCGTCCCCTTTTCGCACCCCCACACCCTCGGTAAATCGGCCGTAAAACGAGTTTTGGACCTCGAAATCGACTCCCCTCTTTTCCGACGCTCGACTGTCGCACGTATCTAATGCATCACCCCAAAATCCCGCACCGCCCCGGAAACGCGAAAGTTGGCCAAGATCCGTGAGCTACAGCACACGGCCTTGGCCTTGGCCGCGGGGTGGCTGTTTGCCATGGCCTTGGCCTTGGACTCGGGGTGGCTGTGTGCCAAGGCCTTGGCCGCGGGATGGCTGCATGACTAGGCCTTGCCCGCGGGCTGGCTGGGTGCCATGTCCTTGGCCGCGGGTGGACGCGCGCCTTGGCCTGGGCCACGGGGTGGCTGCGTGCCTCGGCCTTGGCCTTGGCCGCGGGCTGGCTCTGTGCCTTGCTCGAAATGCAGCACATGCTCGAGACCAAGGCAGGTCGCACACTCTCACGCACACACAACACACACTCCGGCCGCGCTCCCGAGGCAAGGATAGGGAGCTCGAGCATGGCCCTGTGCCTTGGCATTCGCCGCGGGGTGGCTGCGTAGCTTGGCCTTGGCCGCGGGCGAGCATTTGGCCAAAATGTGAGCACACGGTCCTCGCCGTTTCTTCTTATTCTTGGACCAAAAACTGAGATCCACACCTACCTTCCACTTCTTTCTCCGGTTTTGCCTGATTCGGACGAGTGGGCCCACCCGTTTTGGCACCCGTTCGCTGCCGGTAAGATGGCCGTAAAACGAGTTTCGAGGCTCGGAATTGGATTCCGTTTTCTCTCGCCGCCGACTCCCACCAAACCCGACGACGCCAGCCCAAAATCCCATGCCGCCCCCGAAACGCGAAATTTGGCCACAATCCCTGTGCTATAGCTCACGGATTTTGGCCTTTTCTGGCGGAAAAATGGGCGCAGAGCCTCCCGCATTATTTTTGTCATTTCTTCGATCGGAAAGCAGTAATTGTGCCGTGAGGAGGCCCCCGGCCCAGTTTTACCACAATCGGACCAATTCGAGGGCACGTTTCGTCCCCTTTTCGCACCCCCGCACCCTCGGTAAATCGGCCGTAAAACGAGGTTCGGACCTCGAAATCGACTCCCCTCTTTTCCCCCGCTCGACTGTCGCACGTATCTAATGCAACACCCCAAAATCCCGTACCGCCCCGGAAATGCGAAAGTTGGCCAAGATCCGTGAGCTACAGAACACGGCCTTGGCCTTGGCCGCAGGGTGGCTGTTTGCCATGGCCTTGGCCGTGGCCTCGGGGTGGCTGCGTGCCAAGGCCTTGGCCGCGGGATGGCTGTGTGACTAGGCCTTGGCCGCGGGCTGGCTGGGTGCCATGGCCTTGGCCGCGGGGTGGACCGTGCCTTGGCCTTGGCCACGGGGTGGCTGCGTGCCTCGGCCTTGGCCTTAGCAGCGGGCTGGCTCCGTGCCTTGCTCGAAATGCAGCACATGCTCGCGACCAGGCAGGTCGCACACTCTCACGCACACACAACACATACTCCAGCCGCGCTCCCGAGGCAAGGATAGGGAGCTCGAGCGTGGCTCCGTGCCTTGGCGTTGGCCGCGGGGTGGTTGCGTGGCTTGGCGTTGGCCGCGGGTGAGCATTTGGCGAAAATGTGAGCACACGGCCCTCGCCGTTTCTTCGTATTCTTGGACCAAAAACTGAGATCCACACCTACCTTCCACTTCTTTCTCCGGTTTTTCCTGAATCGGACGAGTTGGCCCACCCCTTTGGGTACCCGTTCGCTGCCGGTAAGATGGCCGTAGAACGAGTTTCGGAGTTCGGAATTGAATTCCGTTTTCTCCCGCCACCGACTCCCACCAAACCCGACAACGCCAGCCCAAAATCCAATGCCGCCCCCGAAACGCGAAATTTGGCTACAATCCCTGTGCTATAGCTCACGGATTTTGGCCTTTTCTGGCGGAAAAATGGGCGCAGAGCCTCCCGCATTATTTTTGTCATTTCTTCGAGCGGAAAGCAGTAATTGCACCGTGAGGAGGCTACCGGCCCAGTTCTACCACAATCGGACCAATTCGAGGGCACGTTTCGTCCCCTTTTCGCACCCCCGCACCCTCGGTAAATCGGCCGTAAAACGAGGTTCGGACCTCGAAATCGACTCCCCTCTTTTCCCCCGCTCGACTGTCGCACGTATCTAATGCAACGCCCCAAAATCCCGCGCCGCCCCGGAAATGCGAAAGTTCACCAAGATCCGTGAGCTACAGCACACGGCCTTGGCCTTGGCCGCAGGGTGGCTGTTTGCCATGGCCTTGGCCGTGGCCTCGGGGTGGCTGCGTGCCAAGGCCTTGGCCGCGGGATGGCTGTGTGACTAGGCCTTGGCCGCGGGCTGGCTGGGTGCCATGGCCTTGGCCGCGGGGTGGACCGTGCCTTGGCCTTGGCCACGGGGTGGCTGCGTGCCTCGGCCTTGGCCTTGGCAGCGGGCTGGCTCCGTGCCTTGCTCGAAATGCAGCACATGCTCGCGACCAAGGCAGGTCGCACACTCTCACGCACACACAACACACACTCCGGCCGCGCTCCCGAGGCAAGGATAGGGAGCTCGAGCGTGGCTCTGTGCCTTGGCGTTGGCCGCGGGGTGGCTGCGTGGCTTGGCGTTGGCCGCGGGTGAGCATTTGGCGAAAATGTGAGCACACGGCCCTCGCCGTTTCTTCGTATTCTTGGACCAAAAACTGAGATCCACACCTACCTTCCACTTCTTTCTCCGGTTTTTCCTGAATCGGACGAGTTTGCCCACCCGTTTGGGTACCCGTTCGCTGCCGGGAAGGTGGCCGTAGAACGAGTTTCGGAGTTCGGAATTGAATTCCGTTTTCTCCCGCCACCGACTCCCACCAAACCCGACGACGCCAGCCCAAAATCCCATGCCGCCCCCGAAACGTGAAATTTGGCTACAATCCCTGTGCTATAGCTCACGGATTTTGGCCTTTTCTGGCGGAAAAATGGGCGCAGAGCCTCCCGCATTATTTTTGTCATTTCTTCGAGCGGAAAGCAGTAATTGCGCCGTGAGGAGGCTACCGGCCCAGTTCTACCACAATCGGACCAATTCGAAGGCACGTTTCGTCCCCTTTTCGCACCCCCGCACCCTCGGTAAATCGGCCGTAAAACGAGGTTCGGACCTCGAAATCGACTCCCCTCTTTTCCCCCGCTCGACTGTCGCACGTATCTAATGCAACGCCCCAAAATCCCGCACCGCCCCGGAAATGCGAAAGTTGGCCAAGATCCGTGAGCTACAGCACACGGCCTTGGCCTTGGCCGCAGGGTGGCTGTTTGCCATGGCCTTGGCCGTGGCCTCGGGGTGGCTGCGTGCCAAGGCCTTGGCCGCGGGATGGCTGTGTGACTAGGCCTTGGCCGCGGGCTGGCTGGGTGCCATGGCCTTGGCCGCGGGGTGGACGCGTGCCTTGGCCTTGGCCACGGGGTGGCTGCGTGCCTCGGCCTTGGCCTTGGCAGCGGGCTGGCTCCGTGCCTTGCTCGAAATGCAGCACATGCTCGCGACCAAGGCAGGTCGCACACTCTCACGCACACACAACACACACTCCGGCCGCGCTCCCGAGGCAAGGATAGGGAGCTCGAGCGTGGCTCTGTGCCTTGGCGTTGGCCGCGGGGTGGCTGCATGGCTTGGCGTTGGCCGCGGGTGAGCATTTGGCGAAAATGTGAGCACACGGCCCTCGCCGTTTCTTCGTATTCTTGGACCAAAAACTGAGATCCACACCTACCTTCCACTTCTTTCTCCGGTTTTTCCTGAATCGGACGAGTTGGCCCACCCGTTTGGGTACCCGTTCGCTGCCGGTAAGATGGCCGTAAAACGAGTTTCGGAGTTCGGAATTGAATTCCGTTTTCTCCCGCCACCGACTCCCACCAAACCCAACGAAGCCAGCCCAAAATACCACGCCGCCCCTGAAACGTGAAATTTGGCCACAATCCGTGCGCTACAGCTCACGGATTTTGGCCTTTTCTGGGGGAAAAATGGGCGCAGGGCCTCCCGCATTATTTTCACAATTTCTTCAAGCGGAAAACAGTACTTGCGCCGTGAGGAGGCCCCCGGCCCAGTTCTAATACCAATCGGACCAATTCGCGGGCACGTTTCGTCCCCTTTTCGCACCCCCGCACCCTCGGTAAATCGGCCGTAAAACGAGGTTCGGACCTCGAAATCGACTCCCCTCTTTTCCAACGCTCGACTGTCGCACGTATCTAATGGATCACCCCAAAATCCCGCACCGCCCGGAAACGCGAAAGTTGGCCAAGATCCGTGAGCTACAGCACACAGCCTTGGCCTTGGCCGCGGGGTGGCTGCGTGCCATGGCCTTGGCTTTGGCCTCGGGGTGGCTGTGTGCCAAGGCCTTGGCCGCGGGCTGGCTGCGTGCCTAGGCCTTGGCCGCGGGCTGGCTGGGTGCCATGGTCTTGGCCGCGGGCTGGCTGGGTGCCATGGCCTTGGCCGTGGGGTGGGTGCCATGGCCTTGGCCGTGGGGTGGACGCGTGCCTTGGTCTTGGCCACGGGGTGGCTGCGTGCCTCGGCCTTGGCCTTGGCCGCGGGCTGGCTCCGTGCCTTGCTCCAAATGCAGCATACGCTCGCGACCAAGGCAGGTCGTACACTCTCACGCACACACAACACACACTCCGGCCGCGCTCCCGAGGCAAGGATAGGGAGCTCGAGCGTGGCCCTGTGCCTTGGCGTTGGCCGCGGGGTGGCTGCGTGGCTTGGCCTTGGCCGCGGGCGAGCATTTGGCCAAAATGTGAGCACACGGTCCTCGCCGTTTCTTCGTATTCTTGGACCAAAAACTGAGATCCACACCTACCTTCCACTTCTTTCTCCGGTTTTTCCTGAATCGGACGAGTTGGCCCACCCGTTTGGGCACCCATTCGCTGCCGGTAAGATGGCCGTAAAACGAGTTTCGGAGCTCGGAATTGGATTCCGTTTTCTCCCGCCACCGACTCCCACCAAACCCGACGACGCCAGCCCAAAATCCCATGCCGCCCCCGAAACGCGAAATTTGGCCACAATCCGTGTGCTATAGATCACGGATTTTGGCCTTTTCTGGCGGAAAAATGGGCGCAGGGCCTCCCGCATTATTTTTGCCATTTCTTTGAGCGGAAAGCAGTACTTGCGCCGTGAGGTGGCCCCCGGCTCAGTTCTACCACAATCGGACCAATTCGAGGGCACGTTTCGTCCCCTTTTCGCACCCCCGCACCCTCGGTAAATCGGCCGTAAAACGAGGTTCGGACCTCGAAATCGACTCCCCTCTTTTCTGACGTTCGACTCCCCTCTTTTCTAATGCATCACCCCAAAATCCCGCACCGCCCCGGAAACGCGAAAGTTGGCCAAGATCCGTGAGCGACAGCACACGGCCTTGGCCTTGGCCGCGGGGTGGCTGCGTACCTAGGCCGCGAGCATGTGCTCCATTTCGAGCATGTTACGCAGCCACCCCGCGGCCAAGGCCTAGGCACGCAGCCACCCCGCGCGTGATGCATTAGATACGTGCGACAGTGGAACGCCGGAGAAGACGGCTGTCGATTCCGAGGTCCGAACCTCATTTTACGTCTGATTTACCGAACGTGCGGGGGTGCGAAAAGGGAACGAAACTTGCCCGAGAATTTGTCCGGTTGTGGTAGAACTGGGCCGGGGGCCTCCTCACGGTGCTAGTACTGTTTTCCTCTCGAAGAAATGGCAAAAATAATGCAGGAGGCCCTGCGCCCATTTTTCCGCCCAAAAAGGCCAAAATCCGTGAGCTACAGCACACGGATTGCGGCCAAATTTCGCGTTTCGGGGGCGGCGTGTGATTTTTGGCTGTCGTGGTCGGGTTTGGTGGGAGTCGGTGGCGGGAGAAAATGGAATCCAATTCCAAGCTTCGAAACTCGTTTTACAGCCATTTTACCGCCAGAGAACGGGTGCTGAAACGGGTGGGCCAACTAGTCGGATTCAGGTAAAACCGGAGAAAGAAGTGGAAGGTAGGTGTGGATCTCAGTTTTTGGTCCAAGAATACGAAGCAACGGTGAGGACCGTGTGCTCACATTTTGGCCAAATGCTCGCCCGCGGCCAAGGCCAAGGCCAAGGCACGCGGCCACCCCGCGGCCAAGGCCAAGGCCAAGGCACGCGGCCACCCCGCGGCCAAGGCCAAGGCTCAGGGCCACGCTCGAGCTCCCTATCCTTGCCCCGGGAGCACGGCCCAAGTGTGTGTTGTGTGTGCGCGAGAGTGTGCGACGTGCCTTGGTCGCGAGCATGTGCTGCATTTCGAGCAAGGCACGCAGCCAGCCCGCGGCCAAGGCCAAGGCAAGCAGCCACCCCGTGGCCAAGGCCAAGGCCATGGCACCCAGCCACCCCGCGGACAAGGCTTAGGTACGCAGCCACCCCGCGCCAAGGCCAAGGCCATGGCACCCAGCCACCCCGCGGCCAAGGCCTAGGCACGCAGCCACCCCGTGGCCAAGGCCAAGGCCATGGCACCCAGCCACGCCGCGGCCAAGGCCAAGGCACGAAGCACATGCTCGCGACCAATTCCAAGCTCGTCCAATTCCAAGCTCCAACTGCGTCAGATTCAAGCAAAACCGGAGAAAGAAGTGGAAGGTAGGTGTGGATCTCAGTTTTTGGTCCAAGAATACGAGAAGCAAAGCGAGGACCATGTGCTCACATTTTGCCAAATGCTCGCCAGCGGTCAAGGCAAGGCCAAGGCCAAGCGCACCACCCGACCCAAGGCCAAGGCACGGGGCCACGCTCGAGCACACTATACTTGCCTCGGGAGCGCGGCTGGTGTGTGTGTTGTGTGTGCGTGAGAGTGTGCGACCTTCCTTGAGTGTGACATGTGCTGCATTTCGAAGGCACGGCCAGCCCGCGGCCAAGGCCAAGGCAGGCACGCCCAGCCACCCGTGGCCAAGGCCGAGGTCCACCCCGCGGCCAAGGCCATGGCACCCAGCCAGCCCGTGGCCAAGGCCTGGGCACGCAGCCACCCGAGGCCAAGGCCAACGCCGCTGGCACGCAGCCAGCCGCCCCGGCCATGACGCATGCCACCCAGCGGCCAAGGCCAAGGCCGTGTGTGCTCACGGATCTTGGCCAAACGTCCTTTTCAGGCACGCAGCCAGCCGAGGCCAAGGCAAGGCCATTGCACGCAGCCACCCGGGCCAAGGCCAAGGCCATTGCACGCAGCCACCCGCGGCCAAGGCCAAGGCCGTGTGCACTGTAGCTCACGGGATCTTGGCCAACTTTCGGCGTTTCTGGGCGGTGCGGGATTTTGAAGTGATGCATTAGATACGTGCGACCGACGATCGATCGTTGGAAAAGAGGGAGTCGATTTCAAAGGTCGAACCTCGTTTATGGCCGATTTACGGGTGCGGGCGTGCGAAAGGGGCGACGTGCCGCCTTGAAGTTGGTCGATTAGCTGGTGAGCCTGGGCGGGGGCCTCCTCACAGCGCAACAAATATTTTCGCTCAAAGAAATGGCAAAAATAATCACTGCGGATGCCTGTTGTGCAAATTTTATTGAACTCATGAAGTCTGCGAATCTATTGTAGAATAGATTAATGGTGACGAGTGTCGATCCCACGAGGAGGTGGATTTTAATTATGTGTAGAATTAATTTTTTGAGTTGGTGGTTGGATTTATAATGACAATTATGTAGGCAATGTATTAATTTAAATTAAAGCTGTAGGAATAAACTATTTGGATGAAATGCTTGGATCTCTGGATCTGTCTCAACATATCTCGGCAGTAATATTCATTATTAGTACCAATTAAATCATGAAGGGGAACCCACTCATCATGAACCATGACTTTAATAGATAGTCTTTAAGGCTTCAGTGCCAAATAGTAATAACCTTGCCTAGGGGAGGCGGTTATTCAGTAGATATCCAGACAAAGATTATTACTATCATCTCACGAAAAGTCAAAACAACCACATAAATTGAAGGGAAGAAAAAGTAAATTTGCAAATTAAGCCCATGGAGGCGTGTTGAGACTTTACGCATTTGGCCCAAACTTGAAAATTAGCCACTCATATTTGAACTAGGGGTAAAATGGGAATTTTATTAAATACGTAGAAAATACAAGATGGAGATGGAATTACAGAAAATGGAGGTCAAAAATGGATTGGTGTCAAATTGGGGGGAGCCCCCTTTTTATAGATAAAAGCGGTAAATCATGGCCATCGGATTAAAACAATTTGGGCTTTCGGAGTTGCGCCCGCGTGGCAAGTTCTATTGGATTGAACACATCATCGGGGCTGTTATTCTGTGTATATGCATGTACCGTACACCGCGTTTTTTCGTCCACTAACGTGTTCTGCACGTCACCGGTCAACATTTTTGGTCAATAAGATGTGACAAATCATCGATCGCATACATCATCGATCAATGCCCATCATGGCGGTCAATGCCACATCATTCGTCCAATCAAATGCCGCCCGTCATCGTATGGTGCCCGTCATAAATGCATGCCACGTCGGCCTCCTGATCTATGAGCAGTGCCGTGAGTAAACGTGTAGGTATGCGATCTTAATATATCAGCCGTCTACCGTATGTGTGAAACGTCCCAGTATATGTGAAACGATCCATTTTTTTCTTTATGCTCCTCTAAGGTTTTCAGTATCACGAGTTCAAAAGTGTTGTCGTTTTCATCGATCTTTAAAGTTTATTGTGAAATGATTAATATCCCCTAAAATACATAAAATACTTAATTAAAATAAAACATCGTAATTAAATTACAAAGAAACAAAAGCAATAAAAATAGGGATGTTAGTGAGGCTTGGGTGTAAAATGATGATTTTTCTCCATTATAAATACACACTTTCTAATACTCAGCACCCCAACCCGACATTCTTGCTGATCACTACAATTTAGTAACAAAGCTGAAACAAATATTTTTTTTTTTTTTTTTTTATCTTGTGGTATTTATTTAATCGAGACTAATGATATGATGAATAAAGTATAATTATTATCTACGGTCTAAAAATATCATTTCCACATTTCTCAAGCATGAATTTTAGAAAACTTTGTCACACTTTAGCAATCGAGTCACTTTTATAATGACATGCAAACCCCAAATCTCAAGCGGTAGTAATGTAATAATACTCATAAAAATTAAACCAAAATAATCACTTTAATGATTGGTAAATTGAGTGAAAATAATAAAAAATAATATCACCATCTCTACATGAGGTGACAAAAATATGTCACTGAACTTAGAAATAAATGCGATTTTAATCTTTAAAATAAATCGTTAAATCATTCGTGCTTTTTTATTTTTTAATTGTCATTCACTGCATCTTTTAGCCATATAAGCTGATTTATTGGACTATAGTTAAGCTGGAATCAGAATGACTTTTATTAGGGCGTAACGTAGAGTTAGGGACGTGGTAACAAAGAAAGGATAATAGGAAAAACAAAATATATGTTTGAAAAATAGAGAACTTTGGAGATTGTAAGGTCTTTTAAACATTTTTTTATTTTATTTTTTTTATTTGTAATATATTTTTTTTTTTGTTTCTTTTTCTCTCTTTTTTTTTTTTTTTTTTTGTGAATGCAAAATTATCTATTTTCAAACATAAATGGGTGGTGGGAAATCTGAAAATATAGAGTGATCTTCCGCGTTAGGGACACAGATAATAGGTTGCCAAAGAAAAAAGTCTTTTTTATTTTTAAGGCTCAAAGGGGTTAACTATGGATACATATTAATAAGGTTGGCTAGAAAGAAGCTCAAGCTTGACCAAAGATGGCGCTGTGTCCATTTTTAGGGTTAAATAATCTTAATGTCTCTGTTAGATGGATCTTGAGATGTGTGACATAAATTTTTTTTTTTTTTTTTTTTTTTGGAGATAATGTATAAAGCGATAAAGCTTTATGGAATGAAGAATGTAAAAAAAGGGTTACTCTCCAAAGAAAAATGATGACTCGAAAAACTCAAACGGAAATTATTATGACATGTCATTCTTTCAAACAACTTATAGTTGTCTCACAGGCGTCAAAATGTATGAGTAACAAACATGGTGTAACATAACTAAAGACGAAAGATAATACAAATCTTTAAAATTTGAAAGTTATCATTAATAAATCAATTATGAAAGATCACATGAAAACCTTTTTTAAAAAAAAATTTCTTTTTTTTTCTTTTTTATAAAATTATGCGTTTGACTAGAAAGAATTGGTAAAACTTAGAAGATCGCTTAAAATATTGTCATCTTCGGCTAAGAAGATGTGTTTGAGTTAGTTTAAAACAAAAATTAGTAAAAACACACGCAAAATTGAGATATTCCCAATTGTCAACTATTCCCTCCCCGAAGCGAAACATTGTCACCGATGTTGAAGGAAAATAGGGTTTAGGAGACATCATCACGAGTCTTTGGATCACGAGAAGAAAATATTCTGACGGAGAGTTAAATCTAATTTGCCACTTGCCTACTACACTTCTTATTCACATCATTAGTTGGCCATTCAGCCCAAGGGTCTTGGGATGCGGCTGCAGTCTACATAAACATTTTGAGATCAAGTAACTTCGTTAGCGGTATGAGCGTAAATAAAGATTTTTTTATTTGTGAAAGGGATGAAATGGTTTTTTATTGCATGGTTAAGAAATCTTGTGAAGCCATCGTAAAAGTTATTGACATTTAACAAACTTATGGGTTTTGATGAATGTTTAGATGGGCCCCAAGAATCTAATGTGATTAGTGCCTCTAGAGTTGCAAGATCTCACAGTAGGAAAATAAAAGCATCAGACGTGATTCAACATTCGAGTTATTCTTTCTTGCATCACAGGACAACTAACTCTTATAGGTTGGTGAGTCGAACCTTGTTGACCATGGTTTGAAACTTCTTTGAGATGATGCCTAACAACAGCTCACTACGAGATAAACGACCGAGACTAGTTTTGATAACCCTCGGTCACCCTCCTCAAACTAAACTAGATGCAATTTCTTTCTGTTATCGTTGACCAAGATCGATGGTGCCTCAGCCAACTCTTTATGTTTGCCATAGTTAAATCCAGGAAGGCACAAATGTTCTTGAATTGTTTATTGGGAGTAGGCCCATTGGGATTTTCTCAAAAATAATTTGTGAGTCTAAAAGAAAATGATCATATATCAGGATCTTGGTGACAATTGTTTTACAATTTTGTATAGGAGGTAGCACGTCTATGTCAATTAACGCGTAAAGCACATAAACAAGATTCAAAGGAAATAGTAAAGAAAAGCACTCAATTATTAAAGACAATAATGCGATTGATAAAACAACGGTGAAATAAAACAACGTTAAAAATAAAACAAGCTGTAAAATAAAACAACGGTAAAGGATATTTACGGTAGTTGTGATTGTGGCTCACATCTTCCTGCGGTTTCACGTCAAGAAAGCGAACTTGAAACGCCCTCATGGGTGAGGATGGCTTCCATCCGATTTTCTTATAAAATCAAAAGCAAGGGTTTATAGTGATTCCCAAGACTATATTGTGATCTTTCTTTTTTTTGAAATAATGGCCATAAGCGGAGAATTGCTCTTTATGCGTATCCACCTGGATCGTTTGAAAAGAAAAAGGATATCATCCAATGACTCTTTATTCTAGCCATCCCCTAATGAATTGAATCTTATCTTCCCTATTATCGGACATCATTCACCAAAGAACAAGGATTTTTATTGCATTTCATCCTGGCACACTTATGGCAATCAACATGAAGTTTTTAGCTCTTCGTTTTCTTGAGTAATTTCCTTTAGCACAACCAGGCATGTAAGCGATAAATTTGGAGGTAACTCACCACCCAAACGTATTTTGGCCTCGATTAACCAACGGATGTCGGCCCAGGGATGTTATTTCTCATAAGAATCACATGTGTTCGGACCGAGCTTTATAGATCGTAAAGGAGGCATTAGGAAGTGAAGGAAATCGCTTGTGAAGTTTTGCTTCGAATCATGTCTGCTCCATACCTTCTTCTCATGTATCGATTATTATGGGGAATAAAGTAACTAACTTTGATTATCACGAATGTACCGTTATCCCGCCAACATACGGGAAAATAAATCAAAACACACTAAATAAATAAAATCGAATCAGAAAATCGAATCAAACATGAAAGTGAACAAAATAAGAAAAAAACAAAATAAAAGAAAAATGAACTTACATTCGTCCTCTTATTGAGTTAATCTCAAGCTCTAATGGAAGTTATATATCTCATCTTATTCCTCGAGTTGTCTTTCTAGATCTTGGCGTAGGATACCAACTCTCGGAGGTTGTAGTTTCAAATACGATGTGTTTTACAAAATCGTGCTCGAACTTCGGATGAGATCGTATATCGTTGAAGTTATCGAGATGTTTTAAGAGGATCTGTCTAATTGAGGCATACATAATTAAAAGTGATAAAGAAAATTGAATGATTAAATAAACACACTTTCACAAAAATTTAAATCACTTAGAAAAGAAGAAATAAATAAGAAAAAGTCTCGATTCAAGTTTGTGGGTCCACTCAAATCGATTTGGTGTCATTTTCATGTGTGTTTGGTATTCACAGATATGACTTTAATATTTGACCATTAACCTTAAAAGTGACAGTTTCTTTGGATCTTTAATTTCAATTGCTCCGTGTGGAAAAACAATATGAACTATAAAGGGACCAGGTCATCGGCGTAAGGCGTTACACAGGAATAGGTCTGTGAGAATTGAATAAAAGTACTTTTCGACGACTGGTGTGAAAATTTTCCAATGTGCTTGTCATGAAAGACTTTCATTCCCGGCTGTTTGTAAATTTTGGCATTTTTGTATGCATCATTCACAATTCTTGAGTTCTCGCTGGTATGTAATCTTAACTACGAGCTAGCTTGCTGCATATCAAGTTGAATTTTTTAATGGCCCGATATGCACGATGCTCGAGTTCGGGTAGGTGGCAAGCTTTTCCATATACTAGCCTATAGGGTGACATCCCAATCGAGTCTTGAAAGGCTGTTACATATGCCCATAATGCATCATCCGTCTTAATGACCAATCTTTTTCTGCAGGTCTCACCGTTTTTCTAATATGTGCTTTATCTCTCGATTGGAGATCTCAACTTGGCCATTAGTTTTGCGGATGATATGGGGTTGTCACTTTGTGAGTAATGGAATACTTTGTCAAAAAGAGCTTTGAATGATTTGTTACAAAGTGGGCTCCACCATCACCGATTATCGCTCGAGGAATCCAAAGCGTGAAACAATGTTGCTTTTTAAAAATCGATCACCACTTTGTGATCGTTGGTTCTGGGCTAAGCTTTACCCATTTCGTCGTAGTCAGCAAATGACCAATATGTATTGATGGCGAAAAAAGGGAAAGGGTCGTGAAGTCGATACCCCGTACATAAAAATCTCAACCACTAAAATTGGGTTTAGTGGCATCATGTTCCTTCGTGTAATGCTCGTTCGTTGACACCTATCACATGAAGAACAAAAAAATATAAGCATCTCGAAATATAGTTGGCCAATAGAAACTACATTGTAATATTTTAGTAGCGATTTTTTCTTAGCACCGAAATGGCCTCCACACGCTTGTTCATGGTAGAATGAAATGATATTTTGAAATTCATTTTTAGGACACGTCGTCGATAATTTGATGCGCCATGATCTTGAGCAGGATAGGGGTCATCCCGGAAGAAATTCTTTATTTACGTAAAAAATTTGGCCTTTGTCTTGCTTAGTTGATACTCGGAAGTTTAACTGTAACAAAATAGTTAACTATATCAACATCCCATGGTAATACTTCCACACTCATTAATTGTTCATCTGGAAATAATTCATTTAATGGTAATGGTTTTGTAATTGTATCAAAATTAAGACGAGAGAGATGGTGTGCCATAACATTTTTTATGCCTTTTTTATCTTTAATTTCAAAGTCAAATTCCTGCAAAAGTAACACCCAACAAATTAGGCTCTCTTTTGTATCTTTTTTTGTGAGAAGATATTTAAGAGCAGCATGATTTATGAAAATAATTATTTTACAATCAATGAGATAAGATTAAAATTTCTCTAATGCAAACATTACTGCTATCGTTTCTTTTTCAGTGGTTAAATAGTTAAACTGTGCATCATTCAATGCTATGCTAGCATAGTAAATGACATGGAAAATTCGATCAACTCTTTGTGTTAATACTGCTCCTACTGCATAATTAGATGCATCACACATGAGGCCAAGTGGTAAGTTCCAGTTTGGGGACTGAATGATGGGTGATGATGTCAACAATTTACTTTAGTTTCTCAAATGCCGAAGACATGAATCATCAAAGAAAAAAAATACATCTTTAGCAAGTAAATTGCATAAAGGTCTAAAAACTTTGCTAAAATCTTTAATGAAATGTCTATTAAAACCTGCATGCCTAAGGAAAGATTTTACTTCTCTGACTGTTTTAGGTGGAGGAAGATTGGAAATGAGATCCATCTTGGCTTTATCAACATTAATACTTTTGCTCAAAATGATGTGACCGAGAATAATACTTTGTTTTACCATGAAATGGCACTTCTCCCAATTTAAGACCAAATTATTCTCTATACATATCTACAGAACTAGTATTAGATGATATAAACATTGATCGAATGAATCACCAAAAACAGAAAATTTATCCATAAAGACTTCAAGGAATCGTTCAACCATATCAGAAAAAATACTTAACATGCATCGTTGAAATGTAGCAGGTGCATTACATAATCCAAATGGCATCCTCACAGATGCAAAAGTACCAAAAGGGCAAATGAAAATGGTTTTCTCTTGATCTTTTGGTGCTATGGGATCTAATTATATCATGAGTAGCCATCTAGAAAGCAATAAAATTCATGACCTACTAATTTATCAAGCATTTGATCGAAAAATGGTAGAGGAAAAATGATCTTTACGTGTGAGAATTCAACTTTCTATAATCAATGCATACACGCCATCCTGTAGTTCTTATAGTAGGTATTAATTCATTATCGGCATTGGTAACTCTTGTGACTCACGACTTTTTGAGACAACTTGACTTACCGGGCGACTCATGAACTATCAAAAATAGGGTAAATGATACTGCGTCTAATAGTTTAAGGACTTGATTCTAATAAATTCTTTCATGTTAGGGTTTAACCGACATTTGCATTTCCAGTAGGTTTAGCATTTTCATCAAGGTGAATGTAATGCATACGATTCCAGCGGTTTATACCTTTTATGTGGCTATGGTCCATCCAATGCTCCTTTGTGCACTTTCAAAACTTCTAACAACTTACCTTTTTGTTTGTCATTTAAGGATGATGAAATGATTCTTGTAGAGTGTTTCTTCTCCCAAAAATGCATATTCAAAGTGTCGGGTAATGGTTTGAGCTCGAGTTTTGGTGGTGATTCGATGATGTCTTGAGTTTCTTCTCTGTGGTGCTAGTTGTTCCACTCTTGACTTTCATTTGTTAGTGTCCATGGATGGTCTTGAATCGAAGTAAGGTGTTAACCTCGTCTACGATCTGTCGATATCAAAATCCAAACTAAAGTGAGTTAAACATGTTTGTAAAGGGTCATCACCGAGGTTTGAAAGAAAAGCATTATCAATTAATTCTTATCGATCCACATCAACAATTTCATCATCTGCATTGTGAGGTTGTTTGGCAATGTTGAAGATGTTTAGCTCCGTCGTCATATTGCCAAGGACAAGCTGCGTATTTCAGTCTGCATTGAATGTGAGCATTGGCGGTTGCCAAGAAAGGTCGTCTAAGATAATGGGGATGTGCTTCGGCTTGAATCTTGGGTAGGTTGAGTGTCGATTACAATGAAATCAACGGAAAATAAAACTTATCTACTGTATAAGCACGTCTTCCATAATACCATGAGGTTTTTCATGGACCGTCTATGGTGTAACACCAGGGAGTTGGGTGTAATTCTCGATCCAAGTTTCACAAATCTTTGAGTAAGGTAACAGATTTACACTAGCTCCTAAGTCCAACAAAACATTCTCAATTGTGTGGTTCCCTATACTACATGAGATAGTGGGGGAGACTAGATCTTTGTATTTTAGAGGAATTTTGTGTTGGAGTATAGAGCTAATGTTTTCTGTTAAAAAGGTATTATTTGGAACATGAATGTTTTTCTTTTTAGTACAAGGTCTTTAAGAAACTTGGCATAAGATGACACTTGTTTCATAGCATCAAGCAAAAGAATGTTAACATTTACTTGTTTAAAGATTTCAAAAATCTCACTTGTGGATTTTTCCCTTTTTGCTTTAGCTAACCTCTGGGGAAATGGAGCTTTGGGAACGTATTCTCGTGGGTTGGTTTCTTCTTTTTCATTTGATGATGAGTCTTTTGCATTTATAGGTACAATTAGAGTTGTTTTTGTCAGAAGGCATCTCCACTTTGTTGTCCATTAGAGTGCAAGGTCATGGCGGCTTTGACCTCTCCATCTTGTTGAGATGGTAGTACTTGCTTATGACTCCTTTAGGATTAGACACTGGTTGACTTGAGAATTTGCCTTTCTTAATAGTCATTACCAAGGTTTGAATTAAAGATGCGAGTTGTCCCACCATTTTTTTGAAGTTTAAAACTGATTAGGTTTGTGTCTCATTTCACAGTTCATTAATGGTGCGGTTTTGTTACTCGATTGTAGAATGAGTAAGATTCTTGAAATTCTGAAATGCATCTTCTCATGGTCTAGGTTGAGAATAGTTTGGGTTCTAATTGTATGGTCTAAATAGTGGTTGAGAGGCTTGAGAATTTTGAGGATTTGGTTGCATTAATGGAGCTGGAGCTGGAACTACTGGTCCATTCTGTTGGAATCCTTGAGACCATGAAAAATTAAGATGGTCTCCCCATCCAGGATTATATGTGTTGGAGTAAGGGTTATAATTTGATAGCTTTCTGATTACACCTATGGCATTGGCTTGATTTGGGTATGAGTCCTGGTCATATGGTTCTGTTAATTTAGCAATTATTAACGATGCTATTTTTCGAGAAAAACCTTCAACTATCTCTTTGATTTGTTTAATTTTCGAACTTGACTTGCCAATATGAACCTCATTCACTCCCTTAACTTTTTTGGTATTCCCAAGTGAATGAATCCATTATTGGGAATTATCTACTTGTCACTGGAAGAAATCCCAAATAATGCACTTTTTGACATTAGCTCTCCCCTCCACTTGTTGCCATTAGCCATTCTTGCACATTCGAAATAATCCTCAAAAAGTATTGGCATTGGTGCCATTTTCGTTTTCATGATGTGGAAACTTTAGGAAAAACCCAAAAAATAAATAAAGCTTGAAAAATTGCTTCTTCTCTTAAAGTAAACTCAAATTTCCTGTGAATAGCATTGGTTTTATGTCTTGGGAAATATTTATTCAAAAATTTTATTGACCATTTGTTCCTATGATGTAATCTATTAGAATGCATTGAACCATGAACGAGCTCGATCCTTTAAAGAAAATGGGAATAATCTAAGTGGGTTAACATCATCATCCAAAAATTTTCAATTTAAAAGTTTGACAAATAGCATGAAAATCATTCGGATGATTATATGGATCTTCATTTTCTAGAGAGAATGTTGGGAGACAATTTAGCACACTAGGTTTTAATTCAAAACTTCTAGCATACATTTGGGTATCTTATGCATGATGTCTTTTAACAAGTTAGCTAAAATAAGTAGTCGCTTAAATTGCCTCTCTTGTGGTCTTTGGTTAAATCCATTTTTAATTTATTTTTAATTGTAAGTTTTGTGTGTGCGAAGTGTTTTTTTCTAATTCAAAACATCTATAGGCTAATATTAGAGAGGAAGAAAAAGTAAATTTATGACAAATTAAGCCCGACCATGCATGTTGAAATAATAAAAATAAAAAAATAATAACAAAATTAATAAAGATAAAGGAAAGGGAGAAATTAAATCTAAATACAAGATAAAAGGAATTTCTTTATAAAAAATGGATTGAAGTCTTCATATTAGAAAACAAAATACGTGAAACAATTAAAATAAATTATTAAAAAAATTGCGAGTTGAACCCGTGGCATTTAAAAAAAATAAAAAAAAAATAAAAATAAAAATAATATGAAAATTAAATTACAGAAATTTAAAGAAGAGAAGAAAAGAAAAGAAAATAATATTTACTTGAAAATGTAAATTCACTTTTTTTTTCTTTTCTTTTTTTTATAATAATAATAAAAATATTACAAGGAAACAACTAAAAATTAATAAATAAAGTAATTAAAAAAAATTCTATGAATTAAAATACTTTACCTCCTCGAATGCTGTCAAAAAACTTGTTGTCTGATTTTATTGAGCTAAATAAACAATATGCGAATTTATTGTAGAATAGATTAATGGTGACATTTATCTTTTTAGGCTGGATTTTAATTTTTGTTTAAAATAATTTTCCGGATGATTAGATTTATAATTCATTGTGAAATAGGCAATATTTTAATTTAAATTAAAATACTTGAATAAACTATTTGGATTAAATAAATCTCCTGATCTTCTCAACATGCATAAAACATAACATTCATTATTACACTTAAAATGATGAAGGGGAACTTCCACTCATCAATAACACACTAATAGATATGGTCTTACAGATTTTCCTGCGAAATAGTAATAACCTTGCCTATATTTATTCCAAATAGGATATCAGACAAGATTATTACTATCATGTTTGAAAAAGTCAAAACAACCACATAAATTAAAGGGAAGAAAAGTAAATTTACCAAATTAAGCCTTTTTCAGCATGTTGAGACTCTAATTAAATGGTATAGATTTTATTAAATTAGCCACTCATATTTGAACTATGGGTAAAATGGGGTTTTATTAAAAATGGTGAGAAAATATAAGATGGAGATGGAATTATAGAAAATGGAGTCAAAAATGGATTCAAGGGTGTCAAATTGGGGGAGTTCCTTTTTTGAATCTGTTGATTGTAAATTCATACAATATTGAACAATTTAATAACTTTAAAAAAAAAATAAAGTTCCATTGGATGGAACAATCATCATTGATTATTAACGTGTATATGCATGAAATAGCGCCAACAAGATCTCAAAGACCAAAAAGGTCAATTGTTTATGATGATTATGGTCAACATTTTGGTTGATGAGTTTTCATAATTAAAATGGAATTTAAATTATATAAGCGTTGAAATCAACAAATTCGTCAATAAATTTTGGGATCATCGTATAGTGCCACGTCATCGCATTGAAGGTTGTCAGCGATTGATGTAAATAGTGCCATGATAAGACTAAGTGCGACTTAAATAATATCAACCATACAGTATGTGTAAACAAACTTTTATGTGAAAGATGGTGTTTTTTACAAAAGGCTTTTCCTTATTTTTTAAAAAACATCAGTTAAAAGTATTATGGCATTTTTTCATGATATTTCGTTTATTGACAAATAACTATGATATCCCTTTCTAAATACATAAAATACTTAATTAAAATAAAACACACATAATTAAAATTAAAGAAGACTTAAAGAACTTAAAAATAGAGATGTTATCTTAGACTTGGAGTGTAAAATGATGATTTTCTTTAATTGATTTAAGGATAACATTGGATCAATGTATGTTTTAAGGATATCCCTTGCAAAATTAGTAGTGTTAGAGTTCATGATATTTTGTTATGTTAGATCTAGGATCTTATTAATGTCATAAAACTAAGGAATTTATTCATCTTTAAATGTTGGTCCATATGGAAAAGAAATTCGATATAATTCAACTGAAATATTTTGTGATAGATCACATGGATTGTTAAGATTGTCTTAGAAAGCATATATTAATAAAATTTTAAAGTGATTTGGAATAAAGATAATTCTTCTAAAGTGTTCTCCACAGTTTTGTTAGGAAAACCTTTTCTTAAGACTACTAAGACTAAAATGGATATAAACAAATAGAATATTCTTTATGGAATTTGATGGAGGGTTATTTAGTTCAATATGAATGATGCCATGAAATATCCTAAGGGATGAACAATAATTATTTTTGGATGTTATTGATCCTTTAGTTGCGGAAGTTTTTGATTTGGATGTTGAAGATTCATTATAGTTGCTTTAAACAACATTTGGGCCTTGAGGATTGCAAATGAATGAAAGAGAGTTTGTTTTAAATTATGCATTGCAAGATTTTAGAGAGATTTTAAAATGACATCCTACGATAGTTTTGAGTGACTATTTTGAGGAAGATTCACATTTCATGACAAAATGATTTTGAAAAAGAGTTTTCTATTGGTCAAAATGTTCTTCTTTCATTCTAAACTTGAACTTTGTCCTTAAATTACGCTTTCTTGATGGGTTGGACATTTTATTATTTTAATGTTTTTATATCACCATGATAAATTGAGTTCGACCTTTGACAAAATTTTTAAGATTAATGGTCATCTTAAAAAGCGTTTTTAAATAGGTTTTTCGGTGAATATTATAGAGGCTAAGTTTGTGAGCCCCATTTATGGCCAGATTGTTGAATAAATTAGCCAAAGACATAAAACAAAGCGCGCTTTGTTTAGGCAACCCAAACAATTTGAAGTTTTTTAAACTTTTTGTGCATTTTTGGTTTTTTTTTGATTTCAATGGATTAGATTGTTTAAATAATATCTATGCTTATTTTGGCATTAGAAGTTCGAAATTGTTTGTTGGCATACTAGTACCAATTTTGCCCACACCTTAACAATAAGTCATCACTTTAATTTATTCTTAGTGAACATGTTAGGAGGATGGTATTGGTGGCTATCATTAACTATAAGTATTTAAGTTTAATTTATTATATATTTGATTACATGCCCGCTCAATAAAAAAATTTTCTGTAATTTTGGTATCTATATCTATTTTAGCATTTAATTTTTATTTTTAGTATTATTCTTTTATTTAATTTCTTTGATTAAAAAAAAATTGATTTTGTCTTCATTTTCAGCAATCTTAAGCAACATTCTAAAGCTACATCAATCTTGACTCGGTACCGATCCAAATCTAGTTACTTGCACCACCAGAACCTTCACAACCCATTTCCACGTCAACCCGTGTGCTGCAGCAGTCCGTTTAAGCACAAACCCGTGAGTTCAAACAATGTCGAAGAGGAAAGCAACAACTTCTAAGTCACCAACGGTTAGAAAGAAAACTATCCCGAAAAAATCCAAGACTGCCGCTCCCGCCACGATGCCATGGAACGCAGCTTCTAATTCGCGCAAGAAGAAGTGGAAAAGGTCGAAACACGGAAAGGGAAAAGTGTTTTTCCGCTTGTCGAGTCCAATCTCTGAGGGTGCCTCACATTCACGACTCAACAGGAGAAAGAGAGGTACAAAGATATTTCCAAGCGACAAATACTTCCAGATAAGTATATTCATTACCCGACTCTTAAAAAGTTGAATGTTAAGGAAAATTTTGATTCTTTAACTGATAAGATCAGTTTCTGCAAGTTTATTAATGTTGAATTTTTAGGTTATGTTGAGTTGATTAGAGAATTTTATTCTACTTTTCAATTTAATATACCAGATGCATTTACTTTTGCATACTCCGAATGTTATAAAGTTTAGGTTAATGGACGGACTTTTCACAATCTATCATGATTTTAACCTAGCTTTAGGATTCATTGAAGATGACTAGTCTTTTAATGATGAATATTTAAAGACAACTTATGACTTTATCGAAGAATTAGAGCCTTATCGTATTTGGCATGATTTATCTTTGGATAACAAGGTCTATGACCCGAGTAAATCAAAGAGTTCATTTTTGCGTGATCCTATTTTAAAATGTGTGCATTGATTTTTAGCATATAATTTTTTAGGGAAGAAAGATAACTCGTGGGATTTTCTCTAAAACTGAGTTTTATTTTATCTGGTGCATATTAAATGATGTGAGGCCTAATTTAGGTTTTTGGTTAGCAGATCAATTTCAGAATGTGCTTAAAAGGTTTAAGACTTTATTTCTTGGTCCATATATTACTCATTAGTCAGAAACTTATGTGTGCTTGATCTTGACAATCATAATTTGCATCCTGCTTACAAAAAGGAATTTTTGGATATACCTTTGTTTGAAAAAACAGGTGTGTTGAATTCAAGGGGGGGAAATTTTAGTTTACTGAACCAGGACCCACTCAACTTCCAAAGAAGCTTTATGCTAAGAGTGGTGTTACCTCTGATGATGATGAGTTTGATGACGATCTCGCCGCCCCCACCAACAATTCCTTCTACTGCATACCACATTTGAGCACTCCACTTGGAGAAAACAGAGCACAAGTTGAACAAACTATAGTAGAATTTGGGAGCATTCTTTGAGAGTGTGGGATTTATCCCACCATTTCCGCCAAGCCCATAGACGTTATGTTGACAATTCAAGGATATTTTCTTTGCCTTTAATCTTTTTGTCCCTATGCTTTATTTTGTTATGTGAACTGTGATTATCATACATTGGGGACAATGTATGTTCCTGGTGTGGGGGAGTAATTTTTGCAATATTAATGTTGTGAAGTGTTGTTTTGTTGCTTTTAAGATGATTTTGAATAACATTCTTGGTTGTGTCATTTTTTTTTCTTTTGTGAAGTTGTTTTTGTTTCATTTTGCTCATCCTCGAATGATTTTAGAGTTAGTATTATTTTTCTTGGATGTCAGTTGAGATGTATAAATAGATTCGAGTTTTGATTAGCTTGGTCTTGGTTGCTTAAATGAATAACTCACCACTATTGATAGTTGATTCATTTGATGAGTTCACATGATTTGATGGCAAATTAACCAACTTTGAGAGGATTTGAGCCTATGAGCAATCACTTTGCTCTAATTGTTTTTGTTGAGTGAATATCAATCTTAGTTTGACTATTCTAGAACTTGCTTTGTTATGCATGTTGAAGCCGCATTACAAAATTTTATGCATTAAAATGATAAGGGGCAAACCTCTTTCTATTTTTCTATTTTCACATTTCTTTTCTTTTCTTTTTTCTCCACCCGAAGATCTTTATTTATTTTAATTTGTTACCTTTGTTTGATCCTTAACTATCTACTTCTCTCCATCTACTTATCCGTTTACCTAACTTTTTGGCCTGAATTTGAGAAAATTTTTGAACTCATTGTTTGGATATATTTTGTTGCTTTTGCTACCTTGAATAAAAGTTTCTCAATTAGATCACGTTACATTATGCTTGAATAAAATTGTGCGAGATATATTGAAAAAAAAAAAGAGATGAGAAAAAAAATGAAAAAAAAAAACACAAACTCTTGACAACTTGAGTAGTAATAAACATTTTGATGTCATAAGGTTCATTTAATGGGTTCATTCTTTTCATTTTGATATCTTTTTCTTTGATAGACATTTCTTTTTCATTCAATCCATTTAGCCCCATTACAACGTTATTAAGAACCTTAGATTATTGTATTTAATTCATGTTTTGTTATTGAGATGTGATATATGAGTAAGCTTATGGTAATAGCATTATTTAATTTGATTTGAGTGCATAAATGATACCCTAAACACTTTGAGTGCATGGAGTGAAATCAATGAGAGGGCTATTAAATTTTGTTGCACTTGGATTTTGAAAAGATTGTCTTGGTGGTTGAGTGACTTTATGCTAGCTTCTAAGATTCTATGCTTTGAAATCCTTGTTTCTTGAATGTTGATTGACTTAAATTCTTGAGGTGTGCTTGTTTAAGATCATTTTTGGATGAGTTGGAATGAGAATTGAGTGAAGATTTGAGATTATTTTTGAGTTATATGCTTGAGGACAAGCATTATCTTGTGTGGGAATTTGTTATAGTGCATTTCATGCACTAGTTTTAGATTGTTTACTCCCCTTTCATATCAATGTTTTGCACTTAATAATTCTGATTTACTTGTGTTTTATTTTTGTAGATGCAAATTCTATTAATTGGTGCTAAATTGAGCTACAAGATGATGTTTGAGAATGAATTGACTTCCTGAGAAATTTTCAATTTCGTAAGAAGTTTGTTGATAAGGCGTGGGCGCGTCTTTGTCAATTGTGGACTTGACTTTTTTTTTTTTTTAAAGGAAATGTGGGTGGGCAAGCCCAAATCAATTTTTACCCCTCCTCCCACCCCTAGCAAGACTCGAACCCGAGTTTACACAGTGAGGCGACAGATTGACGCTAAACCAACTCAACTACGCCCTTGGAGGCACTTTCTTGACTTTTTTATTTTAATGTGTTTTATATTTTTGTTACTCTTGTAATCTTGAATTTAAATTTTAGATAATATTTTAGATATTAGTATCTTTATCCTTTTAAGAAAACTATAAAAATGAGAGATAAAGAATTATTAGGATTGAATTTTTTATTATTAATTATTTTTATTTTTTAGGATTTTCTCTTTTTCTCCATGAGGAACTAAACTTATTTTTCTAATTGAAGGTTAATAAAGCTTTGATTCACCATTACTGTGAGATCTTTCTATGCTTTAATTGTTTTATTGCTTTTTTGGGTATTTATTTATTCTCTGAATTATTGTCATGATTATCTTTGTTAATTAGATAATTGACCACTATTTAATTATCAATTTAATCTACTACCAATTGAAAGATTCATCGTATGAATATTTTGATGTTTATGTGAATAACATAAATGATCGTTGTGTTATAGGAATAAACAATTTAATTTAAATGAACCATCGCATGCGTTTGTTAATTAGGATTTGAGTCTTTCTAATTTTCAGACTGTCAATTGATTAAATCTTATGGTTGTATCTAAGGTTGTCTATTGATTAGGGAAATAACCAATGATCGTATCTTGGTTATCGACTAATTAAGGAGAGATTGGCTATTAGAGTGTCTCAGTAGTTATAACCGGTCTATTCATAAGTAGTAATGATTTACAGTTGTATCGATGATCAGTAATCGAATCAAAGTTGAGTTAATTCCTTCAACTAGAGTTTTCCCATTTTGAATTATACTTTTAATTTGCATTCTTATTAATTTAAATTGATTTTTATTATTGTCATCAATTCCCCAATTTATATTTTCATTTTAAAAAGGATTTAATAATTACCAGTCTTTGTGGACACGACCCTGTTCAATCACTATACACAATCATGTTTAGAGTAGATTTTTATATTTGTTGGATTCAACACCCATCATTCACAATTACCCAAGGTCTCACCAACCATCCAAATTTCTAACACATGCAATAGCCACCGTCCTTTCAAGCTCCAGCGTTTCATTTGTGGATTTATTATTATTATTTGGGTAGGACTATTGAAATTCACTAATTTCTTTTAAATATTTATTTTTTAATTAAAATAATTATCAAATTATAATTTATTTTTTATTAATTTTTAAAAATCATAGAATTATTCTTATTTAACAACTACTTTTTGTCTCCAGAGGAACAATGGTCAAAACTTAAACAAATTTCCCTATCTTTAAATTTTTCTTTTTTATTATTTTTTGCTAAATCAACTTTATCATGCTTGCCATTTGAATTTTTTTTTCATTATTTCTTATTAAAATAATTTATGATGCTGGCCATTTTTTTTTAATTATTTCTTATTATTTCTCATGCTTGTCATTTCCACTTCCCGTCTGACAACGTTCTCATGCTCGCCACTTTCACTTGCCGTATCACTCCGTTCGATTTGGATAGAGCATTGATTCACGATAGAAACTCAAGGAGCGAGTTTCTCTCCATCGGCCTCTTTTCTTTTTTTCATTATTTTTCTTTTTTCCAATTTTCATTACGATTTATTTATATTAATATTCTGTTCTGCTTCTTCTCCTCGAGAATTTTGTTTCTATGACATATATATTTTCACATTTTGCTAACATAATATAAATCAAATTGCAGTCACCAGCAGTAGGATTCAGCAATGTGCTCATTAAAAAGTAATGGTGAGAGTTTTTTAACCTCAGTCCATTTACGGATTTACAAGATAGACCAAGTCCCAGTTCCAAGTTCTCACAGGAGAAATGGAAAAAAAAAATTAAATTCAGAATCCAACAAACATAGCTAGTATAACAAATAAGTAAAGAACAAAACAAAAACACAATACTCTCATTTTCAATGAACTAATCACAAGAGGTTTGTAACCTTCCAAAATTGCAAACTAAAATCTAGAGTTAACAGATAACAGCCACATGAAGATGTTCAAAAGCACAGAACAAAATTAAAATGAGCTCAACCGAAACTCTAAACCTTGTCAGCCTTTGCAGCAGTGGCAGCCGCTTGTCCTCTAAGACGACCAGTCCTCCTAGCAGCAATAAGACCAACCTTTTGGCCAGGGGTGCATCACGGCGAACCGTACTTGCATGCCCAATGTGCTGGTGGTTACCACCACCATGGGGATGCTCAACAGGGTTCATGGCAACACCACGGACCTTGGGCCAACAGTTCCTCTTCACCCTGAACTTGTGATAAGCATTTCCTGCCTTCAACAATGGCTTCTCAGTTCTGCCTCCACCAGCAATCTGACCAATCATAGCACGGCACCCACTTGGCAAAATCTTCTTGGCACCAGATGGGAGCTTAATCCTATCCGTATATACACAAATACCATCCAAATCAACAAATTAAAAGCCATTTAATCAATACTGCAAATAGAAAAATCAGAAACACCAATAGAAATTCGATTAAAAACCATCTCATCTGCAAACTTGAAGCCAAGGGTTTTGTCCAACTCAGCCAATGCCTCACTGTTGAAGCCACAATGTTGCCATAGAAAGAAATTTATGCAAAAATTCCAACTTCAAAGGCTCAAAAGTTGAAAATACATGCATGCAAATCTCACCACTCCTGAATACAATTTAATTGTTGCTACACCTCAAGAACGTACTTAAATGATATGCCACCAATATCATTTCCAAACCCAAAACTTTGAACAACAATCCAATCCTTAATACATAAATATATACAAAAATTAGAATCTATCACATCAAAACCAGACATATCAGAACAACAAAACAAATAAATTATAGATAATATGTAGTAAATATAAATTTTAAATAACAATTTTGACAAAATTATTAAAGATATAATAAATTTTTCATTATATAAGTAAAAAATCATATCAGCATAGCTTCCAATCTACAGCACTTAGTGTTTACCAAACACTTTAGCGCAGTATCTTAAGCCCAGACTCAATCCCAAACGCTAGATTACCCCCTGCTGAATAACTTCAACCACAAAGCACCACATTTCTTTATTAACCAAAATTACAGGTCCCAAAAGATCAAAGCCTCAATAACTAACCAGCCCAAAAAAATCAAGCACCAGACCGATGGAACATAGAGAAGATAACCATCCAATTTACTCTTAAAAAATTAAAAATTAAACCATCAAACACTTCAAATTAAAACCCCCATTTGTATTGTTCATATATATCAAGGAACCAAAAATAAATAAAAACAAATTGCTTACAATCCATTCGTCGAACAAGCTCATGATGCACCAAATTAAAGTTAAAATAGTTGGTCACAAAATTCTACCAAAACCCACCCATTAAAAACTCTCAAGAAGAAAAGGAAAAACAAATACAATCAAACCAAATACCAAATAAACCCAAAAAAAAAGGCAATAACTTGAAGTAAAAAAACAAGAGAAAGGCGGCACCTAGTAGTATCGTTATCAGGATTATGACTAATGACAACAGCATAATCACCCGAACTTCTGGCCAAGACACCGCGATCACCCACGTGATGCTCTACATTACAAACCACCGCTCCTTCAGGGATCGATCGCAAGGGCAACACATTTCCGACAACCAAAGTCGCCTTCTTTCCGCAGTACACAAACTGCCCAGTGTACATCCCTTCAGCCGCCACGAACAGCTCCTTCTGGTGCTGGTACCTAAACGGGTGACGAAACGTGACCCGGGCCAGCGGTGCGCCGCGACCCGGATCATGGATGATCTCCGTTATGACTCCCTTCAGGTAGCCGTTGCGTTCCCCGAAATCAAGCGAACGGAACCTGGCCGGGCCCTTGCGGTGGTGAGTGTGCGACTTGAAGACGGAGCCCGCTCCCTTACGCTGTGCTCTAATGACTCGTCCCATTTGAGTCGACTCTCTGTGACTCTCTGTCTAGGGTTTCGGGGTTTTTGACAAGTGCGGCTGGGACTCCAAACGGAGATGGTGCAAAATGTTGATTTATATATAAGAAAGGGTTTCCTAAATTACCATATTGCCCGTATGCATAGTTTCGTTTTTTTGGTAACATTTAACTTTTCTTCCTTTCTTTCTTTGCTTTCGAAAAAATATATGCGTGTGTATACACACACACGAAATTTTATGATATCATGAAGTTAATTAGGTTTGACTTTTGATATTGTAAATTACGCGGTTGAAAACAATGTATATATTATATTGACCCCAAAAAAGAATGTGCACGATTGTAATTTGTAATGTCACTAATTTTTTGTTCAATTTCTAAGATTTTTAATTATTTATATTCTATAAATATACACCATCTTAAATATGGCTCCGTCTATAATGCACCGGTTACACTATGTCCCTTTTTTTTTTTTTTGGCCATCTTCGCAAGCAACCATTCGATGAGGTTAGAATAAATATAATGACACAAAAGACAACACACGTACAGTTAGATAAACTGATCAAGCGGATGAAAAAAAGGTAGCCATTTGTACCACAAATCCAAGTAAAATCTAACAATATAGAAATTAGCCTATTAGGATTCAATTCAATAGTCATTAGCAGCAATATTTATTTAAGTTGGACAAGGATATTATTAAAAGAAACAGGATTGTTTCACTTTGTTTGTCTTCATAACAAAATAAAGCCAAAACCAAATTTCGTTGATCTATTAACCATAATAATGTGAGGTGGAAAATATTGTATTATTATTCATGAATCAAATAATTTATGAGAAATAAAAAGCTTGACATTAGTAGTAATTTAATTTCGGATTAGATATAAAAGATGTCACAGCAATACTGTTGTCAATAACAATTAGAATTTTTTTTTTTATCGATAACAATGATTAAAGTTAGAAAATACGTAATGGGAATTTAGTTAATGTAATGCATGTAGAAATGAGAATTCATTTTTTAGAAACCGGTTTGTAAGGAAAGGGTGTCTAAATGATACAAGTCCACCAACTACTACGGGGTAGAGAAAGCTCAAACGTTTATAAGTACATCGATGCATCTGACGTTTCATATTTTAGATAGGTGACACATCAAGGTCACGCATGAGGCGAGGACCAGCCATAGCAAAGGTCACTTTCAAATAAAGAAACTACCTTGATACTAATTTTTATACACATATTAGGTAGAATTTATCTTTAAAATCCAGCTTGTAAGGAGAGAGAGCCTAAGTATCTATAAGCCACATGTCAATTAAACTTAATTTGCAGTTAATCACGAAATTATTTGCAAATAAACATACTCCCAGGTTTCCTCTATTCAAAAACACCATTTATCGATCAATAACTTAATAAAAGAAATTTCATGTGCTGAATTTTCCTCCAGGCAAAATCCCCCTTCTTGAAATTTGCCTAACACTATACAACGCTGGCCGTATTCTCATAATTAAATTTGTCGATCAATGGGTGTAACCATGTATTTAAAAATTTGTAGTTTCTTTAACCTCATGGCCTAGCGTTTAAAAACTCCTTAATCTCCAACTTTTAGCTTCTTGGTATTACTACCAATGCATAATTCAAATCCCCGTGGAATGATTAATATTATGTAGCTTGAACAAATGAATGTCTTGGAATCCGAATTCACAAGTTATCGCTGCTCGAGTTTGTACTATTAGATCAAAATAAAAATTAATTCAAATAAATTTAAGCTCCATCTTAAGATATTGGTACTTATTTAGTTAAATACTAATAATAATAACAAATCAAGTAATAAATCTTACTTAAGAGATTTATTGCTCACATATAAAACCAAATAATTTTCATTCTTCTATTATTATAGATACATATGGAATTTTGTTATACATAAACTTTACTTTAAGGTGACCATTGTTCACACAAATTACATACACACAATTTTTTATATTACAAAAAAAATTAATTTCCATAAAAGATGTCACTTTTTAAATGACGTATTGCTTTAATTAATTCATCTAAAAATATATATAAACATATCGGTGTCCCCAAAGCGTGGTCACTTTCTAGAATAAAGATGAAATTTAGCCTTTTTGGCCAAGTTTGATCCTCAAAAATAGTGGGAGGAAAAAAATAATTTGTCCTTTGCTTCACCCTTACTTTTAATATATATATATATATATATATGTAAGACAACTGGCAAGATAATAGCTATATGTGTAAAGTAGATTTCTTAGGATAAGGATAATAGGTGTAAAATGCAATTGTAGTTGTATAAGGACAACTTAACATAACAACTGTCTAATGTAATAGTAGTTTGTAAGGCTATAAATAGAGGCCTCATAGTTTGTAATAGACATCAAGCAATGAAGCATTCTAAGATTTGAAGCAAGAGAAGTATTGTAATAATTGGTATCGTAGCTAGCCTTCCCAAAAAGAAGAAAAGTTTTAAAGTCGTATGCTCTTAGTTGTCGAGAAATCTAACCTCTACATCAAAAAGCAAAACTAAAACTTGTTCTTGAAAGCCGAAACTATAATCTCCACAAAAGCCTATTTTCCGAAAGCCAGAGATTGCCAAGGCAAAACTGAAATAGCCAGGAGGGCACCAAAAAGGGAGTAGCTGAAAGCATCGGTTGGTCTAGGTTATAGAACAAAGCTATAAATGGAAACATAGGTTGTCGCAGTAGGACAAGAAAGGAATAACAACATGATTAGAGGAGAGTATACTTCTGGATTCACAAATGCTCACATAGAAATAGAAGAGATGTGCAAGAGAACAGAGGTTAAAACTAAATCCTCTGGATCCTTTTAGGCATTATGGGACTTCTCAGACTTCCTAAGTGATAAAGTCTCTTTGGAAGAAGGCAGCCAGAAAAACGGTATTCAAGTCAACAGAGGTATTGGTCCAACCAATATCTTTGAATACTACTGAGACTTACCTCCCAATCATCCATAAAAAAGATGCTGGGAGATACCTGCAGGAATGGTACAGAGGACTGTATCTGGGAGCTATAAGAATAAGGTTACAACCCTTATTCTTAGTAGGAAAAAACATTACATGTCTAATCGCTATCCTAATACAAGATGCATTGAGATTATTCGAGATGGCTCTCATAGCAGAAATGAGTTGAGGTAGATTAAACCAGGGGCATGTAATTCTACAAGTGGAACCAAACTTCACCTTGGATCTTAAAAGACCTTTACTTTCAGAATCGATCTAGATACTAGTCCAAATTAATGGATTAGCAATGAAAGCAGATGAGTCAGCCTTAGCCATCCACCATTCAATGACATATATGTGCAAACTCATATGTTCTCTCTCTCTCATACTAGCCTACCAATACCAGTTCTTGTCGTGAGAATGACATTTGATTCACCAAAAAGCGCAAACAGAATCCAATGGTATTTCCCCTGGATAAACGAGTACGAGAAGGCTAATAAAGCACTGAGGTACATGAACAACCAAGGTGGAAGCACTCACAGAGGAAAGACTTCTGGTTTCATTTCCAAAGAAACCAAGGAATTTTATCCATGTGAGAAATGTCACTTGATAGGGCAAACAAAGTAGCTACGTACATGCCACGTAGGTCTACGCCGCAGCGTATGACAAGAGACCCATAATGATGATCGACTCTTCAACAATGTAGAAACACTCCACGGAAGAGACAGCGGGACAAGACAAGAAGACGGGTAAGAGTTAAACTTAACTCAAAAAAAGAATTTGGTCCAACAGTAGGCGTAATAAATCGTCCAATATTAACGCTGCGAGCGTAATGATGATGGAGAATTAATGCAAGGTCGGCAAGAGATAATCCAAAGACTTGACCAATGAGAAAAGACCGATCAAGAAAAACTTGGTGACTACGTAAATTCTTATTAATGCACGAGACCCATCAAGATGTTTACATTCACAGGAGTATCGTAAAAATGAACAAACCTTCAGAGGTACTATCCTACTCCATATTAGTAAGGGCTGATAAACCAACAAACCGTAGTATATACGGGAAGAAAATGCCTTAGAAACTCCAAAAGGAATTTTGAGGAGTTAATCACCTCCACCTTAATACAAGGATTCTATAAGAGCTACAGTCGGGAGGACAATAAAGAAAGTGAAATGATAGACTACAAGCCTAAGCTCGGCGTAACCATATGCACATCCTGATGCAGCACCCACAACACCACAAGATCCTCCATCGAAAGACATATAGAACCTCTCGAGGAAGGAACAAGACAAAGAAAGCCAGACTTGGGAAACATAGATCCAGCCGCTACTCCACAAGTGGAAAAATGATAAAGCCAAAGGATGTAATAACCTGATAGAGGAAATCATCTCCTATTATGGCTAATTACAAAGTCATCTCACATCTCACACCAAGAGTATGTACTAGCAGAGTAATAAAGAGGATTTACGCTCATTACGAAAATGGTAGCCGGAACACTCTGGAGATGAAACAAGAGAGGTCATTTCGAGTAATGAAAAACCTCGCAGGATTACGCCGACTACACGAAGCCGCTTTCTTCGTCGGCCGATAAAGAGGAAGAGCAAGCTAAGCGATCGCTTTTAAAAACAAATCCCGGATATAAGCAAGACGCGAGAATACTTACGGAACAAGAAAATTGTACTTCACCTTCCAAAGAACATACTGACACTATTCACAGCATCATTTGTTCTCAATATGCCATATCCGCTTATGTAACTTATGGAACAAGTTCCGTGCTAATCCAAAATGAAATAGAGAGTTATAAATGTACACATCTACGCCGTATAGCACAAAAACTTATAACAAAGCATTGCTTAAGCACACGTAGATGATATAGTTAAAAACGCCTAAAATGACGTTGGAAATATATCACACCATCACCAAAAGTACGGGTTGCTTAAATAATTCATGCAAATGCTCAAGTAAAAGCATAAAGCATTTAAAAGTTTAAGAAAAAGAAATGGAAACCATACAAAGCGAAAGTGCTACAAGTACGAAAAGGGAGAAAGCAGTGCTGAAAGATTTATGCAAGGTGTTTTATATGTGGCAAGAATGACACTTTACAGGACTATGTAAGAGAAACAAGGTACAATAAAACTACTACAATTGGTCGAGGACCAACAATTTGATGAAAGATGGTACGAGCGGGAGTAAAACCCTGTGAGGAGCAATAATGGCCTCACGGGGTTAAGAGTATTCTTCGGATGATAAAGACAAGTTCTTCAAAAAAAAGAAAAGAAACTCAAGGGTAAGCTTGCTACTTTCCAAACGACTTCAATGTAAACAATCACCATCTTACAAGCACCTACTACCCGCCATAAGAATAAAAGAAGTCATGTAGTTCAAACTTACATTAAGCCATCATCAAGGCCTTTAAAGAAGAACAAGTTACAATCGTGGCACTTCCGACACAGGAGTTGTTACATCAATCATGTGAGAAGGTTGTTTTCCACCTTCTTACGTGATTTCTACAAAGCCGTAGCATTTACTTAAATCACCGTAAAGACGCTCTACATGAATGCTATCACTAAAGCCACTTCGTATTACCTTCTAGATAAAACATCATTTCTATATTTATCCTAAAGCAAAAGAAGACTTACTTTGGGACAAATTTTTTAAAGCAAATCAATCCATTTGGATTTTTCCCCGAGGATTTCAATACACGCTACGACCAAACCACAAGATTCATACCTATTCGTTCCACGGATGTAACCAAAACCTCTTTCGGGAGCAGGTGAATATCAAGAAAAAACCTAATCCAAAAGTTCAAGCCTAAAAGAAAAGCTCACGCTGGATTGTTGTGCGAAACACCCTAACCAATTTTGGTCTGAGAAAAGTATTTTGTGGCCCTACCATATAGCTTAAGATCGCATGCTTCACTAAACAAGATCACACCTGCGGATGCCACATGATGAACAACTATGCAGACCGAGATCCAAACACTTTTTAGATCTTAAATAATTAAAAAGAAGTTAAAATGGCAATAGCCTAAATTTTTATGAATAAACATCAATGTGTGTATGAGTTAAGGATGGTAATCGACTATAAAAGTCAATGATTGCCTTACAGGATATCGACATCCTATCCCGCGGAGACCCACCTTCCTCAATGTTAATCAAGATGATCAAAGTCTTCCTCAAAATTCGATACGGTTGGGTGATTCTAGCAAATCGAGATAAAAAAGATGAAAAAAGATAAGACAACGCTGAAGACTACCACAATGGCACCACGAATCTAATGTAACGCCTGATTAAAGAACGCCCACTAATTCCTGCATCACGATGGATGAGGTCTACAAGTCAATAGTGAAATTTGCCTAATCTACATCGACGATGCTTTAATATTTAAAAGAAAGATGAAAAATCACACGCAAAAAGATCTCGAGAGATTCGAGCTTACTTTCTAAAGACATACTAGCACTATCTCGAGTAAAAATGCAGATGTATTGCAAATAAAGCTCGACTTCCAGGCCCACATAGCGAAGGCTTTATTACACCACCCCACATCACGTAAAGAAAAGAGTTTTCTCAAAAAGTGTTACATCCAATGCCTTAATCATAAACTGAAAGAGCAGACCACGTGAAGAACATCTCGAGACTTACAAGTCAAATCTCCAAGCACCCAGGAAAGTTGGTGCATATGCGGGTCCGAACAAACACAAAAGCAGAAAGAATTAGCGAAAGATGCCAAAGATTTCCGCACAAATAAAGATTCCGGGATAAAGGAACTTTAATAATGCAGACTGATGCAAGCGAGCATTATCGAGCTTTTATCATTGAAGAAACATCGGGAAACAAAGAGATACGCGGGTTATAAAGTGCGAGTTAACACAGCTCGAGCACATACCCATCCTCCAAAAGATAGTTCGCGGTTGCCAAACGAGCCGGGTTATTCCAATTTTTCTAGCTCTTCTTCTATTTATAATCAAACATTATAAATATCTCCATGACTACTCACAAGAAAAGAAAAAAGAGATTCCATATCCATGACAAGCAAAGCTGGTCGAATCCCTCGTTTAGATTTAACTTAAGATCGCATACATAAAGTGAGAGACAACGTGAAGTAGCTGTATAATTACCTGTGATAGACATATCAAGATTATCGGAAGACCACCGAACGGAATCCTCAACCTTACTTCCAGAAAGAAAGATCCTACTTTCTGGGCGGATCTTTCTACTTTCGCTGGGTTTAAGCTACTACCATTAGAGATAAAGGAATCGCAGGTTCGAAAAGTGTAATCGAGTATGGGGCGTCGATTAACGACGAGGATCTTCAAATTGAGAATACGGATGCTTGGTGCTGCGAGTTCAAAGCAAATCAAAGCAAAAGCCATAGGTCGTTTCTCTCCTCATCCTAACAGAAGATCGGGATGCACGTAAGAAATGTTCGTGACCGCGCTGTTAGTTTATCTACGCTATACGAGAATACCAACTTCGTACACTACGATCATGGCAGAATACACACTACAGCTTATTAGGTATTCGTATCGCTTAACCTCAGATCCCCGTAGCAATACTCTTCGGTACCCAAACGTAATCCATAACAAGAAAGAGATATAACAAAGTGAAGCATTTGTTAAACAAGATATTTCATACCAATATTCAGCCGACCGCATGACACCTTCACTCTCCTCACGATATCGATAACTAATAATGTCATAATAATCATTAGATTCTCCGATACTGAAAACATGCATTCCATCAATCATCCGGTGGCCGAAAGATCTTCATAATGGATCAAGGTAAAGGCTACGGGAAACATATCCGATAAAGAAGAAAAGTATTAGGAGAAATCTACGGATCGACGGCATTATAATAGTTTATAGCTCCTAAGCACCACACGTGACTGACTACTCGCACTTTATTACAAGGAAAGCTTCGAGAAAAAAAGACGTAAGAGCTCACGACGGCTTAACAGCCCAGCCTAATGTAAGAATACTACGACTATACGCGACGAATTAGCGCATAAAGGATTACTACGCAACCTGGATGAATTTAAACCAAATTGACTATAAACATTTAATACCGACCAACGGATAACTTGTCAATCGGAAGACAATCAAAAGCAACTGCACTGCAATATAACCTCCAACAAGAAGAAGAACAGGAAGTTTCAGATGGAACAGAATACCATGATGCCTCTCAGCAGCTGTAAAACGTAAGAAGCCCAGGATCATGAACGATGGAAGCACCATCCCCACCAAACTCTGACGAAATAGAAGCACAGTGGACCCAGCGGTAGCAGTGGCTATAATGTAAGACAACTGGCAAGATAATAGCCATATGTGTGTAAAGTAGATTCTTTAAGATAAGGATAACAGCTGTAAAGGTGCAACTGATAGTTGTATAAGGACAGCTGGTATAACAGCTGTCTAATGTAATAGTAGTTTGTGGAGGCTATAAATAAAGGCCTCATAGTTTGTAATAGGGATCAAGTAATGAAGCATTCTAAGATTTGAAGCAATAAAAAAGTATTGTAATAATTGGCTAAACTCCTTTACTTTCTCAGCAATGTGGGGCTGTGGTGTAATAAAGCCTTCCTTTATGTGGAGCCCAAGGAAGTTCACCTCACTTAGCCCTCTCCAGATTTTTACTCGTGATAGTGCTAGTCTACGCCGAAAGTGTTCTCCTCAATCTCTCAAGATGTTTTCAGACAAGGATTTTCATCTTCACTAAAGACAAAGATCATCGGATGAGGATTGCATGACTTCCACTATTGGCTTGTGACATCGGGCCCATCCTATTCGGAATTCTGTTGGCATTCTTTAATCCAAAAGACATTACATTCCATTCAGAAGGCCTACGCTGGTACTACAAAAGTTCTGCCTCTCATATTCGTCTTCATCTCTTATCCCAATTTATCATAATCCCGACTTCATATCAAAATTTCGGTACACCTCGCTTTTGCTTCATTCTCTTCTTAATGCTGTGGGTCCTCTTTTGGATAGGATATCTCGATATCCCGTGAGTAATTATTCAACCTTTCTAGTCAATTACCAACCTTTTCTTTCCCCACTTCTCACGTAACGCTATTTACATAAGGCTGTGCAGGTTAGCCCCAATTTGACTCATTCAGCTTCCACAGTTTCGAGATCTAACGTGTTTGGATCTCGATTACAGTATAGTTTTTCATTATATGGCATTCCTAGGTGTGATGCTGTTTGGTGAGGCATGCTCTAATCTTCCTTATATGGTAAGGCCACAAAATGCTTTTCTCTAGACCATAACTGGTTAGAGTGTTCTGCACAACAATCCATCAAGCTCTTCTTCCTCGCTTTAAACTTTTGGATTAGCTTTTTCCTTAGCGTGTTCACCTCTCCCGAAAGAGGTTTTGGTTCTATCCATGGAACCAAATAAATATGAGTCTTGTGGTTTGGTCCGGTGAGTGTGTATTGAAATCCCTCAAGGAAATATCCAAATGGACTGATTTGCTTTAAAAAATCTGTCCCCAAGAGTAAGTCTTCTTTTGCTTTAGGATAAACATAGAAAGGATGTTTTATCTCGAAAGGTAATACCTCAAGTGGCCTGGTGATAGCATTCATATAGAATGTCTTTCTGATGACTGAAGTAAATGCTGCCTTTGTAGGAATCACATAAAAAGGAGGAAAAAAACCTTCTCCTATGATTGATGTAAAAGCTCCTGTATCTAGAAGTGCCCTGACTGCAACTTGTTCTTACCGTAGGCCTCATGATGGCCTTAATGTATGGTTTAAACCGCATGACTTCTTTTATTCTCATGATTGGGATCGGTCTTGTAAGATGGTGATTGGTTCTTGCTGAGTCGTTTTTGAAAGTAGCAACTTGCCCCTTCATTTTTCTTTTTCTTCCTCAAGAACTTGTCTTTATCATCTTAAAAGTACTCTTTTTCTTCATCAAAGGCCATTATTGCTCCTCCAGGGGTTTTACTCCACTCGTACCATCTTTCATCAAATTGTTGGTCCTCAACCAATTGTAGTAGTTTTATTGGCACCTTGTTTCTCTTTCTCAGTCTTTTGCAAAGTGTTCCTTCTGCCACATATAAAACACCTTGCATCCCCTTTCGCCGTTTCTCATTTTTATGTACTTGTAATGCTTTCTTTTGTATGGCTTCCATTTCTTTTCTTAAACTTTCCATGCTTATGCTTTTACTTGAGCACTTGCATGAATTGTTTAAACAACCATACTTTGATAGGCGATGGTCGCAAAGATTCTCCAAAGCGTATCTTTTTAGGCGCTTTTAATTGCTTCCTCATCTTACATGCTAAGAATGCTTCGATAAGTTCTTGTGCTATCCTGTAAAGATGTGCCAGCTATAATCGCTTCCATTTCATTTCTCAATTAGTGGAACGCTGGTTCCATAAGTTCTCGCGAATCGGATATGGTATATCGAGAACAAATGATCTGTGAATAAGTTCAGATATTGCTGTGGGTGAAGTACAATTTTTTTTGTTCCATGAATTATTCTTCCATCTTGCTTATACCACATTATTTGTTTTTCAAGAACAATCGATCAGCTTGCTCCTCCTCTTTATCGAACTGACCAAAGAAAGCTGCACTCATGTAGTCCAAAGATAATCCTCGCAAGGTTTTTCATTACTCATAATGACCTCTCTTGTTTCATCTGAGAGTGTTCCAGCCCACCATTTTTGTAATGATCTCGTAAATCCTGCTATAACTCTGCTAGTACATGCTCTTGGTGTCAGATGCGGAGCCCTTTGCAATTCCGCTTTATACCGGAGATGATTTCCTCTATTAGTGGTAATTCTATCCTTTCGCTTTATCCCATCAACATTCCAAGTCACTTTTCCACTTGAAGTGGCCAACTTGGATCTGTGTTTCCCAAGTCCTAGCCTACTTATCTTGTTCCTTCGAGAGGTTCCTATATGTCCTTCCTCCGTAGAGGATCTTCTATTGGTGTTGTAGATGCTGCATCGATCGCGATGGTTCCCGCTTGAGCTCAGCTTGAAGTCGCCGCCGTTTCACTTTCATTATCGTCTTCCCAACCTCGTATCTCTTATGGGATCTTTGTATTGAGGTGGAGGTGAGTAACTTTCAAAATGCCTTTTCGACCTGTTTCTAAGGCATTTTCTTCCCATATGTGCTATGGTTTTGTTGGTTTATCTTTACCCTAATATGGAGTAGAATAACACCTCCTCGAGTCGTTCCTTTCTAATACTCCGTGATGGGTCTCTCGTCCATTAATGAGAACTATTCTGCCGTCACCAAGTTCTTCTTGGGCGAATTTTCTCAATCGGTCAAGTTTTTGGATTATCTCTTCTTGACCTTGCATTAATTCTCCTATGCACTGTTTTGTTCCATAGCATTAATATTGACTAATTTATTGCCTTCTATCGGACCAAATTCTACCGAGTCAAGTTTCTTTACTACCTATCTTCGATCGAGCATCGTCCCCCGTGTACTTTCCACGGGAGTATTTCTTCCGTTGTCAAGGAGTCCCCGATCATCACATGAGTCTCTTGTCATACCTTATTGACGTGAGACTCCTGTGGCATGTGTCTACGTACTTTGTTTGCCTATCACCTGAAATTTCACATGGATAAAGGGCCTTGGTTTCTTTTGGGAAATGAAACCGAAGTCCTTCCCCCGTGAGTGCTTCCACCCTTGCTCATATACCTCTAATGCCTTATTAGGCTTCTCGTCTTTTATCCAACTTGGGAAATACCAATCGGTTTTGTTTGTACTTCTTCGCTGGAATCACACGCCCTTCTCCCCGACAAGAACCTGGCTATTAGTAGGCCAATATGAGAGAGAGAGAACATATGAGTTTGCACCTTATATGTCATTGAATAAAGGATGGCTAAAGGCCGACTCATCTGCTTTCATTACTAATCCATTAATTTGGACTAGTATCTAGATCGATTCGAAGTGATGGTCTTTTAAGATCCAAGGTGAAGTTTGGTTCCACTTGTAGAATTACATGCCCTGGTTTAATCCTACCTCAATCACCGTGAGAGCTATCTCAAATGTTTGCCATCTTGTATCCGAGGATAGCAATTAGACATTTAATGTTCTTTCTTGTCAAGAATAAGGGTTGTAACCTTATTCTTATAGCCCTGCATGCAAATCTCGTATCCTTCCTTTCGTGTATCTCCCAACATCCCTTTTATGGATGATCGAGAGGCAAGTCTCGTAGTATTCAAGATATTGCTGACCAATACCTCTGTTGACTTGAATACCATTTTTTCTAGCTGCCTTCTTCCAAAGAGACTTTACCACCTGGGAAGTCTGAAAAGTCCCATAATGCCTATAAGGATCCAGAGGATTTAGTTTCAACCCTCTGTTCTCTTTGGCATCTCTTCTATTTCTAAGTAAGCATTTGTGGATCCAGAAGTATACTCTCCTCCAATGTTCCTCTGCTGAAGGTTGCAGGAATTATTCCATGGAACTTGTTACCTTGCAGTCTTAATACCAAAAGCTGAACACTGAATTTCCCAAACATCCTGGAAGCATGCCACTTAAGTTATTATAAGACAGATCAAGTGCATAAAGACCAATGAAACTGCATATTGATGTTGGAATTTCCCCGTCAGCTGATTGTTTGAAACTACAAAGGATGAGGTGGACACTGAATTTGGAATTGGGAGTGGTCCTCGCAGTTCATTAAAACTAAGGTCTAAAGTAATCATAAAAGCCCATGGAAGAGCAGTAGAGATTCTCTCTATGATCCTCTCTGCCCGAAGCCTGTCAATAGATTGGGAGAAAGGTTCAAATAATCAAACTGTCTACACCTGGATTGTTTAAAACCATCCAGGCACTTGGCCAGCTATCTTGTTGGACGAAAGATCCATATATCAGGTGTTTTTGGTTGTACAGAAAATGTGGGGAACTCACTAAGGTTGCATGAACGTAATCCTACAACAAGGAAGTTCTTGAATAGGTATTCACAGTGGTTTTGGGAGCAGTGACAATTTGTTTGACGAGAGCATTTTACATTTCTAAACTTTTCATGTTAAGTGGGAACTTGTTTATATCCAATGTGCCACCAAATTGTTGCCGGCAAGTTCAAGCCTCACAAGATTCTTGAGCTCAAAGGACGAGCTAGAATAGAACCTTCCACCGATTCGCTGCAAAATACAGTTCCTGCAATTGGGTTACGTTCCTAATTTCAATGGGGGATATGAACACTCAGTTGGCTACCTCCTGAAGCTGAGAAGGATAGTTTGTTCAGGTTCATCAACCAATATGGAATCGGACCAGTTAATTGCGATTAAAAAGCCAGAGATAACCCAGTAAGTTGTGTTAGGTCATGAGTTGCAGGTGGGACTCACCAACTAATTTGCTGAGGCCAAGGTCTAAAACAGTGAGTTTCTGTAGATCAGCGATCCAAGACAATGAACGAGAACTTACGGATGAAAAATTATTATCATTAATCGCTAAAATAGTAAGCTGGGTTAGGTTACGAAGGATTTGAGTTGGAACTTCACCTGAGAAAATTGCATGAAGTGATACCTAGAACTCTCGAGGTTAGAGGTTCTTGATCTATCATTCAGTGATTATCATCTGAAACTCCAAAAGCCTGGTCCAGCAAATCTAGCTGAAAAGTTAACCAACCTCAAACGATACATGACCTTTTATCGTCGTCAATATTTCTTGTGCAGTTCCTCCTACATTGGCAAATTTGTCTTCTTTAATTTCCTTATCTCTAAGCGAATCCTTTTTGCACGGTGAATTCCCTACAGGGATTTTTCAATTGCCCTACCTTCGATTACATGAACTCGCGTGCAATTCAAATCTCACTGGATATCTGCCAGAATTTCAGAAAAGCAATTCCCTTGAGGTTTTGCCTGTTGCATTCTCGGGATTTTCTGGTAAGATTCCAAATTCAATAGAAAATCTTAAATTATTATCTCACTTGACAGCTTGGGATATTCTATCTCTGTGCCTTTGTTACTCATTATTAGTGAGTAATCAGCATAGCCATAGTAGGTAAACCCAAGTACATCATACGGCACCAGTTTAACCTGCAAATCTGTTAGCTTAAGTGCTTTGATATCTTTCATGGCATTCCAACAGTGGAAGTGCTTTGACGGAAGATTACTTGTAAACCTGCTATGAGAGCGATCAATGATGCGCAGCTTGGGAAACTCAAAACCTGTTTGAGGTTCCTCTATTTCTCCATGAAAGTTGTTGATACCTTTTTAAATAAGGAAATAAAATCCCTAATAGGCACGGATATTAAATGTTTTGCCTCGAGAGGTGGTTGGGTTGGTTGGCGGTGAAGTGCGCTTGAGGGTGATAAGAGGAGTAAAAATTGTATTTAGGTTTCTTGGCCTCCTTACTTTTTAAAAAGAAAAAAAGGAATATTAAATACTTTGTTTATAAAAACCCCTCTTAAATTATTTATTTCTTATTTCTCAAAAATCCTAGAGGCTAATAAAGAAAAGAATACAACAGCTAACATAATAGTAAATTCATGTTTTTGAATAAGAAGAAAGGAAGATTTTAATTGTGTTCCTATTTCCCATTAAATAAGTTCTTAGAGTTTTAATTTTGTTTTGAAGGTAGGTTAAAAAATTTAAATTCCTTTAAACTTCTGGTTTTGATTGTGATTTTATGTAATTGATTAAATGACTTTGTATGGGTTGTATTGATGAAATTTTG